>CM053792.1:237643685-237983685 GCA_028749045.1 Cupressus sempervirens | reverse complement strand
TATTGTTGTTAAGTTATTATCTTTAACTTTAAAAAAAAAAAAAAAATGTTTGGCAAACTTAGTAGAACTTTAGGTTAATTCTTTTGGGTCACATGGTAGGATGTTACAATTTTATTTAGATACATAAAGAAAAATATGATAAAAGTTGGAAAAGTTCTTTTGAATATTTTTCTTAAATTTATTTGTAGAATCTAAATTTTTTAGATGAATGGTATGAGGCAATAGATCTTCTAAATGGAAGAAATTTATAGCACCATCTCCAAGAGTACATTAAAGATCTAAAAAGTCAAAACTCATATTTTCCTATACAAGATTATAATTTATTTCATTAAAAATAAAAAATAAAATCATGTGCTTTCTAAAAGTAGAATTTCAATGTATTGCTATAAGCAATTTCTCCACAAAATGAAAGCTACCTCAATTAAAAGAGGAAATTAGTGTACCTTAAATTGAAAATAGTGTACCTTAAATTAGATACACCTATTTTAATGGGAGAAACAATATTCTTCTTGTTATGTGTTCCTTAAATTGAAATATAAGTGGTCCTACTAGTTTTATAGTAGTGGATTACAAACTTAAAATGTTAACCTTCAAAATAGTAGGATGTTTATGGTTTCTTATATTTTTAAGTAGACAAACAAATAAAAGGATAAAAAAGATTGAATTTTTTTTTTTGAAATCATCCTCAAATTTAATAGGGGAATCTAAAATTCTAAATGAATGGAATGAAGCAGTAAATCTTCTAAATGGGAGAAATTTCTAGCCTTGTCTCCTAAAAAGAAAGAATATGTATCTATCAAGATGAGATTATAATTAATTAATGTAACCCCATATCCGCAAAATTAGTTTTAAAGTTTTTGTCATAAAATTGCTTCTTAAAAGTTGAGTTTTGATGGGTTATTAAAGATTGTTTGGGACTTTGAATGCAAGGTGATTTTTTTTTCAAGTTTCTTCATACAAAATTATATGTTTTCGTATCAAAGTCTAACAATGAGCTAGATACATTAGCTCTCTCTTAATGACTGAAAGTGGTGAAAATGTGTTGATTGTAGGCCCTTTTGAAAGTCAAAGGTGATTTGTTTTGATCATTCAAGGGGTGAGTTTAGGAAAACTTAAAGCTTAGTATCACCGCTAATCAATAACCCATGGAAAACATTATTATTGATCAACATGCCTTCTTTGAGCTATAACATTACATTTATAATCTTCTCTATAAATCTTGCCATAGAAATTATCAAATTTTCTTTCCAAAATATATTCCCAATTTATTGGTGGGAATTTAAAAGAATTTTGAGGAATGGTACATGAAAGATAAATTTCTTTAGTTAATGTAAGAAATTGATAGACACTGTAAAATCACCCTCTAATAATCTAGAAACTAAAAAGTATGGACTCAATTTTTCCTAGACAAAAGTATGACTTGTTTTATTGTGATCAAGAGAGGAAAGAGCCAGGATAATACAAAGATCCCAATACAATCACAATGTAGCTAATCATATGTAAGAAGGCCAAGTTCACTACTCAAAACTAGGTGAAGTATAGTGTCGTGACTCAAGAATAGAGTGACATCACTCAACTTGTAGAAGCTCATATAGAATAGAGAATTCATTCTCCTATTGAGGAAGCTCTACTATGTTGGCCCAATATATATAGATGACCATAACTATGCTAGCTCAACATCTGCACATGGTTCTAGCTATGACAACTCAACATCCATAGATGACCATAGCTATGTCAACTCTACATAACTCAAGCAACCACGATGCCAATATCAATATATCTTTCATTATGTATTTTTACCATATTTTAATTAATGTTATCTGTTAGAGTAAAGGATTAATTTAATTTAATATATTAAATTAACTTTACTCCCTACTTAAGATTTCACTTTATGCACATGCATTTCCATTTAATAATTAAATATTAAATATTAAATATTCTTTATCTCTTAGGATTTCCCTTTTAGGGTTTTACGATCTCCTTTATTTGGATTGATCTATTGTATTTTCATTTATTCTTTCATTCTGATAATATATTCTTGCATATTTTCAAAGCCAAACCATTGCCTTCTCTTGTCTTTTCATTCTTTATCTAGTTCCTCTAAATCCACATAACTATCACACATAGACAACTTCTATGACATGGCTTCTCCATTAAAAGGGTTTGTGGTCTTGTTTAGATGAAGTGCAACCAGTCTTACAGAGGCCTTTTGAGGTCATGCAACACAGGAATAAGATGGATGAGGCCATAGGTTTGGTTTCTTTGAATGCTTTAGATAGTTTCTAATTTCATCTTGATGGATTAAATTCCCCTCAAGAAATGTGGGCCAAGTTCAAGGACTTGTTTGGTACCATTAATGAGTTCAGGGCACTTCAAATTGAAGCATAGCTTACATCAGTTGTACTCGATTCTTTTCCCTCTATTGAGGATTTTCTAATGAGGTTTAAATAAAACAGATCTTTGTTACACAGTTGTGGGAAAGTGAAGAATAATAAAGAGTGCATTTATTTGATCATGTCAAAGCTTCATGGAACCTTTTAGATTTTCTCTTCTTCCTTCCATTCCATAATGGATCCTCTGGGTCCTAGATTTTTCATGCCCATCTTTGAGGTATTCTTTGGTCATTTGACTAGAGAGCAGTCCAAGCTTGCACAATTGGATACTCTCACAGGATCAAAGTGTTAGGATTAACCATAGACAGAAATAACAATTACATACAAACATAACCAATATCAAAAAATAATAAATTGTAGAGAAGAGAATACAAGACATAAGGATTTAACGTGGTTCACCCAATCCTTGGGATACATCCAACAACAAGAAGTCCATATATTATTATTATCCAGTGATTACAATTTGCAATCCCTTACAGCTTGATACCACCACAAGAAGCTACAATATGATCATACATTATGAAATCCCTAACCCTAAGCCATTTTATACAAGTTTCTATCGCTTACAAAATTAGGTTTGGAATAAGTTTTCCAATAGAAAAAATAATTGCTGATGCCTTTTATAATAGTAGAGTCATTTTTTGGCTTCGGGGGTGCTTCTCACCAAAAAAATTGTGGGGGTGTTGCCCCTTGACCCCACCTTGTATTGTGATAGGGAGCACACCTAGGGCATTACCCCTTGACCCTGTCTTGGGGGTGATACCTCCAACCCCCCATAGAAATAATCTAGGGGGAAACCATGTTGAATATACCTTTGAGTCTGATTAGGTTCTACATCACAACAATCTCCCACTTGGAGACTGATCAAGCTCCACAACAATAATCTCCCACTTGGAGATTGATCATAGCACTGCTAAATCTATAGTTCCCACTGGAGTATTAAACCATCCTAGACTTTGTTGTTTGTTTATTCTATTCGGTCTAGAAGAGCAACCAAAGTTGAAGAGGAGTTCAACTCTCCCTTGTGACTAAATTTATAAACATATCTACTAGATTATCATCTATATGTATCTTCTCCAGCTTTAATTGTCCATCATCCAAAATTTACCAAATAAAATGGTACCACAACTATATGTATATATATTTTGAATGTGGAGCAGAATTCTTCACAAGATAAATGATGCTCTAGCTATATGTGAACAAATAATTATCTCTTTGTGGGTGTTCCAATTCTTCCATGAAGAACTGAAGCCATGCCATCTCCTTGGTTGCCTCTGTAGCAATAACATACTTTGTCTCTATAGTGGATAAAGCATTAACCTTTTGGAACTGAGAAATCCAACTCATTGTTTTCTCACCAATAGTAAATACATAAAATGTAGTACTCCACTTGGTATCAATATCCCCTGCCAAATCTGAGTCAACATAGCCTTGTAAATTAGTAGTTGAACCCCCAAAATGTAAACACTTACTGGATGTTCCTCTCAAATATCTGAGAATCCATTTGACTGCATTTTAATGCTCAATTCCAAGATGACTTATATACCTATTACCAACTCCTACTACATGTGCAATATCTAGCCTAGTACATACCATGACATACGTCAAACTTCCTAGAGCTAAAGCATAGGGTACCTTGGACATTTTGTCCTCCTCTTCTTATATCTTGGGATACATCTCCTTATTAAATGTTAAATGACTAGGTAAAGGTGTGTTGACAACTTTAACATTCTCCATAGAGAAATCGTACAACACCTTCGCATAATAATCAATCTGAGATAAAATCAATTTTCTATTTTTCTTGTCTCTGCAAATCTTCATATCAAGGATTTGTTTTGCTACCCCCAAATCCTTCATAGCAAATGAATGTGCTAACTATCATTTCAACCCCTTAGTGCGATCCATATCAGACCTAGCTACAAGCATATCATCAACATATAAACATAAAATAATGTAGTTGTCATCATCTAACCTCTTAAAAAAAACACAATGGTTAGAATGACACCAAGTGTAACCATGCTCATACATAGAACTGTCAAATTTAAGATAAAATTGCCGAGGTGCTTACTTCAAGCCATATAAATTTTTTTTCAATCTACACACTAAGTTCTTCTTACCTTTGACCTCAAATCCCTATAGTTGTGCCATATATATCTCTTCATCCAAATCACCATGAAGGAAGGTTATCTTAACATCAAGCTGCTCTAAGTACAAATCGTTAGTAGCCACAATACTTAAAATAGTACAAGTAGAAGTCATTTTAACAATAGGAGAAAATATATTATCAAAATCAATGCCTTTTTTCTATGCAAATCCTTTTACAACTAACTTGGCTTTAAATCTTTTCTTACCTCCATCCTCTTCTTTCAACTTGTAAATCCATTTATTTTGTAAAGTCCTTTTACCTACAAACAACTTGCATAAATCTCAAGTTTGATTTTTCAGCAAGGAGTCCATTTCTTCTATCATCACAATGTCCCACTGAATCTTAGTATCCACCTCAACAACTTCATCACAACATTCAAGTTCACTAGCATCAGTTAGTAAAATAGAGTACAAAGAGGGACAAAATCTTCTTGGAGGTCTACTTAGCCTTGTTAACCATTTGACATTCACTAGGGTGCATGGTATTTTTTATTGTGATTATTGCAGAGCATGAGGGACTATTGGAATATCTTCCTTTGGAATATCATCCAACACTCCATAATCATTTTCTTTCTTCTCATTTTGCTACAATAGTTCTTTGTACAATACTTCCTCATGGAATATGACATCCCTTCTTATAATTTTATGATTTTCAAAATCCCAAGGTCTATAACCAAATTCATCAATGCCATATCCAACAAAGACACATTTCTTTGACTTAGCTTCCAGCTTGGTTCTATTTTTAGAATCTATATGTGCAAATGTTTCACAACCAAAGGTTTTGAGAAAATAATAACTTGCCTTCTTACCAGTTCATGCTTC
Organism: Cupressus sempervirens; assembly: GCA_028749045.1. Taxonomy (NCBI): domain Eukaryota; kingdom Viridiplantae; phylum Streptophyta; class Pinopsida; order Cupressales; family Cupressaceae; genus Cupressus; species Cupressus sempervirens. Next base: position 237,978,325 of record CM053792.1, on the reverse strand, counting down.
CTCTGGAATACCACAACCTAAAGAAGTAGAGGGACCTCTATTAATAAAATATATGCTTTGCCCACATGTTTAAGGGAAACCCATCATGCAACCTCATGCTCCTTGTATACTCCATTATTGTCATGTTCATGCATTCAACCACTCCATTTCCTGTGGAGTCCTTGGAACAATTTTATGTCTATGAATACCATTAGTGGAGCAATAATATTCAAATTCATAACTACAATACTCACCACCGTTATCAAATATGAGTCATTTTAATATCTTATCAGTATCATTTTCAACCAAGCATTTCCATTTCTTAAAAGTTTGAAATACATTAGATTTCTTTTACATCTAAGGAAATAAACCCATACTTTTCTAGTTGCATCATCAGTAAATGTAACATAGTAATGAGAGCCACCAAGGGAAGATATCTGAGCTGGTCCCCATACATTTATATACACAAGCTATAATTTTTCATTTTCTTTTCCTTGTCACTCTTCACAAAACTCAGTCTCTTTTATTTTTCATACACACAACTTTCACAGAAATCCATATTAACACATTTCAAACCTAATAAAAATTTCTTTAAATGAAATAATTTCATACGTTTCTCACTTATGTGCCCAAGTTTATTGTTCAACAACATTGTATCAGAATCTACAACTATTTGTTCTCCCTACTCAACTACAACAATTATTCCTGAATATTCATTTTTCTCTAAAATAATTAAAGTAGAAGGAACAATATGACATGTACAAAGATATAAGGTGCCTACTTTCACACCTTTTTCTACTATAGGGGAACCTTTTGAAACCTTCTATTTTTTATCATTAAAAGTTACTACGCAACCCTCATCATTGAGTTACCCTACTAAAATTAAATTCCTACTCAACCTTCGAACATGTCTTACCTCATGTAGTAGCCAATGATTCCCATTATGCAACTTAATCTTAACTTTTCCCTTTCCAAAAATCTAACAGGGCTCATTATCCCCCAAATAAACAAGCCCAAAATCTCCTTGTATATAATCTAGGAGATAACTCTTATGGGGAGTAGCATGAAATGAAGCCCTTGAATCTAAAACCCATGAATCATCAACACTTTCTAAAGAAAGAAGCAAAGCATCATCTTCAAATTTGTTACTTACCACATTTTTCTCCTTGTTCCCTTCTAGTTTATCTCCTTCATTGTTCTTTCAAGTCCAACAATCTTTCTTCTTGTACTCTGGTTTGCCATAGTACCAACAATATCTTAGTCCTATGGATTGAGACCTCTTTCACTTTGATTTTGCTCTTGATTTCCCACAATTTCCATAATTACTTCCTCTCTCAGTCATTCTACCTCTGCTTTGTGCATTCAAAGTACCTCTTGATATAGATCCACTTGATGTTTTTGTATGAGTTTCCTCACTTGGAATAACACTGATCACATCATAAAATTTTAGGGTATTAGATCTAGAAACAAAATTACTCACATCCATTACCAAGTCATTCCAAATTTCAAGTGAGGAACACAAAATCAAGAGAGCCTTATTTCATCATCAAAATTAAAATTTACAGAAGATAATTGAGTAGTAATTGTATCAAACTCATTTAAATGATCTGCAACATATCCACATTCATCTTCATATTAAATAAATACTTCATGAGAAATACCTTGTTTGAAGTGAAGGGCTTTACATATAGTTTTGCTAGGGTTTGCATCAACTCTTTCGTTGTCTTCACTTTTGTAATATTAAATGTCATCGATTGTGCCAGTCATAATCTAATACTTCCAAGTGCCCTTAGTATCCAAAATTTCCCACTCCTCATATGTCAAAGTTCCATGTTTCTTGGCTTTTCCTTCCAATGGCCACCATAAATCCTTTTGATGAAGATAGTTCTCCATTTGCATTTTCCATAATTGAAGGTTCTGCCCATTAAACTTCTCAACCTTCAGCTTACCCTCATCTACCATTGTGCCCACTCAACTATGAGACCTTCCTATAGACGATAGCTAAAAAAATGATGATGGTCTAGCTCTGATACCACTTGTTAGGATTAACTATAGACAAAAATAATAATTACATGCAAATATAACCAATACTAGAAAATAATAAATCGCTAAGAAGAGAACACAACACATAAGGATTTAACGTGGTTCACCTAATTCCTGAGCTACATCCACCAACAACAAGTCCAATATTATTATTATCCAGTGGTTATGATCTACAATCCCTTACAGCTCAATACTATTGCAGGAAGCTACAATATCATCATATATTATGAAATCCCTAACCCTAAGCCATTTTATACAAGCTTTTGTTGCTTGCAAAATTAGGGCTAGAATAAGTCATCCAATAGAAAAAATGACAATCAACACCTTTTACAATAGTAGAGTCATTTTTTGGCTTTTGGGCCCCTTGACACCATCTTGAGGCGCTAACCCCAAACTCCCATAGAAATAGTCTAGGGGAAAATTGTGCCAAATAAACCCTTGAGTCTGAGTAGGATCTACATTACAACACAATGAACCAAACATTAGTTTCTTAGACATATATAGGGAAGCCAAAGCAAAAATTGGAGCCCAAAAATTAGATTCTATAGGAATTGAGAGTTCCTCCAAGCCCTCTCCTAAATCAGATACTCAAAAATCCACTCCAAAGGGTAAACTTTCTAAGTGTGGTGAGTCTTCCTCCAAGATAAGAAGTTTACAGGTGATCCTTTTAAATTTTCTAGCAAAGAATGACATTGAGTTTTTAGGTGTTGGAAACGTCTTGAGGCTTTACAGGAGGCCATGCAACAACATAGTATTGCTTCTCCAAAGCCACCACCTCTTCCTTTAGGGAAAGGACATGCTCTTTCTTCATGAGCATTGTCTTCTTCAGCTACTTGGATTATTGATTGAGGTGCTTCCCACCATATGACACACTCACTTGATTTGGTTACCTCACTTGCTTAGAGTGCTACTACATAGCTTGCTGTTGGTCACTTCACACATCTCATAGTTTTAGGTTTAGGCACTATCTCTTTAGAGTTTGGTTCCCCATAGGATGTTCTCTTAGTTCCAACCATTTATACAAACCTCTTATCTATCTTTTATATTTTTCATTCTAGCTCTGGTAAGACAGTTGAGTTCTCACCACATTATGTGATTATTCAAGATCTCCATGACCGTGACTTGGTTGTTGCTACTAAGAGTGTTGATTTACAATCTCACTTATATTAGTTTGATGGCTTCAAGAGCTCTAATTCTATAGGTGTTTCTCTTTTGTACATGCAAACGTAGTGAGCAAGCTTTGGCATGAGCATTTTGGCCATGTTAACTATATATATCTACAACAGATGAGTACACAACAACTAGTGATTGGGTTACCTCAAATCTTTTGTATTGATGATCTTTGTCAAGGTTGTACACTTTACAAACACCACAGACATCCATTTCCAACAGGTAGATTCATTATGCTAAGGCACCATTGGAGTTGATACATAATGATCTTATGTCATTCCCCACATCTTTTTCAAGTGCTTGATATGTGCTCACCTTCATAAATGAATTCTTTGGACACACACGGGTGTACTTTTTGAAGTACAAGTCTAATGTCTTTGATTCATTTCAAATCTTTAAGACATTTGTGGAGAAGCAATCTGTTCTTTCTATCAAGCGTATACGCACTGACAATGGTAGGAAATATGTGAATCAAACTTTCATATATTTTTGCACTAAGCATGGTTTACAGCAGCAATTCACAATTCCCCATACCCCTCGACAAAATGGGGTTCTAAAGAGAAAAATAGGACATTACAAGAGATGGCCAATTTTATGATATAGTCTCAAGCTATGAGTTCTTCATTTTGGGTTGAGGCTATCAATTGTGCCAACTATATTTTGAATTGGATGCCTCAAAAGGCATTGTGACATCTGACTTCTCAGGAGGCTTGGACTCATGTCAAGCCTAACATTTCTACATTCCACATTTTTGGTAGCGAGGCTTGGGCATTTATTCTAGATGCTTTAGGAAAGCCATTGAGAGGAAGAGATGACCACTCATCTTTGTTGGCTACTGTGAGGATGTGAAGGCATACAAATTATTTGATCTTAATTCTAGAGAGGTCTTGTTTTGGCAAGATGTCTAGTTATTTGAGTGTTGTCCTTAGATGGAACCTTGATCACCAACTTCTCCCTCACTACCTAGTACTTCCTCTTCTCATCTACAGGATTATGTATCCTCTGAGGATGATTTCAATGTTGATCCACCTTCTCCACCTCCACCAGATGTTCAAAATTTCCCAAGTTGGCTCGTGATATGGTTGATGCAGCTAGACCTATGGCAGAAGATCCTCTAGATTCTTGTCACACTTATGCTCAGACATTTGGTACTAGATTATTGATTCATGCCATTTCAGATGATCCATAGATTTTTTTCACAGGTGATAGGACATGTAGAGTGGGATAGGGCTATGGATGAGGAGTACTCTTGTTTGATGAAGAACCACACTTGGGATCTTTATTCTCTTTCGAAAGGAAGAAAGTTGGTTTGGTGTTAGTGGCTGTATCATATCAAGAATGCTATAGATGGTTCTATTGACAAGTACATGACACATCTTGTTGCAAAGGGTTTTTCACAAGTCAAGGGTATTGATTACTCCCAAACCTTTTCTCTTGCCACCAAGATGAATTCTATTTGCCTTGTACACTCTCTTGCAGCTTCTTTAGGATGGATAATATTTCAGATGGATGTGAAGAGTGCATTTTTGCATAGAGACCTACATGAGGAGATCTATATGGAGCAACCTCATGGTTTTATGCATGACTCTTCTATGGTATGCAGACTTTGCAGGTCTTTATATGGTCTCAACCATACCCATGGGGCTTGGTATGAGAAGATGGATTTCTTCTTGCTTGCTTCACACTTCACTCGTTGTCATTCCAATCCTATAGTGTACATTCAACATCATGGGGATGATTTATTAATACTTTCGCTATATGTTGATAATCTTATTATTACATGTAGCTTATCCTCTATGATTTAGAGTGTTCAATGAGCTTTGAGAGAGCAGTTTGAGATAACAAACCTTGGACTTCTACACTATTTTTTGGGCCTATAGGTTGTTCAATCTTTAGATGGGATAGCCATATTCCACCAAAAGTATGCTCTTGATATGCTTCAAAGATTCAACATGCTTGATTGTAAGCCTGCTCCCACACCTTTTTAGTTGGGTGTTGTTTTATCTACCACTTGCGCTACTCCTACAGTGGATTCCACTTTATACATATAACTTATGGGTAGTTTGTTGTACCTGACACACATAGTTCCTGATATATCCTTTACAATTGGACTTGTCTCTAGATTCTCACATGATCCACATAAGATTCATTGGAAGCTTCCAAATGTATCTTGAGGTACATACAGGGTACTACATGTTATTGCATTCACTACACATCAGGGGATCCTTACATTGTTGGTTATACAAACTCAGTTTGGGTTGGTGATATTGATGATTGGAGGTCTACTTCTAGCTTTTTTTTCTATCTTGGTTTGGGTCCTCTCACATGGTCTTGCAAGAAGTAGCATGCTCACACATTATCATCTATGGAGATAAAATACAAGACAGCTAATCAGGAATGTTTTATGGCTTCGATAATTGATGATAGAGTTTGGATTTCATCTTGATAGTTCCACCTTTCTTTGGTGCAAAAATCAAAGTGATATACACATTTCCCATATCCCAGTTGTGTTAGAAAAAATAGTCCACCAAGATAACAGAGAGGGGGTGGGGTGAATCAGTTATTCGACAATTAAAATATTTATCTACTTTAAACAAACTTCATTATTCAACCAAAGTAAACAACAACTATAATAAGATGCACATAGACAATTACATCAAATATTTTAACTAGGGAAAACCTTGATTAGAGGGAAAACTCCAATGGGAATGATGCCCTCAAGATGATGTACTAATATAAATATTCCTTGTTACAAGATGGACCTTGTTAAGAGTCTATTACAAAATTCAGTACGTATGATTCCCTTTTAGAAGACTTTGAATCATTATTAGGAGATTCCAACCCTATTAGGAGTTGTGCCAACCCTATTAGGAGTTGTGGTACAATGTATGCAAGATGAGCCACTACCCAAACATGCAATTTCAACTACAAGAAGAGCTCACTGCTCAAACATGCAATTTAAAGTTATGTTCTTCTTTTCTTTGTTTTGTCAACCAAACCAGTCACTATCAAACCTTGTAGACTAGGTCATGAACCTCAGATTCAAATATCAAACCTTAGATCACTCAACAAAACCTTGGCAATGAGGTTTCCTTCACTTCTACTCTATTTTGCTCAACTTCGCATTAAGCTCTCTACTGCTTACAATACTTTGTATCCATACAATTCCATACCATCTCATGTATTCATGATAAAAGGAAATGTCCTTCCTTTATATTGGGTCCATAAAATAATTCCCTGAGTTGGCTGTTAGATCTTCTCAATTAATCATTGTAGGACTACATTAAGAACACATTACACTTAGTGATAACATTAATCTTCCACCTTGTAACTTGAATATATTTCCATACATGTAATATTATGATGAGCGATCTTAGCCATGTCATCACCAATATGTCTTCTTTATATCCTCAACCTCAATTCTCAAAATAACAACTCTACTAAGAGATATAAAAAGTTTACCAGAACATGCCTATGTAAACTCTATCTCAGAATAGACATCACCAAAATTACATAACTTCTTCCGAACTTATCATTTCTTCTTTTTACATTAACTACATATACTAGATACTTAGAAGTATCTCACATAACCTCGGATAGTTAGAATACTCAACTAGCCATTCGTACTAGATGTTCTTCTGTCAGATACCACATAATATTGCTATATTGACATCAATGACAAACTTAGTCATGAATGTAACATATCATCATAGTAGCATATCTACAATAATCCCCCATAGGAATATCATTAGCATTCATGCTTCCAACAATCTCTCCCTTTGGCATTGATGGCAACATAGATGAAAAACATCTAGGTCCAAGAATACCAAAAATAATTGTTCATCTTTCTTTTCAAATCCTCTTCATCAATCATTCTCCCCCATTGATATACCTCAATGTGCTTTCTATCAAACTGTTATTCCACGTTGTACTTCTTCTGAACATACTATACTTTGTACCAAACTTCTCCCAATTGTCATGATGTACATCTTTCAAACATGCTATTTTTCATGCCAAACTTCTCCCCATTGACATCAATGTCAAAGGTTTCAACAACCATCAAACTCAACAACTATCGATTCTTACTAGCTCAAGTGTTCAAAGACACTATTCAAAACAACATCCAACAAGACTCCTAAATGACTCTGTCCATCACATGTACTCCCCCATATAGGAAGCATCAACATTTAGTCCAGACAACAATGGTGCTCTGTTACACTGGACTGATACAATCTTGCATCTTCTACTATGATGTAGGAAGGGGCATAACCCCAAGCATACCTCACAAATACTTAAAAGTCTCTTTGGGAAGAGGCTTAGTGAATATATATGTAATCTTCTCTTTAGTGCTCACGTACTCCAATCTAATTTCCTTTTCTACAACTTTCTCTCTCAACATGTGATACTTAATAAAAATGTGCTTAGTCCTTGAATGCAACACTAGATTCTTAGACATATTTACCATGCTTGTGTTGTCACAATGTATGACAATAGGGTCATTGATTTCCATCCTTATATCCTTCAACATCTATTTCATCCAAACAACTTGATTGCAATTGTTTTCTATTGCAACATACTCTACTTCTATTGTACTTTGTGATGTACAATACTGCTTCTTGCTTAACCAAGAAACCAATCTTCCTCCAAGAAAGAAGGCCCCACCAGTGGTGCTCTTTCTGCCATCCATATCGCCTGTCCAATCTACATCAATATAAGCACTTAGAGTAAAATCATTAGATCTATCATACTATAATCTGAACTCAAATGCTCCTTTCAAATATCTAAATATCCTTTTGACTTCTTCATAATGTGCTTCTCTGGGATCAGTTTAGAATCTTACAACAATTCCAACTACATTCACTATATTCAGCCTTGTGTGAGTCAGATACTACAATCCTCAAATCATAGTTCTGTACTTCTTATGTTCAACAATAGGTGTCTCAACCTTTGTGGATAACTTGTGTCCAGTTACCATAGGTGTTCCAATGGGTTTGCATGTTTCCAAACCAATACGTTTTAGTAAATCCTTCAAGTACTTAGTCAGAGAAATGAAGATTCCTTCTTTATTCTATACAATTTATAATCCTAGAAAATATTTCATTTCTCCTATCATACTCATCTCAAATTCTTTCTTCATCTCTTTAGCAAATTTATCACTTTCATCATCATTTTCTCCAAATATGATATCATCAACAAATATTACCAAAATAATCAAACCATCATCATTTTCTTTCTAATATAGATTATTGTCTATCATACCTTTGCTATGTCCAAGCTTTGTCAAATACTTGCCCAACCTTGCATACCAGGTTCTAGGTGCTTGCTTCAAGCCATACAATGCTTTCCTCAATCTACATACTATGTCCTTCTCGTCTGTCAAAGGACAACCTTCAAGCTACTCAATGTACACTTCTTCTTCAAGTTCTCCATTCAAAAATACTAACTTGACGTCCATTTGATATGCTTTGAATTTCTTTTGTGCTACATAGGCTAAGAATAATCTTACTGCTTCTATTCTAGCCACTAAAGCATATGTCTCATCATAGTCTATCCCTTCTTGTTGTGAGTAACCTTTACATACCAATCTTGCCTTGTTTCTTACAAATTTGCCTTGTTCTTTCATCTTATTCCTAAATACCCATTTAGTTCCTATCACATTCTTGTTTGTTGGTCTGGGGACTAATTCCCATGTTTCATTCTTTACTATTTGATCAAATTTATCTTTCATAGCTTGTTTCCACTAATCATCTTTACATGCTTCATCTACATTCTTAGGTTCAACTTGAGATATCAAACATAGTTCTTCATTAACTCTTCTTCTTATCATCACACCTTTATCTTTTCTTTTGATGATCTACTCAGATGGGTGATTCTTCATCATATTGTTTCCTGAGGTAGGAGTTTCTATTTCAACTCTTTTCACTACTAAAGTTTCTGAGCTTTGTTCCTACCTTGGCTCTCCTTCATTCTACAAATAATTATTAGTCTCAAGAAATACCTCATCATTCCTTGGCTTAGTAACAACATCATCATCTGAATTGTAACCAACTATTCTCTTTTTTATTTGGAATTTCTCATCAATTCTCACATTTGCACTTTCCATAATAGTCTCCAAAATTGTTTCCTCTATTACTTGATCTTCATTAACCAACCTAGACTCATTAACACAGCGTTTCAAAAATCTTTTTATACTTGCTCTAAATTCTTCAACTTTATTAGAGAGTAAATTGTTTCTAGCTTTTTTCAATCTCTTAGGACATCTACTTGAAAAATGACCAAATTATTTACATGTCCAACAAACAAAAAGTTTTCATACCTTATGGTTTTCTCTTTGTAAGTAGATCAATACCTTCCTTTATCTTTATGTCTTCTTATGATCTGGATCTATCTTCAATTGTGCTATTGTTCCCTTGTATACAATAGAAGGATTCTGGATCTAAAAACTCAATACTCTACTCTTTACACAAACCTGATAACTCACCAAGAATTTCCATCATTCAGGCATCAAAATTTCTTCTATTAGATGTAGGACTATCTTTCCTGAACATGCTCACCATGGATCTCCCAAAGTTGTTAAACTTTATTTTCAAGGACTTGATGCTTTCATACCAATTGTAAGAAACAATAGTCCACCAAGATAACTAAGAGGGGGGGGGGATGGGGATGGGGTGGTGGGCAGGGGGATGAATCTGTTATTTGACAATTAAAACATTTATCTTCTTTAAACAAACTTAACCATTCAACCAAAGTAAACAACAACCATAATAAGATGCACATGGACAATCACACCAAATATGTTAATTAGAGAAACCCTTGATTAGAGGGAAAACCCTGGTGGGAATGATGCCCACAAGATGATGCTCTAATATAAATATTCCTTATTAGCGGATGGACCCAGTTAGGAGTCTATTACAACATTTAGTACATATGATTCCTTGTTAGGAAAATTTGAATCCTTATTAGTATATTCCAACCCTATTAGGAGTTGTATCAACGCTACTAGGAGTTGTGGTACAATGTATGCAAGATGAGCCCATTGCCCAAACATTCAATTTCAACTACAAGAAGAGCTCACTGCTCAAACATGCAATATACTATTATGTTCTTCTTTCCTTTATTCTATTAATCAAACCAATCAATGTCAGACCTTGTAGGTCAGGTCATGAACCTTGGATCCAAATATCAAACTTCAAATCACTTAGCAAAACCTCGACAATGAGGTTTCCTTCACTTCTGCTCTGCTCTGCTCAACTTCACATTCTGCTCTCTCTGTTGCTTACAATACTTCTCATCCATAAAATTTCATATCATCTCATATATACATGATAAAGGAAAATGTACTTCCTTTATACCAAGTCCATAAAACAATTCCCTAAGTCGGTTGTTAAACCTTCTCAATTAATCATTGTGGGACTAGATTAAGAACATGTTACACTTAGCCATAAAATTAATCTTTCACCTTGCAACTTGAATATCTTTCCATACATGTAATATTATGATAAGTGACCTTAGCCATACCATCATCAACATGTCTTCTTTATATCCTCAACCTTGATTCTTAGAATAACAACTCTGTTAAGAGATATAACAAGTTTACCAAAACATGCCTCTATAAACTCTATCTCAAAACAAACATCACCAAAACTTACATAACTTCTTCCAAACTTAATCATTTCTTCTTCTAATGTTAATTTCATATACTATATACTTAGAAGTATCTCCCATAACCTTGGATAGTTAGAATACTCAACTAGTCATTCATACTAGCTATTCTTCTGTCAAATACCACAAAAGATTGCTATGTTGACGTCAATGACAAACTCAATCATGAATGCAACATATCATCATAGTAGCATACCTACAATACTCTCCCATATAGCATTCATGCTTCCAACAAGTTGAGCATCACAAGACCAAGCACATTGAGCTTCACATGCACTTCATCAAGCATTTGATTCAAGATGGCTCTCTTATCTTGGAGTACATTCCCACTACTAGGCAAGTTGTAGACATCTTCACTAAATCTTTTACATCCCCATGGTATCTTTAGATGCATTCTATGCTTGGGGTGGAGAAAGTTGTCCTTGGGGGGTCTCACCAATGAGTCCTTCCTTCCTTCTTTTCTATTTTTTGGCTTCTTCTATCTCTTTTTGGAGTAGGGCTTTTCCCACATGGTTTTCCCTATTTCTCCATTTTTTAGAGATTTGGTTGTGTTGGGTACCTCTTCAAGCCATGTTGCTAGGTTATATTTTTTCTTTAAGTATTGTAGTTTCCTTGCTTTTTCTACATTTTTTGTAGTTGCATTGTTGCTCATCTTAAGTGGGGTCTTAGAGTAAAGGATTAATTTCATTTGATTTATTAAAATACCTTTACTCCCTACTTAAGATTTCACTTTTTGCACATGCATTTCTATTTAATAATTAAATATTAATTATTAAATGTTCTTTACCTCTTAGGGTTTCTCTTTTAGGGTCTCCTTTATTACGATTGATCTATTGTATTTATTCATTCTTTCAGCCTGATAATATATTGTTGTATATTTTCACAACCAAGCCCTTGCCTTGTCTTTTTCTTCTTTGTGATAGGTTCTTGCATGCAGGTGTTCTACTGGATATGTGGATTTGTTCTCACTAGATCCTTCATTGTCTTTTATTACAATTAGCTCCACCAAGCCTCACTTGGGACCCCTTTGTGTCACGAGCCACCTTGGGGAGCCACTCCATCCCACTACTCTATAGTTACCAGTCAAAAGTAATGCTTGACAACCAAAAGTGAAAATGTATCATTCAATAAAAGGGGGCAAAAAGGTACACTCAATTAGATTCACCAAAAACTCAAGTCACATGGACCTTGGCATAGGAGCATAGATCTACGACATGCCTAGATGCATTCTCCACCATACAAATCTATACAACAAAAACATTTCATACCCAAGGACATGAAATGGGGACTTCATCTACTTGATCTAGATTGATGATGAGGAAACCCATTGTCTGTCTATCCATCCTGCACTGAGGGAAAACAAAAAAGATGCATCATCTACCTAGTCTACACCAAGGACATGGATAACACAATCATCAACAAGAAAACATTTAGAGACAAAATCAACTCCATAGTAATCAAGGCGTAAAAGCTAAGTGAATGCAAATAAATGCACAAATACCAAATAACTTAATCAATCATTTTTTCAAGAGCACAAAATCTAAGGAAATCCACAAAGCATCTCATTAGAACACGGAGAAGGCTTAACAAGCTACAAAGTACACTTAAGGCCAAATTTGGGCATTATTGATGACGTATAAAAATCACCATTTTCACATCAAATAGGAGAGTTTGGCTCATAATAAAAAATGTTTAGAATGTCTTCAATCCATCTTGATACTACATTCCTAATAAAAACATAGAGTATTACTAACTCCAATAATTTAACCATCATAAACGAGATGAAAAATAGGATTTGAATGACACATAAAATGATGCAACCATAGGAAAGCTAAAAAATTAAACTTAAACTTCTAGATGTAAAATTAAACCTATTTTTCCTCAAGGCTCAACTAACCCAAAGATGCAATAAGATTTTTATTCTAGACACACATGCAAAATGAGCAACATAACTCCACCAATTTCACATTTTTGAAATATAGGAACATAAAATTCTTGTAAAGTCCCAATCGAGTGAAATAAAACAACGAAAATGTGGGGGAATAAAAAAATATAAAGTTAAATAGAAAATATAGAAAAAAAAACTACCTCACAAAAAGAAGAAAATGTGAAAAAGAGTGGAGGAAACTAAATTTTGTGTGGAAATAAAGAAAGATAAGCAATGATAGAAAAAATCCAAATTTACCAAAAGAAATGAATAATTTTTTTCCTATAATTATAAACTCACTTCCAAAAAGGAATTGAAATAAAACAACTTAAAAGAAATTAAATTACTATAGAAAGAGCACATGAATAAACTAAAGTAGGTACATCTCATAATGTTAGTATAGAATTAGAACATGTGAATAGTCACCAAATCACATAACTAATCAAATTAGCAAGAACATTATGAGTCTACAAAACTCAAAATAAAAGTCTTAGAGGGTCTAGCTTCATGAATTAGGTATGCAACAAGCCACAAAAAAATATTTTTCACAACTAGGAATAAGGGCATGAAAAAGTTGTTGATGTAACAAAATAAGTTAGATCACCTCAGAGGTATAAACCTCTCACAAGTCCAACATAGTCATCCAACACAACATTACATTTGGCATAACATAAGGTGCACTCAACCAGTCACAAAAGGCACAAAGAAGACACCCTAAGCCAAAACAAAGCATCACAAGGGATTTCATAGAATAATATAGAAGAACTAACTTGCATAATGTGTAAGCCACATCCATCAGGATGTCATGTAGAAAAAAAATCAGATAGATATTATAGGGGTGTTCTCACTCATGAAGAATGTGGTCCTTTTTTACTCTATTCTCCCATTAATAGTCTTGAAGATTAGCCTTTGAAGGCTATAATTTTAGGTGTTTTTCTTCCATTTTCTTCTCCTAAAGGATTAGATTTTAAAGATTCTAAACAAGTGAAATATCTTAAATAAATAGTAGTACCTATATAGTTTCCTCAGGATAACCTTAATCAACATCAAGATGATATAGTTCATGGTAGCCCAAGTCATAATGACAATGTTAATTTAGGTGAAGGTGTTTCTACATTTCATCCTAAGTGGTGGGAGAATATCCTTGGGGATGTTTGAGACAATGAAATGGTTAAGGGTCACTCATCTAGAGGTAAGAGTAAGCATAATATTGTTAACTTTTCTCTTATTGCTAATATTCAAATTGTTTGTAAGCTCTAAGCTTATTTAGAGGCAAAATGTATACCTAAATGGGTTACTATTATGAAATCCAAAAATAAAAGACTTTTGAAAAATAATGTGTGGGTTCTTTTAGAGTCTCCAACAAGGAAGAAACACATTGATTGCAAGTGGATCTACAAAGTTAAGTACAAATTTGATGGAATACTTGCAAAATACAAAGCACAAAATTGGTGACTAAAGAATTCTAATCGAGAGAAGGAATAAACTATGAGAAGATCTTTGCTCCTTTAAAAAATATGTATACCATCCATCTATCTCTGGCAATGGAAAAAAAAGTTCGGCTAGATATTCCATCAAGTGGAAAGAGTGTCATCCTTAATGACGGTTTGAAGGCAAAGGTATACATGAGCTAGCCTCAAGTTTTTGGGTTACAGAAAAAAGCATCGAGTTTTCACACTAATGAGAACTCATTATGGCCACACTTAGATCATGGTACATAAACATCAACAAATATTTGGATGATTAGGGGTTTCAGAGAATTCTAAATTCCAATTTGTATGTCGAATGAATATGTAATAATATTATTTTTCTTGTCATTAATGTGGATGATAATATTATTATAATTGTCGAGACCAATGTGCTTGAGCAAATTGAGTTCAATTTGTGCCAAGCTTTTGATATAACAAATTTATGCATGTATGTTACTGTCTAGGTGCAAATGTTTAGTGGTAGTATTTTTATTTCTTAGTCTATATGCTATGAGTGGTGGTGTTTTTATTTCTCATTTTATATGCTAGGTGTTTGCTAGACAAGTTCAAAATTGTTGGTGTAATTAAATATTCACTAATTACACTTACTTAAGCTTACTTAGGATAATGCATTTCATAGTAGTTTGTGATTGAGAGACTTAGGAGTTTGCACCTCAATTAAACACATGGTGTAGGAGAATTCCACTCTAGGTGGTCATAGCTATCACATTCCACTTTTAGTGGACATATCACATTATCATCCTCATCATCACACCTACTTCATTGCATAATGGAGGATGATCCACCTTTCGTGGACATGTGATTCTACCTTGTGTGGGTGATAGCTTATCTTCTCCTTATCATTATCTCTTATCACCTCTCCTATGTAAGGAGGCCTATTATGTACA
This sequence comes from Cupressus sempervirens, assembly GCA_028749045.1. Lineage (NCBI taxonomy): Eukaryota > Viridiplantae > Streptophyta > Pinopsida > Cupressales > Cupressaceae > Cupressus > Cupressus sempervirens. The sequence goes on along the minus strand of CM053792.1, from coordinate 237,963,167 downwards.
ATTCAAATCAATCCATTGAATGTCAATCAAGTCCATTATCAATAATAACATTCTTACATCTTCATGCAATTGTCTTGCCAATCTCTTATGGAAGTTATCTTGGTCTTTCATTTGATCCTGGGGGTGTTACCTAAAACTCTAACATGGTATCAGAGCTCTCATGGTGTGAATACTTCTTCTCAAGAAGTGACATCTTGGCTTGACTCATTGTTGGTGTAGCATTTGACAATTTGGACATCACAATTTGGAGGAGATTTCAGGAGTTGTATTTTGTGACCTTTTATTGCAGGTGGAAGTTGGAGCTTACTGGTGCAAATTAGAGGTTGGCATCATATAGAGGAGGTTCATAAACCCATAAATCAAATTTTGTTTCTTCCAAATCAGACATCTACCAAATCTAGAGCCATTTGATTTTTGAAGGTACGACGATGATGATTCAAAAAAAATTATTTCAGAGGTGATTTTCAAACAATGATATCTCCCTCATATAGACTCCTTTTTCTGAGCAATTTTTTTTTGTTTTGGGGTAGAATTTCACAATCTACACAGTGGTGTAGGTGATGTTGGATCTTTGTCTCTGAATTTTTCTAAAAATCACAAATCTCATTTTCTGCAAGTTTCAAGGCTTTATTTGGGCACATTCAGTAACATTTTTAGGTGCAATTTTTTTTTGAAAGTGCATGATTTTTCCTCTACTTTCTAGATATGTAATAAGATTTCAGTGATTTGGAATGGACATATCACTTTCAGAAATATGTCTTTTTTGGCTATATTTGCACTTGGTGAATACTTAGCTTTCAATTTTCTTAATTGAGTCAGTAATTTGAAGGAGTTATCAATTGATTTTAGTCATCATTTGATTTCATTATGGATTTTTCAAAAGTTCCATTACTCACTCCCTATAACTATCATGAATGGAAACAAGTAGTTTCTAATTAGCTGATGAGTATTGGATTGCTTAGAATGATTCTTGGACAGGATCTAGAACCAACTACAAGTGTTGTAGAAAGAAGGAAATGGTTTGATAGAAGGGATAAAGCACTTGGCTCTCTTAGATCTATCATCTCCAATGATTTGTTATATAATATTGCATCCTGTACACATCCTCATGATACTTGGACTACATTGGAAGGAATCTTTGGTAGACCTGATAGAATAAGAAAATTCAAATTGGAGAATGAGCTTATAGGTCTAAGTCCATGTGATTTTGACAATATTCAAGACTTTTTCTCTAAGTTCAATTCCATTAGATTGGAGCTTTCAAATTGTGGTATTACTAAAGACGATGAGCAATTGATATTATCTATTCTTTCCAAGCTAGGTCTAGAATATTCAATATTTTTTTCCACATTCTATGCTACTATGGATGCTCTTGGTAGTGCATACAAAATGCCTTCTCTTGATGAATTTGTAGCTCAACTCACAAGGGAACAAGCAAAGTTAGCACATGTGGGTCAATTGAAGCCTTCCAAGTATCAAGCATTGGTTGCAAATGACTCCTCTCCAAAGGCTTCCAAAGGAAAGGGAAACAAATAACACAAGGATCCTAAGCAACATAAATAGGTGATGACTCTCCTTCACAACATAATATTGTATCCAAGTCCTCTTCTAGAGAGGAATCATCTAGAAGAAAGAGAGATAAATGTGCTTATTGTAAAAACTTAGGATATGATGAGCATAAATGTTTCCATAAGAAGATTGATGAGCTCCCTCACATTCTTCAAAAGAACAATATCCAATTGCCCTCATCAATGTCTTCTCTCTCTTCTCAATATCAGGCAGCTACTACATCTACATCATCATCTAAAGGAAAAGGACAAGCACTCATTGCTTCCACACATCCTGAGCAAGGTAAATGGCTTCTTGATTCAGGTGCATCACATCATATGGCATCATCTATGAATATGTTTTCTTCTATTGAGCCTTGTAATTCTCCACCTATATTGATGGGTAATAATACATATATGAAGGTTTGTGGGAAGGGCTCTATTCCCATGGGATAGGGTACATTTAATGATGTTCTTTGTGTACCATCCTTGACCACTAATATCCTTTCCATTTACCAAATTACTCATGGGGCACAAGGTAAAATTATTGAGTTCATTCTTGATTATGTCTATATTAAGGACATGAAGACTAGATATGTCATAGCTATGGGAGCTGTTAATCATACATCATGCTTGTATTATTTTGCACATTTTGTTGAAAATGATGATGATATTCATGATATACCTAACCCTATCAAGGGTGAATAATTCATGTGAGGAGAACATTGGAAACTTGAATCATTTTGTTCTTGAGATAAATGTTGAACTTCCTACTCCTCCACCTCCTACTTCTTCAGACATGAGTTCTACTATTCAGTAGGATGATCTTTATGCTTCAGATCTTGTAGTGTGGGATGAATTCTTGGATGCTCTTTCAAATGAGTCTCACAATGCAGATTTGGTTAATACATCTAAGGGGGTTTCTCTTCAAGATACTTCTTCACCTTCTTTGGAGATTGGATTTCCTAACTCTTCATGTTCTCTTGGTTTTTCATATCTCATAGGATAGCTTGATGGTGTGACAAAATCTTTGAGCTTGGATATACCTAAACATTCTTTAGAGATGCATACATGGAGACCTTCTTCCTCCTTCCTCACTATTTACATAGAGTGGCTTCTTCATCATTTGATGAATTTATCTCTTCCTAAGGAGAGACATTTTTCTTGCAGGTGTTGGATTATCTCTTGTTTATAGGTACTCTTCATCTACATTGGAGCTTCTTCATTATTTTGGGGAGGGGATATCATGTCTCCTTATTTCTTTCCTATGGGGGGATCATTCTTTGTATATACATGATGTATGCAATTTTTGGGGGGTCTTGAGTACTCTATCCATCCATGCATCTTGTTTTCATATCTCTTTTTGGGGGAGGTTTTTTCCCATGAGGTTTTCTCTCTTTCTCCACTTTATGAGAGATTACATTTCATGTATTGCTTTGCATATTGTACATGGGTACCTAAAATGACCTTGTAGCCGAGACCTATTGTGAGTTTAAGTGCATTCCCCTAAGTTGCACTTAAGGGGGGGGGGGGGGGGGGGGTGTTGGTGTAATTAAATATTCACTAATTACACTTAATCTTACTTAGGATAATGCATTTCATAGTAGTTTGTGATTCAGACACTTAGGAGTTTTCACCTCAATTAAACACATGGTATAGGAGAATTCCACTCTAGATGGTCATAGTTGTTATCTCATTCCACCTTTAGAGCACATATCACATTATCATCCTCATCATCGCACATACTTAATTGCATAATGGAGGATGATCCACCTTTCATGGACATGTGATTCCACCTTGTGTGGGTGATAGCTTATCTTCTCCTTATCATTGTCTCTTGTCACCTCTCCTATATAAGGAGGCCTATTATGTACAATTCAAATCAATCCATTGGATGTCAATTAAGTCCATTATCAATAATAACATTCTTGCATCTTCATGCAATTGTCTTGCCAACTTCTTGTGAAAGTTATCTTGGTCTTTCATTTGATCCTGGGGGTGTTGTGGAGTCACTTAAAACTCTAACAAAAATGATAGATTGTGAAATCTTATCCACACCTACAAAGAAAGGGTTGAAACTTTTAGTCAAATCAGACCCAAAAGTGATCGATGAGTTAAAACCACACTACTAGTGGACAACCTTATCTTCCTTATAGCCACAATAGCTAATTTGAGTTATGTTGTATGTTACATTTCTCATTGTATAACGACCCCAAAGGTAGAACATTAGGTTGCAACAAAATAAATACCGCAGTATGTTCAAGGGACATCTAACTCAAACATTTTCTATAGTAGAAACACATATCATAGGTAGGTTGGTTTCACATATTCATATTGGGTAGGTTTTGTTGAATACAAAAAGTCTACTTCTAGGTATGTTTTTAGTCTTGCAATAGGTGCAATTGTATGACCAGTAAACTTTATTTAATCTATCTTAAATTTCTCAATTAGGGTTTAGATTGTAATATTCCCTAATAGGACTAGTTATTTATCTTATTAATTTATATGTACATTTGTTAAAACTAATATCCAACCTTGTCACTATTTTGACTCAATAAAGGAAGAAGTAGATGTTATCCAAGTTGCCTAGATACCAAATTTGCAATGGATTCCCTCAAAGTTCACAAGTCCAAGTCCATATCATGAAGACTTATGGAATGTTGACCCCTACCTTGTCTTCAAACAAAGATCTATTTCTTGCATTTACACAAGCTTGTACTTGGTAACATCACTACCTACTCTGCTTAATCCAAATAGTAAAAGACATCTTGTATAGGGTCAGTGCAAGAAGTTGGGTCTCACTTTTGGGCAAAAAGTGGAAGTGTTTTTCCTATTTTTGAAATTTTTTGTCAATTGATGTCAAAATTTGAGGCATTTAGAGATTGAATATAAAAAAAATTTAAAAAATAAAAATTTTAGTGTTCGAAATCTAGTTTTTGAATATGTAATTTATTTGTGTACCCATATGATATATATATTTTAATATGGATCTTTAAAAACTACTTTTTCAAAATGCTTGTTTTAGGACCATACCACACTCATGTACGAACACCATAATTTGACACAAATAAATGAATTTTCGTAAATCCTTTTAAAGGGAGTTACCTAATACATTAAGATTGATGACAATACTTTTTCTTATTTTTTATTGAATAATTTTATTATTATTAATTATTAATTGGCTATAAAGGTAAATTTTAAAACCTCTCATTGACTAACACCATAATTTGATCAAAATTTTACTTTTTTCAATTTTTTTAACCTCAAAAGAATTGTATGTAGATTGATGACATATAAATTAATTTAAGAAAAATTATAAAATAAAAAAGTTATTAAAGTTTTAGTGAATGTCACTTTTTAACATTTAAGAGATAGTTTTGATTAATAAATTTAAAAAAGAAGAAGAAAATAAACTAATAACACTATAAAATTTACATTTTTGAAATCAAAACAGTAAGACCTATAATGGATTTTTGTTTCATCAAAAAATTCAATGGGGATGACCATATAAAATTACGACAATCCATGAAATTGTCAATTAAATGCCTTAGAAAAAAAAGGATCATAAAGGCATGGCTTGGTGGGACCAAGCCTATGCCATGTCTTTCCCTAAGGCAAAACCCCATGCAAAAATTGTAGCCATTCCAAATTCCCACTCATGTCTCAAGAATCCGGCACCCAATTTATAATTCAAAAATTGGGTGCCCGATTGCATGTTAACCGTTGTAAGAATCGGGTACCCGATTGTTTAAAAATCAAGAACCTAATTCTTTTAAAATCGGGTAACTGATTTGTAAGCAGGCAACCAATTTTTAAAGAATTGGGTGCTAGATTTTTAAACAATCGAGTACCCAGTTCTTATGTACCCGTTGGGCCCCAAAAGCTGCCCCATAGGTTGACTTTCAATGATTGAAATGATTGAATAACAGTTTCAATCTGCAACAACAAATTCTATTATAGTTATTCTATTTTCTTGTCTTCTTCTACAATTTGCAAGCTATTGCTTCAAATTCAAAACTAGTGCAAACATGGGATCAAAACATTGAAGAAAAAAGAAAACAAAAGTTCAGATAGATGAGGAGATTGCAAAAAATAAAGATAATGAAGCACAATGTCAATGAGAGAGAAGACAAAGAATTAGAGACTTGAACAATGTTTCACAGGAGAAAGACATTGAGGATACCACAATGGATGAAGAGGCCAAAGAAGAGAACCCAATACAACGAAATTTAAGTGCACATTCTAATCATACATTCAATACAGGTGTGTCTCCAAACCCTCAAATTTTTCTTCCTGATGAAATTGGTAATTTTTTAGAAGTACGTTACGATTTAAATGATTTAGATTTTCTTCATGAGAATAAATTATCAAACGATCATGCACAAAAAACTCCAATGGAAATGCATGCCCCAAAAGAAATACCAAGAAAAATTGAAAATGAGATTCAAATCCCAAATAATAGTGAAAATGAAATGTCAATTGAAAATAAAAATTGCATGAATGTAGACATAGAAACACCAACTACTGAACAAACATGTTAAAATGATAGTAAAGTGTCTGAACATAATTTTCATATTCCTAATGATGTGCTAGATACTCTTGAGGGATTGGTTTCATGGAGACAAATTAGGACACATGCTAATAGATTATATAGACATTTTTTTATAATAAGAAATTTGGGTTTCAATGTTAGTTGATGTTGCAACTAATTAAAATGTATAAAATGTGAAAAGTAATGAGAAGGTTAGGAATGTATGTAAAACCCAAGAATAAAAATGAGTTTTTAAAACAAGTTGTATCCACTGTTGCTACTACCTTTGATGTTATCGAAAAGAGAAGTCACTCTAAAGATAAGAATGCAACACAACGAGCAATAACAGAAACTTTAGTTAACAAATCAACAATTGACAAAAGATTGATTAGCAACATAAGTGGATATCTTAATGTGAACCGTAAGACTTTAGAAAGAGCTGTAAAGAGAAGGGTTAACTTTGAATGTGATCTAGCAAATATTTTGTGGACTTCTAGTGGTAGACTCCCTATATGTGATATGAAACTTACTAGTGAAGTCAAAAGTTTGGTTGAATTTTTTTGGCATGATAATACAAGAGTATCACCTAATTCAAGAGATGCTCTTAAATTGAGAATTGGGTCAAAAATACGTGATCCACATCTTAAACACCTTTGGGGCATGACTCAAACTAAATTGTTTAGAAAATTTATAGATGGTAAGGTATTAAATATTACCATTAGTCAAATATCTTTTGAAAAGTGTAAACCATGGTATGTAAGGATTAACAAGGAAATAATCACATGTTGTTTTAAAACTCATATTCAATTTCGTTACCATTATGATGTATTTCGATCTATACATGGTACCATGCATAGTAAAGAAATGTTCCAGGAATGTGGTATAAAAATACCACCTCAAACTATAAAAGATTTCATATCTGGTTTGTTTTGTAAGCCACCTAATGATCAATACTTTCTTTTCAATGCATGTCTTTTTGGTACATGTGATATGTGTGGCAATCTTTCTAGATGGCTTGATGGCTTGATGGACAATTTCACATATGTAAGAATACATTTCCAATTGGTACTATACTTTCAGTTGTTGACTTTGTAGAGAATGACACACTTGCACCGTAAGAAGAGGTACAACCACAAGATTACAATTCGGTGCAAGTAACAATTTATGTTCATATAGTTTATAGGCACGCACTTGATAGTACAGAGGAGGATCAAAAAATATTGAGAGAGTACCATTTTTATATGAGTGATAATAAAATCCATTCATCTAAGTTTTTCCAATATTGTTTCAAGGTCTTTTATAATAATTTAAAATAAAGACAAATTCAAATGACACAACATTGGATATGGTCAAATAATTGTATAGGACAATTCAAGAATGCTGGAATGTTCTATTGGTTGAGTAGGACACATAGGCAAACTAACATCCAACATGTGTGGAATTTTTTTGAGGTTCGACATGGTAAAGGAAAACATCATGGTGCTGGTGCATGTTTGAAGAAAGCCCTTAGTAGAGAGCAATTAAAATTTGAGGAAAAAGCTAAATTCAAAAATGCACATGAGATTGTCGAATGGTGTAACAAATATTTATACACATGATCAAGTGATAAATCTACAATCAAATGTTTCTTCTACCTAATTGAAGAGAAGAATATCCTTTCAAGATATGACTATGATACAATTAGTGGGTCAGCTAAATGACATTCATTTAGGAGTTTAGATTCTAACACTTGGACTATATGGACTAGGGAGCTTGCTTGTTTTTGTCATTTTTGTCTTGCAGGTGAATGGGAAGAATGTGAGAATATAGAATGGGTTGAAGATTGGCAACAAAAATCATTAGCACCTACTGACACACATTTTAAAGATGATATAGTAAATGAAGGCCATAATGTTACTTTTGCATCAGAAGACTATGATTGCATTTCAGACCTCATAGAACCTGGTATGCACAATTTAATTAGATTTTGTTGTGATCTCATGCTTCAATTTATATAATTTGCATATGTACTCATGTGCTTAAAGTGTTTCTATACTTTATCTTATCTTGTAAGACATGTTTATGCTGTTATTGCACCTAGTAATAATGATGAATAGACCGAGTATTGGCTAGCTAGATGTGTGGAACCTAAGAAAAAATTGATATGTCATCAAGTAGATGATGATGGTTTTGATTATCTAGTTGGGTTTGTCATTGTAGTTGGCACCTGGCTACGTAGATACCTAACAAGAAGAAATGGTTTACCAACATTTGAAGGCTACCAATTCAAAAAGAAGATTTTATACTATTCTCATTTGGTTGTGGCAACGAATATCAAATTAGAAAGATACAAAGGGATACCCGCCAATAAGGTATTATGGACAATTTCAATGGACGAGCACGAGACAATCATAGATGCATTGCAAAAGAGAGAGGATGCAGATGGTACAGTGGGATGACTACTTTTAAATCAAACACATGTAAGTTTTTTTTTTATTGTGTTATTTTTATATATGTACTTATATAATTTAATTACATGTATGTTTGCGTTGTCAATACCAAATTAAAGAACTTATATATATTCCTCTTATTTAGGTCTCAATTACAATTTATGCAAATTTAAATGTTAAAGTGGATTGAGCATCAACATCTTGTGCAATTCCACATAGTGAGTACATACAAATTACACATATATTTACATAGTTCAGATACCTCATATTAATTTATGCATTTATTAACATGTGTTTTTTTTTTTATAAATTTATTTTATAGGACCTCATTTGAAGAGATGTGTTGAACCAATTTCATATTTTGAGTTCACTTCTATAAATTTATCATCGACATTGTCTTACATATATTGTGAAATATGTTGTACAAACAAATTTAAAAACAAGAGTTTACTTCTATTTGAAAGTTAAAGGTGTGCACTTGATATTATAAATTAATTGTCAATTTAAGTAGTGACCTCCTATATTTTTCCATTACTTTTACATTCAAGCATTTTTAAATTAATGTTTGTTTGAAGTTTCAAATTATTGTTGATTGTAATATTAAACCCTTCACTTGTACATGATAATTTAAAGATCATTACTCATTGTATTGATTATATGCTATTGTTATGTTGATAATTTACATGTATGTTTAACCATGTTAACCATGTTAAGTGAGAGGGAGGGAAGGAGGATGAGAGGGAGAGAGAGGGAGGGAGGGATATGGGGAGGACTATAAGTTCTTGTAATTTATTAGAAAGGGTTATAATGGGTTCTAGGTGGTCCTACAATCCCTTTGGACCCATTATGACTCCTTAGGACACATTAGGACCCATTAGAACACATTAGGACAAATTAGCACTTCTTAGGACCCCTTACAACACATTAGTTATTGTAGTCCTAAAATTAATCTTTTCTAATGGGTCCTAGTACATTCTAATGTTTCCAAGGGGTTTTGATGGGTCATATATGGTCATAAGAAACCTTAGGATCCATTATGACTCCTTGGAACCCATTCATACCATTAACACACTTTATGAACCCTTAGAACACATTAATCATCATAGGATACACTTTAGGGTTGTAATGTGTCCTATTCAATCCAATCTTTTCCTAAGGAGTTTTAGTGGGTCCCAAGTGGTTCTAGGAATCCTTGAGACTAATTACAATCTCCTAAGAACCATTATGACCCATTATGAGCCTTTATAACATATTAGTCATTGTAGGACACTGTTTAGAGGTTTAATGTGCCTTAATGAGTCATATGTTCTAAGGGGACATTAGGAATTTTTACACATTAGGTCTCATTAGGACACATTAGGGTCCATTCGCACACATTAGGACCCATTAGACCCCATTAAAACCTCTTATAACACATTAACCCTTGCAAGACATAGTAATGTGTAATAAGTCGTCCTAATATCTCACTATGGATCACGATTGGTCCTATGTGGTTTCAAAACCCATTAATATTGTTTAGGGTGCACATTATGACCATTTAAAACATATTAAAATCCATTAATGCCTCTTAGATAATCTTAAGGGGCACAAGACACACTAATGGGTTATAATATGCCCCAATGGGTCCTAATGTGTCTTAATGGGTTCTAATGTGTTTTAAGTGATCCCATGACCTTTTAGGACCCATTAGGAACTCTTATAATCCATTAGGGGCCATTAGGACTCATAAGAACCAATTATAACCCCTCTAAACACATTCACCTATTGGAAATATTCAAGATATGATATGTTACTGAGAGGGGAGGGGTGAATCAGTAACTTCAAAACTTTAAAACAATTTAACACTTTAACCATATTTACTATTCTCAATTCATTCATCTAATCTATTGCATATATGAGAGAACAAACATTTATAACACATGTACACAGTGATTTGGTGACCTAGAAACCTTCCAAATAGAAAGTAAAACTGGGGTGGGGATGATACCCACAAAACTTCGTTACTACAGTATGAAGTTGGCCTATTAAGGCTTACATTGACCACTTCTGGTGATCTGCCCTGTTAGGAGCACAAAGGACTGCTAGGTCCACCTTGTTAGAGGATTTATAAACATACACTGAAGTATGCACTCTGTTAGGAGATTTATACAAAGATTGTTAAGTCTACCCTGTTAAAGGATTTACAAAATTGATTCACCTATTAGGATCAAATAGTGGATCTACTTAAAAACTTGATTTGCTGATTAGATCCTTGAAGTATAGATCACCTATTGTGACTAATGAATCTTTACTGCTCCTTGTACACCTTGTTGAATATTCTGCTCTTCTGCTGATTCGCATTTACACTTCAAAACATTACATGCCTCTCTTAGTACTCTCACACATACATTGTAAATAATATAATACATTACATATATATCATTCCAATAATTATAATTGCAAGATCGGCTAAAACACAAGTGAACAAAACATTACTGAGTCGGCCAAACAGTAGAAAACTCGGGTTCACTGAACTGACTCGGTGACCTTCTGATACTTAGCATCCACTGCATTACTCAGCATCGTCATGCACTTGGTAGAAGTGAAGGCTCGGTCCATACTAATCACTTGACGTAGTTCTGAACTCGTTAACCATTGGAGACTCGGTAGATATAATATCACTCGGTAAAAACTGAATCCTTTGTTTACCTTGCTTTCACTCGGTAAACACTACACTTTCATTACTTGGTAAACACTACGCTTCCATCACTCGGTAAACACTGCACTTTCATTGCTCGATAAATACTACACTTCCATCACTCGGTAAACACTGTGAAGCTCGGTGAACACTGGAATGCTCGGTGTGAACTACGAAGCTCGGTTAACACTAGAATGCTCGGTGTGAACTGCGAAGCTCGGTATGAACTACTTAAGTGATGAACCTATAAGGTAACCACTAAATGCTCGGTATACACTATAGATGCTCGATGTAAACTCTAAAGCTCGGTGAGTGTAGGAAACTGAGTGCTGAGCTCAGTAGCTATATTGATATAGATAAGTGTTGTCACTAATGGCAATAATAACTTAATGCCAACATCACCATCATATGATACACTACTATGTCCAAAGGCATTATAATAGTTCCTAAGTGGTTGTAATCAGTCCTAATGTTTCCTCTTGGATTTTAAATTGTGGTCTTTATATATCATAAAGGGTCATAATGGGTTCTTGGTGGTCCTAGGACATCTTAGGGCCTATTAGGACCCCTTAGAATATATTAACTATAATAGGACACACAAATGGGATGTTAATGATTCTAATGTATCATAAGGGGTCAAAATGGATTGTAAGTGGACCATTACAAAACCTTAGAATATATTTGGACCAATTAGGACACATTAAAACTACCTCAATTGGTTATTTAATTAAATAGGTAAATATATTTAAGAAAATGTAACAACTTGATAAGACATCAAGTGTCTTGTCTAGAAAAATAGGCATTCTAGCCAAAGTGACACTTGGGATGTAAGAAAACCTAAGTTAAAGTTACAAGGAACCATCTAGGTACATGACTTTCCTAGGTACATAATCATATGAACATATGTACATAGTCTTGATAAAAAAATGTGTGAAAGGAAGGGTATCATCCATCATTTCATTAAAAAAATCTTCAATCTTTACCTAAATTTTATAAATTTGAATTTTTAGGATGAAAAATATTTATAATAGTAGGTCAATTTTATTTGTATGAATCTCAATGCATAAATTTGATGTGATATTTATCCAATAATCTTTTTGATATTAGTATTAATGCTCTATAAATAGTTAACATTACTGTTCATGTAGCATATATACTTACAAAATGTGTCATATGTTCATGAATAAAATATGTTGCAATTAAGAAAATGGTTTGAATACTTAAAACATGATGAAACATAATAATATATACTACATACACTAGCATGATAAGAAGTTGAAAAAAAATAGTACATTGTCTAACATGTCATAACATGATCTATGAAGTCTTAAAATACATATAATACAATTGATTGTCCTAATACAAAGTGTATCAAAATAAACAATATGTGTCATAAAAACACAATCTAAAGGTGCCAATAAGACCTAATCTATCTGATCGAATGTCCTCTTTACTCCACATGAAGAGGACTTAGATGGATCATCCTATGTAATATGAGCTGTCTCATCATGTGGGACACCCTATGAGGTAGATGGATCATCCTATGTAACACGAGGCACGTCTCATCATGTACATGCTTAATTGAAATGGGTTTCAAAATCTAGCTTTCAAATAAATTAAATATTCACTACATAATAAAATAAATACCACATGATATGGGCGTCCCTCTGTAATAGGAGTAGGTGCACTGTGAAAGCTACCAAATGCAACAGTGGTGAGGTCCTGTAATTTATAATACATACATTTTTAAAATTTGATAAAGAGCATAATGAACTATGTATGTACATAAATCACAATATTGACCTCAAAGGATGATGTAGGTACCTCCATTTGGTTGTCCCATACTCTCAGCAACACTCATGGTGACATAGTCCTAAAATTATGGATATATAAACATTGAGTCAAAATTATATATACAAAAATAATTACAAAGTACGTAAACTAAAAAGTAGATAATTTGTACACTACATTTTTTATACACTATATATATATATATATATATATATATATATATACTTGAGTAGTATCCAATGTCATAGATGTGTCTACAAGTTAGTTAGCACGATGATCAAAAGATGGAGTCAAAAATAAACTATATCAAGGCTTGTATGGATAAGTATGATCCATCTCCTATTTGTAAAATCAAAACACATAAAATATATACATGAGTCAAAATTGTTTAGATTATAAGTTAACAACAATGTACATACATAAAAATAGTACAAATTATTTTTCTTCAGTCAAAAGTTCATATTGTATGTATTTGAGGCTATGCCTCAGTGGTAACTGGATCAGGACTTGTACTGACATCAAACTATGTAGCAACGGACAATCCCTACAAAATCAGATAAAAAGAACATATGAGCACATGTTATTAAATTCAAGTTCAAATGTACATTTTTATAGTGTAATTCAAAGTGCATACCATATGAGGGATGCCAATGTCTGTAGGTCTCGAAAGAAGACTATACTACCTCCTAGGAGGAACAATATCATCCATCCTCTGTTATTTCAAAATTAAAAATTAATATGGTTAATAAAATTACACATGTATGTAGAAAGTAAATAATTATGTACTTTATATTTAAATTTTAATTAAAATTTTACTTGCTGCTCTTGACTGTCTCCAGGCTCTCCCTGCATGAGGTCAACAAATGATGACACATCAATCTCATCACTACCATCAACATGGGTAGCGTATATGTCATCATCAAAATCAGCACCCTCAACATAATGGTCATCGTGTGCTGCATCAACATCACTCTGGGGGCCTCTGCATATGCCTCCACAACTAGTACAAATATGTCCAAGTGGACAAACATGTGTCACCTACGTCCATTTCCGTACTAAATTGCCTGAAAGGGCACTCAAAGAGGTAAGAGAAGATGAAACTACTTGATGATGGTGTGTAGCTAGTACAATGGGTGCAGGAAGAGGTACAAGGGGCTGAGGTCACCTGCGGTTTCTTGTTCTATCACTCAACTTTTCCCCAGGCCTATCCTGAGGCATCCCTCCACCAACCCCCTGAAATGATTTGATATCAAAATAATTGGGTTTCAAACCCAATTCAAACTTAGTTCATAGCTTCCTAAGGAAGTACATGGGTACTTTATGATTAGTGTGTGGTGGATGGTCAAATACCATTCACCACCACTCCCAAAAGTGTGTTGTTATGCGTGGATGTGTGCACCATCTAATAGAAATACGAGGCTTCTTCTCGTTAATCTCCATACTCATCTTAGGGTTTACAAAATATCTTGTAAAATGTCCTTTACCTATTTTGAGGTTATGGACCTCTCTATATAATAAGCCATTAGAATAGAAGGCACACATGTTTTGCCTCCATAATCTAAATGAATCAATATCACAATCCAAATGTTGTATGGAGTGAATGATGCCTTGCATGCTATCCGCAAGGCATAGTAGGTAAGGAGGGGGCTGAGCCTTGCACCTAATAGCCTCAATATCTCGTATGAGGTTGTTAAGATTACACCTCATGCTCTCTCACAGATCATTTGTGGTGGGTGGTGGAGGAGGACTATATGGTCGTGGAGGTGGGGGTGGAGGTGGAGGTGGAGATGGAGGGGGCAGAGTTGGGGTGGGGGAGGGGGAGGGGGTGGTGGTGAGTCCATCAAATATAATCTGCATATATGTTTAAACAACATAAAAAATAACAAAATTACTATTTAATAAAATTTAAATCTAACATATCAATTATATAAAAGCACAGATCTTTAAAACCATATCAATTAAATAAATAAAGCTAAACACTTAAATAAACTTTAATGTTAAGGCTAATCGAACATTATACCGAATTTAAGTCTAATCATCAAATAATTCTCCAAAAAACTATATTAATAAATCAACTATATAAATATGGTTTTAATGTTAGATACGAACTTGTTTTGTCTATGCAAGTTCAAGGGAACATGTTTTTGATATTAAGGAAAAGGATGTGAAAGTGCCCAATAGTTTAACTATTGTTTTTTTAGATTATGATCTGGATCCTAAATGGAATTACTTTATGAAATATATTGTAGTGATTTTTTTATTATTAATATTTTATATTGAATGCTAGAGTAGTTATGCATTTATTTGGCCTACTAAACTTGTGAGGAAATGCACAAAATCATTAAGAAATATAAGGATATGATGAGATAAAAATGAGGATAATTAAGATTATGGAAGGAAAGTATGAAGAAATTGGTAGGGGAACTAATAATACAACTTCTAATGTGTTGTTTGTTCTGGGGTTGTTTGTCTCAAAATAGTTTCCCTTTTCTATATTCAAGTAGCTAGATCAATTTTTATGTACACTTATTTTATGACACTGGGGGATTGTATAATCATTATAGATTATATATTCATCTCAAGATCAAACAAAGTTAAGATTATGGCAAGGTTATGGTTTAGAATTTTGTTATGTTTAGGGTTTTCATGATGGATAAGCTTAAGATTATTATAATGATTATGACTAATGTTAGGGTTTACCTAGGATTATGGTTTTAGTTAGAATTATATTTAGGTTTCAGATATTTATTATGGTGCTATTGTTTAAAGGATATATAATAGATGGCGTTAGGATGAGAGTTAAGGTTACAATTAGAATGAAATCTTAGAGATAGAATTGTGATTTTATTTATATTTATGATTATAGTTCATCCTAAATATTATCTGCTAATGCAAACTATAAGTCTAGATCCTAATTCTAATACATGAACCCTGTCCCTAACCATAATAATCCTAATTCTAATCATAATACTTAAACTTATAATATCTTCTTTAGTAATTTAAATATGAACTTATCATTTAAAAATTGTTATGAATTGCTAATAGAACTTTTCTTCCCTCTAAATCTCTATGTTGGAATGTGTTATATTAATTACATTTTCTAATTATGACCAAAGTCTTTTAACTATTAGAAAACTTTGTATTATATTAATCACATCTTTTATAATTACTTTTGGATGCTTACTTGTCTTCCACCTGCGAACTACTCTTGGCTCATCCAAACATTAGCCTCAGTAGTTTCAATGATTAATAAAATATATTTTCCTAATTCTGATTTGTAGGTGGAAGCAACTTCATAAATTATCATTTTTCTTAAGGTGTTTTAATGAGTTGTTGGATATAAACCTTAATTATAAACCTTAATCATAAACCATAATTATAAACCTTAATTATAAACCTTAATCATAAATCTAAATATACACCTTAATTATAAAATCTAAATTATAATACTTATCCTATTTATATTCTAGAATTGAATGCAAATCCTAACACTAGATCCTAATCTTAAATGTTAAATGTTAAACCCTAACCTTATATGCAAATCATAGTTAAGTCAAGATTAGGGTTTAACATTTAAGCGTAATATTTTTATTTAGAATTAGGAGAAGGGCTTAGAATTAATGATTATTTTTAGGATAAAGGTTTAGCATTTAGGATAACTTAATTAGGCTAAGGGTTAAGAATTCAGGATAAAGGTTTAGGATAAGGGTTAGACTTGAGATTAGAATTTAAAACTTAATGTCAAGGTTTAAAATTTTGTATTAGGCGCATGCTTTACCATTTAAAGTACAATTTTAGCATTTATAATTAGGGATGAGATTATAATATCATTGACAACTATAGTTTAGTATTTGAAGAGTTTAGATTTTTTCATTTTAAATTATTATTTACTATAACTTAGGGTTATTGCTTAGGTATGGATCTAATATTTAGTATTTAATACTTTAGATTTATGTAAATCTTTTAGGATTAGGGTTAGCATTTTAATAAAAATTAGAGATTGTATAAGGGTTAGGATTTAGGGACAGGGTTAGGATTAGGAATATTAATATTTAAGATAAGGGTTAAGCATTTAGGATAATAGTTTATCATTTAAGGTTAGGATTATGGTTCTTAGGATACTTATTTAATTATTTATATTAGGGTGTAGGTTTTAGCAAATTAAGATGATGGTTAGGATGATAGTAAGGGTTATGATTAGAGTTTTGGTTAAAATTGGGATTATAGTTAATCCTAAATGTTTTCCCTTAATCCAAAACTATTAGTGTAAATCCTATGCCTAATACTTGAACCCTAACCCTAACCATAATAATAACCTTGATTTAAAATAAGGGAGCACATTATGTAATGCCCATCCAAGGGATCCAAAAAACTAACCTAAAGTTTTACTAAGCAAGCAATAATGTGTACAATAATTTACATAAAAAAACACAAGAGATTGCATTCCTTAACGATTCCTTAACGAGCACATTTACATTTCATTTTTAAATAATTATAAGTACTAGAAGTAAAATAAATAACAAATCCACATGAAAGAATAACTACAAGTTCAATCCATTTAATAATATACATTTGTTCCGAATGCCAATTGGCATTAATTCAGAATGCACAATCATCCACTATACATGTCACAAGGTATGAAAGGCTGAAAGAATATACATTTATAAAATAGTTTACATCATCCATTTTCAATCCATGAAACAAAGTACAATACAATAAGTAAAACCATTAAATACTAAGTTTTGTGTTTGGATCCCTTGGCAGGGTGTTACGTGATTAAATACTTAGTTATATGTTTAGGGTTTTATTGTACATTTATGGTTAGGTTGAGGTTAAAGACTTACAAATATATTTAGTTTTACTTTCTTTGTTATATGGTTTACGAACTAATCTATAATTAATCACTATTTATTTGAAATAAATATAAAATATTGAATGTAATTACATGTTTAAACAATGAATTTACATCTATCTAATCATTCAACATTGTAATTTACATATTAAATACATTTCAAAATATCTAAAATAATAATTTTTAAATGAACATCTATGAAACTATTATTTAAATTAATAGATACAATAATCTAAAGATAATACTCATTAACAATGAAAATTTATAATTTTATGTATATTAAAACTGAAATAAAAATAATAAATTGATGGTATATAAAACATAAAACTGAAAACAATTAAATAAAACAGTACAAAACAAAATAAAATACCTGGTATGTCGAAAAATAGTAGTAGGGGGGTCGATAGAGGTCAAAAATGGGCTCCCGTATTGCTCTAAAATTGGGCTTCCATTTTGTAAATGAGAAAAATGACACCAAAAACACCAAAAATGGGGCATTTGTAGTTTTTGAAAATTGGGTACCCAATATTTTTAGAATTGGGTACCCGATTTTGAACAAATCGGGTCCCTGATTTGTTCAAAATTGGGTGCCTAATTCTTAAGCGATTCGGGCACTCGAGCTACAATTCAAAAATTGAGCACCCGATTTTTGAAAAGCAGATCAGGTGCCCGAAGCGAGATTTTAGAAACGGCTATCTGATTCTAAGAAAATTGGGTCCCCATTTCTGAGAGGTCCAATTCTGCAGATTTAACTTCTGCAGAATTGCAACCCAACTTTGTGCTCTTACCCTATAATCCAATTGATATAATTCTTATATATTATATATATATATATAGATCTATGGTCCTAATATAATACAACTATAATATTTTGTTATTAGCATTGATTCATAAATACTTTCCATAGTCATATTTATATTTCATCTTCTCTTCCTTTTAAAATGTATTCGTCTTCTACTAATTTAATTTGTAAGCGATGTTATGTCATGTCTTCTACTGCTTAGTGTTGGCGTATAGGTTGCTATAGCATAGTAGTCAACTTGCTTGTTGTTCTCTTATGAGTATAGTCATGAGACATCAATTTATATTTCTATGGCAGCCTTAGCTACCCTTCTTGTAATATTCTTTTGTAGTACATGCATCTTTTGATTAATTAAATAAATGAATCCATTATATTCTTTATTTAATTCTTCTATTTCCTAATTCTTCGAATAGTAAAATGCATTCCGAAACTACTAAGTTGACATTTTTTTTGGATGAAAGGTTTTAACCTTTAGGCAATCCAATGAAGGCATGAGGCCTGCAAGCTACCAACTAGCGAAGGCCACCACTGAAATGATTTAGAAACCCAATATAGGCCCACTCATGCCTAAAACCTCTTTGGCTTAGAGTCAAGGATTAATGCCATCAAAATCAATCAGGGCATGATCCCAGCCACATCCCTTATGATGTTAGAGCCTTGCACTCAACAAGACTTGATCCTTGTTGGGCTCTTTGTGAAACCATTCAACTTCACCAATAGATGAAGGACCCATTGACAATTGACACACATGCACATGCACAAATGCACGCGCGTGCGCGCGCGCACACACACACACAAGATGAATTTTAATCCCCTCATATATTTCATCTTAGTAAGAAGAGATCCCTCTTTTTTTGTTGTTGATTTTCTATTCCCTAACACCTCCTTATTCATACTTAATGAATGGAATAAGCTTATTGCATTTGTTAATATTAGTGACCCTACAAGTAATAGTTAATCATTTAATTTTTATATTCTCCTTAGATGGTCCCAATACATGGTCTTAATATTTTCTTGCTTTTCTTTTATACTTTTTCCTCTCTTGATTTCCTCTTACATTTCCTCACTTATTTTCTCCCAAATTTTCAATATTATTTCTTAATGCTTCACCTTTCTTTACAATGTATGACATTTTGTCACAACCCATTTGTTCACAAATCAAACAAAATGGAAAACATCATGCCACTTGGATTTTGTTTGAAATTTTCATTAGAAAATTTCATTAATGGAAAATATATTAATTAGGAAAGAAAAATACGAAGTTGTTTGGATATATGCATCGAATTAGTTGGGTAAGTTATACACCATGTTAAATTGCAACTAATCTTGGGAATTTTTTTTGAATGATACGGAACCAGGGCGGGGGGGGTAGTTTATGGTTGTTTTCTATTACTATTAAAGTGGAGCGTAAATATAACCCATTCAAAAGGTCTTTTGATTCAGGAGAAAACAAGAATTGCTTACAGAAGCTCCAATGGAAAATATTTATCCTATCTTCTACTACTTGTCTTTATTTGTATATGATTTTATAATCATTTGCAATCACGAATACTAGAACAGAATATAACTTCATGTTCAGATCTTTTCGATAAATTCTTTGATGTCCAAGCATACAGTGCTATAGGCTACAGATTGGAAGATGATAGTCTGGCATTCTTATGAGTATGGGCTACCGCTTATCCATCTCCTTCCAAAATACTACTTGTGCCTGGCCTCAAAACATTTCTTGTGAAACATTTAGTTTTCTTTGGACCATGTGCACCAAGCTTTAGATTTCAAATAGATGGGACAATAATTGCACCAAGATTTCTTAAATGATGGACAAATGATAAATAATGGAAAAACCATTTGGATCTTTTGCACATATGACAGAGGCGTTGGCAGCAACTGGAGGAGTCTTGGGAAGCTCAGCATAACCAGCAGATTGAGGTTTTTTTTTTTGTTTGCTCTCATGACTTGTTTAATCTTCTTGTACTCTTTGCACTCAGATTTCCTTATGTTTTATAAATCATTTCATCTTTGATATAGTAAAGAACATCTGAATGTGAACTCTCTACCAATGCGTGTAATATTGCTTCAAGAAACTCGCTTAAGTTTGATGGAGACCACGTATGGTGAAATGATTTAATGTGAAATTTATTATGTCTATTTAACCCTTGCATAATTACAATCAAGATATTGTATATGTGGATTCTCCATAGTGACTAAAAGGTTCAATAGGTCAGGGCATCAAAGCAGTCAACTCTAGAAAATAATAGAAAATAGAGACAATATCTTGTAATCTTATGACCCATGTTGGTAATCATCATGATTAAAATGACTGGACAATGCCTTCTACATGTTTAAAGTGTATTGCAATTATACTCTTTATCGACATTTAACATCATTATTTCCATATTAGTAAAAGAAAGGGGTTTCTTGGTATTTGTTATAACTACATAAAAATGGACACAGTCAGGAATTAAATTGTGGGTCTGAGCATATTTCTTCGCCACAACACCAGACTTAAATTATAGGACCAAATATTTATAGCAGTTTATGAACTACACATTTTTTTTCTTCTCATTAGGTTATGCAAGTTAGAGGGAAAAGGATATACATCTTACTCCATCTTGGATAGTCACATCTTGAAACAAACTTCACTGCTATTTACTTGCTCATAAGTGGGATAAGCTTTAGACACAATGGTATTAACACCGTTTGACAAAATGGTTGTTGTTAGTAAAACTACCTAAATGTTCCCAATGTCAAGTTGGAACCATGGAAGAGTAATCCAATACAACTCTTTAAAATTCACAATCTTTCAAAATGGTATTCGTGCTCCAATGAATTAGCCAATATAATGGGAAATACATATAGATCTATATTCTTCAAAATGTTGAACCATATATCTGTTGTCCAATCTTGATGATTCAATGTGTTCTTTGAAGGATGTATATATTTTTGAGTAATGAGTGATAATCATTGTACTTCAATTTTTTTGGTATTGCTGTAGGAAAATATATAAGGATGTGGGAGTTCTTTTTTTCAGTTGTAGTGCTAAGAAGAATATAGATATGTACTTTCTTTTAATTAATGTTTTGGCTACATAAGTACATAATGTTGAACCAAGTAGTATAGTGAACTTCATTTAGAGCAAGGTTGCTCTTATTTATATATTATATTTGCAATGGGCATACTGATGTATATGTAGAGCAATGATTAGTTGGATGTTTATTTAAGCATAGTTAGTGCTTCATACACCTTGAAGTACTTTTCTTATCAAACATTTGTGGGATAAAATAATGGTACTCAATTATCTCTTATATTTATCTATTATAGAGATTTTCTATCACTCTTTATTCTTGTCATAAAATGTGTCATGTTATCTTTTCTAAGAGAACATATAGGAGGGTATTGAAAATAAGCATATTTTCCTAATGTTGAAAATACCACTATACACACACGATGAGAGTTGGTTATGATTCCATGAATTGGCATTGAGTAGAAAGTAACAAAATTTCTATTTCTTCTATATATGCACTTTGTGTAACAGAATCTTATGAGATGAGCTCAAGATATGATGATATATTTTGAATACTACTCAATAGAGAATGAGTGTCTTTCATACTAGAGAGAAGATCTATTGTATTTGATGCACACAATTCCATTACTTCTCTTGGTTTTACTTGTTTAGTCTTCCTCGATGCCGGGCTGGGTATCTTTCATGTCAGGAAAGATTCTAGGGAAGCTTAATAGCTTTGTGGTAGGGTGGTAAAGCACTCCTACAATATTCTTGCCCTTATGCTCTTAGACAGGTTTGGAGCTCATTTCAACTTGGTTGTCATGGTTAGACCATCTGGTATTTGGTATCGGTAATATGGTAACGAAATTATGGTTTCTTTTAGATTTGAGCATATATGTACATGCATCATTTATGTTAAAGTTAATGATAGCTAATCCACTAATGTTGACTAGTCAGTATTCAAAAGGATTTGACTCTCATTGAATTTTTTTCATTTTATGGAGATTGCTGATGTGGCACTGGTTTTGCAGGGGCAGTCATTACATATGGTATCAGAGCTCTAGGTTCCATACTTGGGCCTTGAGTTCACTATGCTAGACACACAACTATAAGTCAACCAGTTTACTTTATGTTATATGAGGTGATAACATGGGTTTCATGTTGAGTCTCTTAGCTATGATTACTTTTGACATAGAAGGATATGATGTTCCTCATACATGTCATGATTCTAAATTAAAATTGCCTTCCTTTAAAGATTGTCAAAAAAGGAAAGTTTATGGAATGATTGGTAATTATCCTATCTCATAGGGTTATGATTATATTTTGATTTAAATTACGTAGTGGTATAATATGCATATTTCAGTATTATACCTGAAGTATTTGTTCTTGCAAGTGTGATGCAAGAAGAGTGTAAAATTTTGTTAATTGTGAGATAGTCAAATGATAGTTGACTTTGCACTAGGCTACAAGAGCCTACCAAATGAAGATTTGGCTCGTGATAGCAATGAAAAATAAAATAAAAATGCCTTTAATTGTGTAAATAGAATGTGGAGCAAGAATTATGTTTATACCATATTTATGCGGTACATTAACCTAGTATGATAAATAGGAAGAACATGGATTTCATTTGAAAAAGTATTACATGTTTAATTATGCATTTAGAAATGTGTGATTATCAAGATAAATTGCATGTGATGCATGTGAAGTTTGGTTATGTTCTCAAGCGACCCTTGGACACAAGGTTTCATTGAACATCTACTCCCTCTTGGTGATTAGTGAGAGTCATTGTGTTCTAGGTGAATTGGGTTTTACATTTTATTATGTTCAATTTCATGAACTTGGATGTGATGAAGGACTAGCTTGAAATTTTATGTTCTTTGTGACCACCAAGCCACCAATTTCTTATGTGACTTATTTACTATAACTCTTGTTCACTTTTATTTTGGTCTTGTATCTCCTTTTGGTCTTTTACTTGAGAATTATGAATCTTATTTTCAAGATTTCTTTGATCTTGAGGTGGCTAGGGTGTGTGTGTGTATTTTTGATGATGCTAGTCCTGTGATTTGGAAGTGATGTCATCTATGATGTTCATTGTGGAGCATTAATAGGATGTATAAGGGAGTAGATTGTGAAGAACATGCCATTCTTCCTTTTGCATTTATTTTATTTTATTTTAGTTTATTTTGGAAAGCTTACCTTTTGGTGTGGGTGCCGAATATGGACAAAAACGGAAGGGTAGAAGTGCTGCTTTCATTTTCCACTGTACCTGCCAGTGTAATACAGGCACTACAAAAAATGCTTTGGTCAAAGCTATGTGCATATGTTATTGATATGCTTTCCCATGTTTCATCTCCCTACCACATCCATGATTATGGCTACTTGGACATATGCGGAAAGTAGTTTGTTTCATGGTTGCACCGGATACCTCTTGTCTTTGGTACTGTATGGGCATTCCATAATTGGGAATTCTATGTGTTAGGTGGGATCCCAAGAAAGTACTTTTTGTATTACTAGGGAATTTTTGGGTTGGGTATTTCTATGAGTTAGGTAGGATCCCAAGGAAATGTTTATTTGTAATAATTGGACATTATAGGGTTGGGTATTCTACGAGTTAGGTAGGATCCCATGGAAGTGTAAGGCTTCATGGTTGGGTAGGAAAGCACCTCAAACCATATTTTACGTGATGATTTAATGGCATGAAGGCCATACATCACAACTTGTGCTTATATGTTGGTTAAGCACACTATGGTGACGAGATGGGCTTGAGGGCCTAAGGTCACTGAATTGATAAAAAATGGATTTACTGATCCTTGCAGGTGATTGTTGAGCATACCTAGATGATTTACTTAATGGTGCTGATCATGTGGTAGATGACATTGCACTTGTATGATGTTCTTATTGTTCCGTGTCCGACATGTAGGTCAACATTTTTCTATGATGCCCATTGAGGTAATGATGCTTTAAATTGTATTTCATGCATTTTGATGGATGGATGACATATAGGTCAGAATCGTTGGATAATGTCATGTGTTACATTCTTAAATGCATAATTATTTGCGAATTCTTAGTCATGGTTAATGAAATAATTGTTGACTACTCAAATAGGGTTTTGCTTGATTATTGCCATGTTTCTTGAAATTGATGATGTGGAAATTGCTTAGTAGGACATGGTTCTTACATACAATGAAATAAAGTTTGACATGTGGGTCAACTTCTTGAGTATATTCATTTATGACATAATCATGTGGTGATATGTTTTGTTTGACAATTTGTTCGATAATTGGTTTATGAAATGTAATTATTATTGCACCTATCCTTTCGACGTGTAAATTGGAAACTAGAATGAAGTTGCATAATTGATTGGAAGATATTTTATCTACTTCTTGATTCAACTATGTGTAGTCAACTTTGATTGACCTAACTTGAATTTTTGGCCTATGTGGCAAGTGTATGGAAATGTTGTTTTCCTATGAGAATGCAAAAGGGTATGTATAGATCCTTCTTTATTTATTTATGGAAATACATTGCAATTGTGATATAGAGGTTATGATCCACCATGTATGTGACTTCTACTTTATAGAAAGTTGTTGACTCATTTTATTTAGTCAACTTGGTCGATGAATAACGTTCAACGATGTGGTCATCTTGAGTTATCTATTTGACTCCTAGTTGATATGGTGTTTGACATAGACTTAGCTATTATGCACCCAACTTAGATCCTTTGGTCGACATGTGTGTTTGGGATTTGGTTGAAGTATCTATTGATGTAGAACTTGGGTCAATGCTAATTGACACATTTGATCGTGTGACTTTCTATCATTGATCTTTCTATTATATTGGTTAAATGTATGTTGTTAATTTGGAGCTATATGATGCATTATGATGTAATTACATTGTATGTCAACTTTTGCAAGCATATGTATGCATTATGATGATCAAATGTTGATGAGTACATTGATGATTTTATGTGTGGATGTCCTCATATTTCATGATGATTTAAATGATAAAGAATTAGATGTATAATAATTACATTACTTGAATATGTTTCATGGACATTGACTTATTGTTATGGACACTTACTCCCTTAGTGAGCACCACATGTAGATGGTATGTATGGTTAATTAACTTCATTACTCATGATCAAGGTTTGATTAAAGACGAGTTAAAGGAAAATATTGACTCTTGACATTTATAACTCAAAAATTAGCTTCTTTAGCTATTGACATTATGGATGAGCCGAAGGTATTGTGAGTGCATGTGTAAAAGTATGGTAGGATGTGGATAAGAAGTACCTATGAGCGAGGCAAAATCCACAGGTGATGCTAAGGTATGGTAAGTAAGCATAGGTATGTGTGTGATATCATGTGATTTTAAGGTTAAATGTTACTTAATTTTGAGACTTCTTGAGATAAGGAAGTATTTGATTTTATATTTCATTAGAAAATCGATTTGATTTATGACATATGATGGACTGATATTTGGTGTTATTCCTATGAATGAATAGAGAGAACGACACGTCAAAAGAAAGGGGGAATATTGTCGGAGATAGGTAGTCTAACCTTGCAAAACTATAGAATGGTAATGGAATTCACACACTCACATGTAGAAAATAATCTTGAAATGATTGCTAATACAGATGTGTATTATTTTTCTAAACTTGTTACTTCAAGTATGTGTTAATATTATCTTTGAAAGGATAGTTCCATGAAAGGTAATGTGATAATGTGCTAATATACTATAGGTTTCATTACGGAAACAAAAATTTGACCTTACTTTAGTAGGTGAAAGTCAATATTGTTGATAGAATTAAACTCAATACATGTAGTATCATGAATAAAAGAGCTTAGATTATTGGTCATTACAATATAGAATTCTTGAAATTATTTGTATATGATTGTTATTTTTGCATATCTTCATCAGGACGATGCACTCTCTAAGTGGGGAGGATGTCACAACCCATTTGTTCATAAATTGAACAAAATGGAAAACATCATGCCACATGGATTTTGTTTGATATTTTCATTAGAAAATTTCACTAATGGAAAATTTATTAATTAGGAAAGAAAAATACGAAGTTGTTTGGATATATGTGTTGAATCAGTTGGGTCAGTTATGCACCTTGTTAAATCGCAACTAACTTGGGAAGTTTTTTTGAATGATACCACAATGCTATGGAACCGGGGTAGGGGGGGTAGTTTATGGTTGTTTTTTGTTACTATTAAAGTGGAGTGTAAATATAACCCATTAAAAAGGTCTTTTGATCCAGGAGAAAATGGGAACTACTTACAAAAGCTCCAATGGAAAATATTTTCCCTATCTTCTACCACTTGTCTTTATTTGTATCTGATTTTATAATCATTTGCAATCACGAATACTGGAACAAAATATAACTTCATGTTTAGATCTTTCCATTAAATTCTTTGATGTCCAAGCATACGGTGCTATAGGCTATGGATTAGAAAATGATACTTTAGCATTCTTACGAGTATGGGTTTCCGCTTATCCATCTCCTTTTGCGATATTGCTTGTGCCTGGCCTCAAAACATTTCTTGTGAAGCATTCAATTTTCTTCGGACCGTGTGCACTAGGGTTTAGATTTCAGATAGACGGGACAATAATTGCACCGAGATTTCCTGAATGATGGACAAATGATAAATAATGGCGAAACCATTTGGAACTTCTACACATATGACGAAGGCATTCGTGGTGACTAGAGTAGTCTTGGGAAGCTCTGCATAACTAGCAAATTTAAGTTTTTTTTTTTTTTGGTTTGCTCTCATGACTTGTTTAATCTTCTTGTACTCTTTGCACTCAAATTTCCTTATGTTGTATAAATCATTTCATGTTTGATACAGTAAAAAACATCTGACTGTGAACTCTTTGCCAATGCGTGTAATATTGCTTTAGGAAACTTGCTTAAGTTTGATGGAGACCACGTATGGTGAAATGATTTAATGTGAAATTTATTATGTCTGTTTGAACCTTGCGTAATTACCCTCAAGAAATTGTATATGTGGATTCTCCATAGTGACCAAAAGGTTCAATAGGTTAGGGCATCAAAGCCGTCAATTGCAGAAAATAATAGAAAATAGAGACAATGTCTTGTAATCTTATGATCCATGTTGGTAATCACCACGATTAAAATGACTGGACAATGCCTTCTAAATGCTTAAAGTATATTTCAATTTTGCTCTTTATTGGCATTTAATGCCAGTATTTCCATATTAGTAAAAGAAAGGGGTTTCTTGGTGTTTTGTTATACTTACATAAAAATGGATACAGTCAGGAATTAAATTGTGGGTTTGAGCATGTTTCTTCACCACAATGCCAAACTTAAATTATAGGAGCAAATCTTTATAGCAGCTTATGAACTGCACATTTTTTTCTCATTAGGTTATGTGGGTTAGAGGAAAAAGGATATACATCTTACTCCATCTTGGATAGTCACATCTTGAAGCAAACTTCGTAGCTATTTACTTGCTCATAAGTGGGCTAAGCTTTAGACACAATGGTATCAATTCCGTTTGACAAAATGGTTGTTGTCAGTAAAACTACCTAAATGTTCCCAATGTCAAGTTGGAACCATGGAAGAGGAATCCAATACAACTGTTTAAAATTCACAGTCTTTCAAAATGGTATTCGTGCTCCAATGAATCAACCAATATAATGGGAAATACATATAGATCTATATTCTTCAGAATGCTGAACCATATATCTGTGGTCCAATCTTAATGATTCAATGTGTTCTTTGAAGGATGCATATATTTCCAAGTAATGAGTGATAATCATTGTACTTCAGTGTTTTTTGTATTGTTGTAGGAAAATATATAAGGATGTGGGAGTTCTTCTTTTCAGTTGTAGTGCTAAGAAGAATATAGATATGTACTTTCTTTTAATTAATGTTTTGGTTGCATAAGTACATAATGCTGAACCAAGTAGTATGTTGAACTTCATTTAGAGAAGGATTGCTTTTATTTATATACTATATTTGCAATGGGCATACTGCTGTATACGTAGAGCGATGATTAGTTAAATGTTTATTTAAGCATAGTTAGTGCTTCATACACCTTGAAGTACTTCTCTTATCAAACATTTTTGGGGTAAAATAATGGTACTCAATTATATCTTATATTTATCTATTATAGAGATTTTCTATCACTCTTTATTCTTGTCATAAAATGTGTCATGTTATCTTTTCTAAGAGAACATATAGGAGGGTACTAAAAATAAGCAAATTTTCCTAATGTTGAAAATACCACTATACACACATGACGAGAGTTGGTTATGATTCCATGAACCAACATTGAGTAGAAAGTAATTAAATATCTTTTTCTTCTATATATGCACCTTGTGTAATGGAATCTTATGAGATGAGTTCGAGATATGATGATATATTTTGAATACTATTAATAGAGAATGAGTGTCTTTCATACTAGAGAGAAGATCTAATGTATTTGATGCACACAATTCCATTACTTCTCTTGGTTTTACTTGTTTAGTCTTCCTCAATGCCAGGCTGGGTATCTTTCATGTTAGGAAAGATTCTGGGGAAGCTTAACAGCTTTGTGGTAGGGTGGTAAAGCACTCCTACAATATTCTTACCCTTGTGTTTTTAGACAGGTTTGGAGCTCATTTCAACTTGGTCGTCATGGTTAGACCATTTGGTATCTGGTATCAGTAATATGGTAACGAAATTATGGTTTCTTTTAGATTTGAGCATATATGTATATGTATCATTTATGTTAAAGTTAATGATAGTTAATCAACTAATGTTGATTGGTCAATATTCAAAAGGATTTGACGCTCATTGAATTTTTTGCATTTTATGGAAATTGTTGATGTGACATTGGTTTTACAGGAGCAATTATTACAGATTATTACAGATTTTAATATTTATTAGTTAAGAAACTATATCAATTATTAATATAGAGAATCTAATCATTTACTAATACACTTCATATTAATAAGATACAATATAAGAGAGACATTTAATTATAAATTTTAACATTAATTAATTATTATTATTTTAACTACATAAATTATTGATTGATTTATTTAATTAGTCTAATAATACATTAAGTCGTTATTTCTAACTATTATATTAATTGATATTGAATAATATTGATGAGATTTGCATTAATTATACATACACATTAGAAAATAACATATTCATACACACATTGATTATAACTCATAACATAAAATCCATTTCCTTGAAAAAAACATTATGTTAAGAAATTGTCAAAGTAACATGTAAGGCAACCTAACTTTGGAGGATGCTTTCTAACATTAAAATGTTTCAAACATGACCTTCACCTAGCTATTACAATTATTCAACTTACAATTTTCATGCATCATTAAATCTATGCCAATTTTCACTCAATTGTTTTCTTATACTTAACTAAACTAAATTATTAATTTCCGTGGCAAACTTAAAAACCATTTAGATCCTTAAATGAAATTTTGAGATGGGAAGAGGATCCTTAAACTAGAGGAATTTTTGACATGGGAATAAGATAATTGCCATAATACTGTATACTTCATAGTGGAACTAATCTACTAATGCTAATCCATCAAGTTAGGATGGAATCATTATTATATACTCGGTGATTCTTTGCACTCAATATGTTTGACTGTCAAAACCAACACAGTGTAATCAATCTGCCAACAACATAAGCTCTTCCCTATCACTTTAACTGCCTTATGTACCACTTCTTGGCTTCAAAAAGCCTAGTATAACAGTCCTCCCATTTCATTGTATTATGGGAAACCTCTAAATAAAATAAAAGGTCACTTCACTAAATAACAATGAGGTAAACAAATTCAAATCATTTCATCATGATATAAAACCCTCAAGTAAATTTATAGGGATTTAGAATATTTTTAAGTCTCCAATACCCTCTCACGGTGTAGCAGGAGGTAAGCACATTATTTTAGAGGTTTCCGGGAAAAGTTCCTATTTGCATATGTCAACCATTCGGATTGACCCTATGCTGCTATTGCAAACAATCTCGTCCGTTAAACTTGTTTCTGTCAACGCCTTAAATCTTTCGTAATTATTTTTCATAATGATGAATAGCGTGTTCTATATTGAAAATCATAAAAAGCACGATGCCTGATTTACAAGAAAAAGGGGTGGATTGAAATCAAATTCCCAAAAGTCATGCTGAAAACTGCAAAAAAGAGAAACAGTCACGCCAATGAGCAACTAGAACTATACTATTAGGCAAAGGATGGGCTCCCAACCCCTGATGATCAATTTGACATGATAACATATTAAATAGTTTCTTTTGGTTATATGTCAAACATAAGGAAAAATTCTATTTGAAACATTTATGCAGAAAATTCAGTCAGAAACACTTGTGATCAGAAAAGCTCATATAGATTGTTTCTGACTTCAATTACATATATGTTTTTGCATAATGTTTAAGATCATATTCCATGATCCATCATCAGGGTACATTCGGATACAAACTAAATTCAAAAATGCTGATTTTATTGATTCAGATTTTCTGGATACATTTGGATACAAACTAAATTCATACTGAAATGATAGTGAATATTATTTACATTGATGTCTGAGCATCTTTATATAGTCTTATTTTCCCTTACAACAACTACTTACGAGATACTTACGGGAATAACTTCCCAGCAACTATATATTGAACTAATTTTATTTATCTAATCTAAACACAAAAACTAACCTAATTAATGTAATAAATCTAACATTCCCCCCTTATTACATTAATTCAACAATCTAACATTCTCGCTTAGTAGAAACTAACCTGATTAATGTAATAAGTCCAACATTCCCTCCTTATCACATTAATCCAATAAAAGTGAAAAGCCTTCACCAATATTATTCCTCTGAAAACTTTGATGAAGCTCCGTCACCAATCTTTGAAAGTAGTCTACAACTTCAGATTGCAAATCCTAATCCTGAAGTTGCCCTCATATCCCAACTTCAATCCTGAAGTTGCCCTCATATCCCAACTTTAGACTGCAAATCCCGAAGTTGACCTCATAATAACATTGTTTCCACCTCATCAATCAAATGGCTTTTCCACGAGCTTGAGGAGGTTAAAGACCAGATGAAACACATTGAGGCAACAAGGAAAGGAATGGATGTCAATAGGAGGACGAATTCGGCTGATAGGCTCACTCTCGCGGAACAGAGGATACATAATCTGGAAAACTACAATCACAACCTTGCGAATCAGATGTTTTCCTTGTTAAGCTCCATCAACAACAACATCATCTCTCTCATGGGCTGGATCAAAGACAGAGAAATGCATGATGATGAGGATGGAAATGACAGGGATGAGGCCAGAATGGAGGACGACCCTGCAAAGGACAACTCCACTCCTGCTCAGGACCAGGGGAACCAAAGGGCGCAACAGATGGAAACGGAGGAGAATCAATAGGCCTTTGAGGCTGCTCAGGTAATGCATGATCTGGAGCGAAAGAACGAGGAATAACTCTTGCCTGTTCTTTTGTTTATCGCTGTCTTTTGGCTTTTTGTTCTGGCTTTTGGCCGTGGCTTTGATTGTTTCCTTTTCCTGGTCTTTTCTTAGTACTCTTTCCTTTGGCTAGGCTTAATGCTTATTTTCAGCCTTTGAACTTATACTTTTTTGGCTGGGTTGTCACGCTTATTATCAACCTTCTTATGTACTAACTTTCGGGTTTCAGGTTCCCTGTAAAACCTGTTTATCTAATCAAAAACATTGTTTCCACCTCCCTTACACAACGAGACATAGTTCCTCCAAAATTTCACATCTCCATGGAGTGTGCCTGATGCCTCCTTTGGTGCTGCACATGAGACGCCTTTCCCCCAAAAGTCCACATCTCCTCCGAGTGTGTCTAATGCATCCTCAAGTGCCGTAGAAACAATCACCACTAATACGTTTGCATATGGACGTCTTTCCTCCGAAAGTCGACATCTCCTCCGAGTGTCTCTAATGCCATTCTTGAAATCCTGCCCCCCTCACTCCATAGAAGGACAATCACGCAACCAAGCCCCCTCTTTTCTTTGGGGACACAAATCTATCAAGTCCCCTCTTATCTTCAGGGATGAGTTTGCCAAGCCTCGACTTTACAAGGACACAAATAGTTGCTTCCTATGCAATAATCATCTTTGAGCGAGAAGCTAGCTCGAGATGATAAAAATCCTCCAACCTCCATTGCCTCCAGCCTCCTATTTACTTATTTGTAATTCTTTAATGCACAAATCTTGTATTAATTTCAAGTGGACTATCACACTCATCAGTATTTGAATGTATTGCAAAATCACAAAAGTGTGTCTCACCTTCAATTGCAACAAAGGCTGTATTTTTCTTCAACTTCCCATCGATAAGATCTTTGGCCCACTAAAAACAATTCATTTGTACATGTCCACTTTGCTGACAATAAAAACATTTTAGTTCTCTTTTGCTAGGAACACTAGATTTCTTTCTAGCAAACAAAGCACAATCCTCAGTAAAATTATGACTCTTATGAGCTCTATTTCCTTCATCAATTAAAGAAGAAATTATAGTTTCTAGGCTAGGATTCATTTTGTTCAAAGTGAAAACAATATGATCAAAGCTTGAAGGCATGCTACTAAGTAGGATTGCTTTGGCATCATCATCATCAACTTTAGAGTTCACACATGCAAGTTGATTAAGAAGTGAACGAAAAGTGCTTATATGTTGAACAGTGTTATCACCTTCATTCATCTTCAACCTAAACAACTTTTGTTTTATGGACATTTTTGCACTAGAAGCCTGTGAACCAAACAAGGTGTTAAGCCCATCCCATATTTCTTTTGAAGTCTTTGAAAGATCAATATGGTGCAAATATGCATCTGATAGACCAAGTCCAATCAATGTAGAGGCTCTATGATCTTTGGCTGTCCACTTTGTTATTTCATTTGCATCTTGGGGTTTTTGAATAGTTCCATTAACAATGTCCCATAGATCTTTTTCAATCAAAAGCAATTGTATCTTTATTTTCCATGTGTGAAACTCAGGCCCTTTAAATTTAGGAATTGTAGATAATTTATCCATTGTTTAGAAAACAATATTGCAGAACAAATAATGTAATTGAAAAGCGAAGTGATGCATGTAATCTGCAACTGATCCCTATTTTATTCCTAATTAAAAAAAACAATCACAACATATTCATGGACAATATAACATTATAATATTTGCACAATAAGTCTCAAACCTCTCTTCAATAAATCTATAGAAGTTAGGGTCTGATTATCCAAAATCCATTAACAACACTCTTCTCCCCATCGATCAACTTGCTCTGATACCAAATGAAAGAGTTAAAATCTAAAACGCTGATTTTATCGATTCAGATTTTTTGGATACATTCAGATACAAACTAAATTCATACTGAAATGATATTGAATATTATTTACATTGATGTCTGAGCATCTTTATATAGTCTTATTTTCCCTTACAACAACTTCTTATGGGAATAACTTCCCGGGAACTATATATTGAACTAATTTTATTTATCTAATCTAAACATAGAAACTAACCTAATTAATGTAATAAATCTAACAAAGATCATACTCTATGATCCATCATCAGGATGAAAAAAGTGCATAACATTTCAGATCATAATCTATGTTTCTGGCAGTCTTTTAATTTTAATAATGGACCATAGAGTATGATTTGAAATGTTATGCCAAAACTTATACACAACCAAAGCCAGAGACAACCTGCCTCAATTCATGGATTGTGGAAAACTAATGCAATTGACAGAAAAAAGTTAACTAGTTTGGTCTCCTCCATTTGCAATCATGAGCTTGGGTCCTTTTCTCTTTAGATTATGTTATACAGAGACTAATGAAATCATAAAATATCTTTAATCCATTTAATTGATAGATCAAAATATTACAGTAGAACTCCATTGATGCTGAACCCTGGTCTTCAAATAGCTTTGACAACTAACCATGGTCATTTTCACTATTTTTAGATGTGAAAAATTGAAAGTCACTCCTAGTTAGATTAGCTTCAAAAAAATAAACCCACTAAACTGTTGATTATAATCTATGATGATACTCTACTAACCAGGATCAATACATAGTCATGCTATTAAAAAATTTACCCAAAATATGCACAAACAAAATCTTCATAGATCCACAAGTTAGAACATCAAAATGTGTAGTAGTTGAAATTGGTATTTATTACATAGACCATATGGTGCATGGTCCCAGATTTCAATTACAAATACGACCATAACAGGATGTTTTGAGCACATCAATGCAGCTTTAAAAGAGCCTATCTATGCCATGAATAAAGAATCAAGGAGACAAAACAAGGTTGGTTCCAGATAAATTATCGAGAAAATGTTTTAAGGAAAATCTCAAAGATTGAACTTTGTGTGTTTCTTAAGAATATGTGCTAAGTGCTATGGTAAAACACATTTAAAAAAATATTTTCCTTCCTTTCTCAAAAAGATGCAAGAAAAACAACACTAGCATTTCAAAATGGATCATAGTGAATTGCATATCTGAGATAAGCTAACTGTATCTAATCGCTGATGCACCAATCAAGGACCTTGAATCTTCCCAAAACAGAAACAACCAGGGGATTGATCAACAGGAATCATTCCTCCTCCTTTACTTGTATCAATTGCTTCTAACAACCTTACGACTTCATCCATTTCTGGTCTCTTGTCAGAATTTCCATCCCAACACTTTTTCATCACACTTGCCAGTGAACTGGGGCAACACCTGGGGATCTCAGGTCGAAGGTTCTGAAATAATTGCAGTGAACAAAATCAAACAAATTGCATCTAATGTTGATAAAAAGATCTTAAATAAAGAAATTCAAAGATTTACTTACCTGTCTGACAACTTTTGAAGTCATTTCTGCAAAACTGAGATCCAGATATGGTATTTCACAGCAGTATATCTCCCATAAGCAGATACCAAAACTGTATACATCACACTTCCTGTTGTATGGCTTTCCATCAAGAACCTATAATGACTACATATTGTCAGTGTTCCTGTACTCTGAAATATGGCTTGTTCTGCATATAAAAAGTGATGTTGGGGATAATTTGCTGGTTTCATGAAGTCATAGTTTTTGTAATTTAGATAGAAATCGAGTCGTTAAGCTACTGCAATACACATTTAAATTTAACCAATATCATTTATCAATATAATATTGTAGTGCAATGAGGGTGATGTGACCCCCAAGGAACCAGCACATCAAAAAGATGAAAATTATACAGTAGGGTTTCTCAGACGACAACCATAGTTTTTATGGAACTTTACACTCAAAGCACTTAGAGACCCAGCAGTCACTTGAAAAGCCACACCTGGGCATCTAATAAATGCTGCATGTGCTTGAATCTTTGAGTTTCGTTTGCCAAAAATCACAATCTATACATTTATTTGATTTTTTAGGGAAATCATTTTGTGGAGATACAGCAAGATTTTTTTTGTTTTTTTGCAATAGCCATTATAAATATGAACCAAGAAGAAGTTAAGAACTATGTTCCACAACATTTTAAGGCAAACAGTCCATGGATCATGTTTTGGAAATTGATATCTATCTATCTTTAGACACACACAGAGGTCATATTTCTACAAGTTAGTGGACAGCAGTATAACATGACACCCAAAAACTCTTCAAATCCTCAAAACCTTTCCATAATGTGTTTTAGTAATAGGAAATGCCATGATGACATTTGTCTGGGGATATCTGAAATGTCCCCCAACCCTCCCAGTGACGGTTGGATATCCCTCACAAGGAGGCATGCTTGTATTATGCTTTAGGAGAAAATAATTCAAGACCTTACAAAATATTGTTAAATATATCGTTGCAGTATTATAACAGCAGCAGTAAATATATTATGACAGCATAGCAGCAATAAAATTAATCATGACAGCCGCATAACAGCAATATAATTAATTGTGACAGCAGTAAAAGAAGCAACAGTAGTATAACAACAATAAATATATTATGATTCAGATTCATAGCTAATGATATAAGTTGTACAAGAGTTAAAAGTAACAATAATATTTTGAGTTTCTGATTTCATTGGTCAAACTTCATCTTGAAGTCTCCAACTCCAAAATTTTCAATATGGCATTAGAGTCATATATTATTGTCAGTTGCAAAAGAGATTAAAGGCATTTCCCATGGCATGGTACAGTGGCATATTTGTGACAAGTGCAGGAAATTTGTTTTTCTATGTTCCATGATGTTGGTGAGGATGGGGAGAAGGGACAACAGGATTGCAGGGGACGTGTTTCAAGGATGGCAGTCTCAGGGCCAATTTTTGGGGGACAGCAGGCGGGTGGCCAGCAGAGAGAGAGAGAGAGGGAGAGAAAGAGAGAGATGCTAAACAATCTCTGCACGGCTGCACACCTACCACATTACAAAAAAATTGTTTGTAAGCACTTCTCACAGTACCACAGACCATGCCAATGGACTTTTCATCTCTTCTGTAGCTAACCCTAATATCCTATCAAAAATTTTGAAGTTTGAATGATGAAACTAAAAGTTCAACTTATTTCTGTTAGTGATAATTATTATGTAGCTTACGTCATTGGCTATGAATCTGAATTGTGATATATTTATCTCTGTTATATTAAAGTTTCTGCTATCATTATTGTCATAAATAATTTTTAAGCTGTTATAATGATGTCATGATATATTTAACAGTATTTATACTGTCATGATTTTTTTTAAAGTTATAAAAACCCACATTGCTGTTGGGGACATCTAGCTGTCCCCAGGATGGTTGGGGGATGTCTGAAACATCCCCAGCCATCTGGGGATGGCGAAATGTCCCCACAGCATTTCCTATTACTGGAACACATTTTGGAGTCTGGAGATGTTATGAAGATTTGAAGATTGTTGGGCTGATGGCCAGACAGCATACATGAAGGGCCACTAGGGATAGGGATAGTGGTTTGAAACTTTGACGTCCAGGGACACATCTGTGTGGAACATAGGTCCTGAGATCTGCATGGAAGGCCTGCACATCATTCAGCTGACGAAACTCTACCAGAAGCTCCTTATTCAGAACCCTAATTTTAGCCATGACAGAAAAATGATCCTAACTGCTTATTTTGTCCTATCTTGAGCTGATCAATCTCCAAAATACCTGAAATATAATGTATAGCGGCTATCCTGATCAATTTTCCACAAGCAATTATATTTTTGCAACCTCTTCTTATGTTTAACCCTTAGGACTATTCTAGATGTCAAGTTGTTGCTATGATTCTTAAGTCAAACTCTCCTGGTTACCCATTCGAAGGTTAACCTTGGAGGTTACATACATGCATCCTTCTTTGGAAGGCAGCTTGAGCAGGGTTGTTCGAAGCACAGAGTTCATCCACAGCATCAATTTTCCTCAGCTAGCTTTGGATGTTAAGTCCTGCAGCTCAGTAGGGAGTTTTGGTGGCGACTCTTTATCTAGTGGTGTAGGTGGGTGGGGTGGTATGAACATGGACTAAGCTTGCTTATGTGACACAGGCTTCAGC
Source organism: Cupressus sempervirens (assembly GCA_028749045.1). Lineage (NCBI taxonomy): Eukaryota > Viridiplantae > Streptophyta > Pinopsida > Cupressales > Cupressaceae > Cupressus > Cupressus sempervirens. The sequence continues at coordinate 237,925,042 of CM053792.1, read as the reverse complement.
CTGCTGGTTTTCTGCTTTTGGATTTGTCTTGGTTTCCTACAGTTATTTGTTTTTGGCTCTTTTTTGTTGACATGTCCTCGTTAATTATGTTAAATAAGAAAACAACTTTAGCTATGAAGTCAAGCTAATTACAAAACCTATCAGCTATGTTGAAAGTTCAAGTCCAATTATTTGTATCATTATGGACTAACTTGATAAAGCTATCTAAAAGTCATCCATAATGTGGATTCTAAGAAATAATTTACGGCATGTGTGCAGTAAGAAGAAATCACATGCTTAAGTTTGGCAACTTTATTTGGTCCAATTAAAAAGTTTCAATACAGAATAAGCATGTTTGGTGATGAGGCTCTGCATATTCTATTGGGAAGAAAGTGGAGGTGTCTGAAGGCAACAATCCATAAGATCTTTTCAAAGTGCTATCATCTATCCCGCTTTGTTGGAGTGAAGGTTGCTCTTTTAAGGAACTGCATTCTGGAGTTATGCATACTCTGACAGATCTAAGGCCAAGATATATAACTAACCTGCATTTGATGACAGATTAGTGACTGTTTTTGGTTTCTTTCTTTAGATTTCAACTTGCAAGCCTCTGTTTAGCCACCACATTAACTTTTGGAAGAATCTGGCTCAGCTCAACAATATTGGCAGAGTTCTTTGAATTGGATTGGTTTTGATGTTGCTGTATGTATCTGTGTTCATGTGTGATAGAGCATCTATAGAAATTCATTTGACATTTTCAATATTCGTGTTATGATCCCTTAAGAAAATAGTCTGAATAAGGAATACCAAAGGTAGAATTATCTTCAAAGGTTTCTTAATCACGTGTTTTTACTTTCTAGAATAGCCATCACTAGCCCTTTAAACAGTGGATTGATGCTACTATTACCACTTTTACAATACCTCTGGTGCCATATATCCAAGTGTGCCTGTTTCACCAGTCATGTCCTTCGGATTCTGTGCCTCCACCCGAGCCACACCAAAATCAGCTATTTTAAGAGTTCTTGATCTGTCTAACAACATATTTTCTGATTTTACATCTCTGTGAACTATTTTCTGTGAATGAAGATAGCTCAATCTGCAGCATATTCAACAAAACAAGGGTCAATGGTTTATTGATAAAAACAACCTATAATATCCAAGAAAAGAGGACTTATACAATCCAAGACATCAGCTTGTTTTGTGTCTTTGCAAACCTTGGATAATGGATGTCTTTATTTTTCAGTTATGATTAGCAAAATTCCTCTTGTCAAGTTATGTAGTTGATTATTGTGTTCTGTTATCTAGGTTTAGAGGGGAGAACTCACCCTCTTGAAAGGTCCAATGCTAGCTGGATAACAACCTTAAAAGGCATTTTTTTTCGTCGATTCTTGTAAAGGAGCCCCTTAAGTGTTCCCCCAGGAAGATATTCTACCACAACACAACATGCTCTTGATGGAACCTCTTCTGAAGGTATTTTAAGTTCCGAAGTTCCCATTGAAGCTCCAATGAACTGCAAGGACAAATGAAACTGATAAGTCAACAGTAAGCTCAAAGTCACAGAATAATTGCTATTAACTCGACAAAAAAAAAACACAAACATAAGCATCTTAAAAAAACTTTAAAGCATAAGCACTATATTCATATCCAAATAAATCTCATTAGGAACCATATATTTTTATCATAAAATAGAAAAATTAAAAAGCATGCAAACAAATTGTCTTCATGAGCTACTTTGAGAACTTCACTTATCATGCAATGCTTTATGCCAAAGAGTCAAAGTGAAAAGCGAACCAACATGTTGAAAGGAATACAACCTTTGTAACATTTGGATGGTCAAGTTTATGCCAGACGGCCACTTCCTGTCTGAATGCGGCCCTTAGTGCTGCAACTTCAGCTTCTGTTTTTGAGCCCTCTTCACCCCAGTCAAGCAGCTTCACTATACAATGGTCAAAACAAATAGGTACTAAGAAAACAATCATACAGAAATTGAATAAATTGACATAGAGGCATAAGCCAAAGTCAAAGCTATTGCAAAGAACTGCAATTTAACTGAGTCATGAAACTGCAAAATGCTGTTAAATATGCAAATTAGGAATCCAATCTAGCAGTACGAAAGAAATTGAAAAGAAATGATGATGGAAAAATCATGCAGCTTACTTTGAGGCAGTAACATGATTGTGATATTGCTATCAGGATTTAACTGTGTGATTTTGAGTCAAACTCATTGACCCATGTTAGATGAGTAGTGATTCAACATGAGTTCATCTCTCATGAGAATAAATTTAACACTTAGCAGTAACATGATGTTTAAGCTAAGTAATTATGCTAGTTAAGTTGGTCAATGCCTACAATAATACATGGCAAGAAAATCCCAGAAGAGAAAGCTTTGAGCAGCCAAATAGACTGGATCCACAAAAGGAAACAATATTGATCCCGTATAATGTGAACTTTACATATTTATGTAACAAGCGAAGCAAACTTTGTGGTTTACTAACACCTCTGCTGGAATGTTATACGTTTCTGCATGTGTAACAGAAAGAGTTAAAACATTTTTATTTTCTTTGCTTGAAAGTGATGATCGCTCCAGAAATCTATCTTCTAGTGGTTAGTTGCAAGCAACCAAGATTTCACTTCTTTTAGGTATGTTCAACAGTATTACATGGACATAAACATAAATCTTAACAATTACATATTTTCTTTGCTTGAGACTGATGAATCACCCCAGAAAACTATGGTAATGAAGTGCAAGCACCTAAGACTTCAGTTCTTTTGAATGCGTGCAACAAGGTTACTTGGACGTTAACATAAATGATAAATCATAACCATCGCACGGGTTGGTAGGGATTGGGAGTTATGGAATTTAATCTTGATGAAATATATGCCTCGGAAACAGAAATTGACAAGTAGTCACCTTCAAAGAAGCAGGAACTCAAAGAATGGGAAGGCTGGTATAATCAGTTACCCTTGGCTGCGCTTGCTAGTATAATCTTCTTCAAGTGGCCATGATAAAATTACTGTTGCTTTTTAAATAGGAAAAAAAATTCAAATCCCTTTTATGACAGGTCAAACACCGTTCATTGTCTTCAAGGTGGGGGCCCTTACCCACTTTCTTTATCCCCTTAATGCCCTAATTCAGGAAAATATAGGTTTTAAAGTATTGTCTAAGTTTGTAAACGAGGCAGAGGGATTGGAATATTGGTGCCAAAACATTTTCTGTCTTCAAGACACAGATAAACCCCCAGGCGATCACGATTCACAACAGTGGAGATGATGGTAGCACATATAATTGCATTATTATAAAATTGAAATTCTAGAAGTATCAATCGATGAATCAAAATACGTAAATATAAATGATCTATATGAGACATACAATCGTTTGAAGAATCCTTGAGAAAGAGAGCAGATCATGAAACTATTCACAATCAACCAAACAGCTTCATAAGGTAATTGGTGTCAATTCCTGCTAGACATGGTCCAGAGGTAAGGAGGGGACCTCGGTCTAATGAAAGCATGGTTCTACCCCTGCCTTACATGATTAATGACAGAGTGGAAAACTCTCAGAACCTAAGGCATTAAAGAAAGAGAATACTTAAGAAAAGAAAGAAAGAAAGAAATATACAAAAGAGAATACCTGCAACATCTTGGCCGTCATAGACTCCTTTATAAACGGTCCCAAAAGTACCACGGGCTATTTGGTCCTTTATCTCTAACTTAGAGGGATTAATTTCCCATTCTTCCTTTTTCCTGCTCAATCCTGAATCCCTGGTAAATACCCTGCTCAGATGCTTGTCTATGTCCTTAAGATTGATCTGATCTGCTCTAATAAACTCACTTTTCTTCATGCTCTGCTTTCCCTTGCCTTCTATTTCACTGCCTTTCCGTTGTTCCATAGGACTGGAACCTGTCTCCATAGCTCCCCCTTTGACTCACCTCGAAATCCTACTCAATTATCAACACCCACTTATTGAATTTGGCAACGAATTTAAAAGAAAACCATCTTCTGCTATGCCCTGCCCTTAAGATTAAATTGGAAAGGCCCTCATTCTGAAGACAAGATAGTTGACCAGGTACAATCATGCATATGAAATTGTAAGGCGTGCACATATAAACAATTTGTGTGTTTTCCAATCACCATCATAAACGGGAAGCTATACATATCTGTGACTTTCCATCGGTTTCATCGTAGTTTTTTAGATTATCAAAATGACTTCCTCTTCTGTTTAATTTTGATCTTCTGCCGCCGACTTCCACCTTTAGGTTTGATTAATTCAATGAATGATCAAACTGTGAAAATTCACATGCCACGCCATCGTCATTCGACTTGAATTGCAAGAGTGTGCGTTGAAAGGAGGAGATTTTTACGCTGGTTAGATTGGGTCACATGCAATGTTATCAAAAGATTAAAGTGTCTCTTGTGTGGAAGTTCAGATTCATGTAAAACTTCAATGAGAGAAACTAGAGATTGAAGTCAATGAAAGAGGTATATGCCAGTTCTTGCACAACGCAACCTCCTCTTACCATACAACATGGGTGGTATCTAGAATTTGGTATGACATAATGGTAGACGTGTAGATTGTGCTCGATGATTTTGTATGGTTTTCCATGCGATTTGTCATCCCGTGAAAGGACTTGTCCAAACCTCCCAACAATAGGCGAAGACCATAGGCTAAGAGGGTATCCAAGTAACAGTGGTATACGGCGCTCCGTAAAAGGTACAGATGGAAGGTCGTTTTAGGCGTTGTTTTTTATTTTTTATGAAGTGGAATGTCAATGTGTGGCAAGGGATTTAATAGTTGAGTAAATGTATTAAATGATTATTAGTCATAATTAAATGAAGTTGTTTATTAAATTCTCAAGGAATAAATTAGTTATTGTAATATTATTATTTAAATAATAAAATATAATTTAATGTATGTAGAATGATTTAATATGTAATTATTAGTTTAATTATTTATGTATGACATTTCAATTAAACCATGTTAAGGTTGTTGAAAACAAATTGATACAAATATGATAAATGTGTTTTAATCACTGTTTTGTCACCGATGTCAAACCTGTCATTTGCTGTAAGACAACCGCGTATATGATTTAAGTACTATCTTTTATTTGATTGATGAATAGGATTTGATCAAATGAGGTAATGATAACACTTAGAGGAAATGTTGAGTTTTGATATGGAAAAGTACAAGAATTAGCTAAGACAATGATATTATAGTGCATTGATAATCCACTTATGGTTGCAAAGGTTGGTTACATTGAACAAGTTTAGAAGAACAAGTTTAACTAAGTAAGTCCGCCAAGCTTAACAATTTGCACAATAGGTGCCAAACAAAGTTAGTGCAAGTCGAGCAGAAAATCAGTTTGAGCTGAGCAAAAGTCTATTTTAATGTAAGCCGAGTGAAACAATTGATGTTGAGTAAAGTTTAGTTGATGCCAAGCACCAACAAGCTTTAGTTTGTGCCAAGTGATTTTGCAATGGATGTTGAGCAACGCAGTATGTGTCGAGCATTAGAAGCTAATTAATGCTAAATGTCAGCATTATTAGAAAGATTGTGAATTCGATGGATCTAAGTTGTCAAAGTTGATTTCTTGGATTATGTGAACTGTGTGGAAGATAAGATTGATGAGTTGGTGGCACAAAATTCATGGTAAACCATTTTGAGGCGAATTCAAAGAGGATTGAAGGAGAAGTTTCTAAAAGGGAATGAAATGAAATAAGGTATAGATTCATTAAATCCTACCTAATCTATCCTAACCCTAAATTGGACGATGGAGAATGAATTATAAAATATCTTAATTCTCTATTTATAGAGATGGTTGGTCAGAAGCAAAGGTTGTCATGTGCGAGAACCTAAGGAAGACAATGAGTCTAGGGTATTGCTTCATCAGTAACCTAAGAGAAGAGTTTACATTGGCAATCAAAGCAAAAAGTCTTAAGGGTATGTATGCTTGAAGGGTGAACAAGCTATCATAGCTAAAGTGTGTGAAAGCCAAGCAGAATGGAGGATTGAAACAGAGATTTGTAATTTACAAATGGAGTTCTAGGTTGTTATCATATCAAGCCTTACTGTTGCTCTCTAATAATTGTATCAGTCTAGGGTAAATCCTTTGGATTAAGGTTGACTCAACAATCGTTTATAAATCCTTTAACTGGGTGACATTCCACGTGAATGGTCTAAAATCTTCTAACAAGGCTCACTCCTAATAGGGTGATTGAAATCTTTTAATAAGGTCGCATTTAAGAGTGTGTATTGTAACCGTTAATAGGGTTGGCCTTTCACAGGGCATCACCTCTGAAGAGTGAGAAAAAGTAGCATGTTATTGGTGGTTTTTTCCAAAATAGGTTTCTATGTAAATCATTGTGTCAAGTGTGTTATTGATTCTGTTATGTTTCATGTTTACATTTCTGCAAATTGATTTGACAGTAACCTACAAGTTTTAAGTGATTGCATAATCTTATGGATGCATGCATGATGATAAATGTTTTATGGGTTCATTAAGCTGTGAAAAGTTTTAATAGTACATCTAGACCTTGGATAACTGATTCACCTGCCCTCTCAGTTATTCTAAAGAATTCCAACAAAGGTTATACCATATTTCATGATATTGACTTCAAGTTATATATTTAAGTGTAGGAAGTAGTTTTAAAAATTGAGTAATTCAAAATAAATATGTCAATTTTGAAGATTGTGAAATTCAGGTGTATAGCTACAAGAATTTTCCCTAATATAAGTATTAATGAAGGTAAGAAAGGATTTTTATTAAGAGATCTTATTATGGTTTCTTTAAAATAGGTTTTATAGTATCTCATATTAACCTTATATTCCACTATTCTTGCATGTGATTATGTTGAACAAGGCAAGGGATGAATCTTATGCTTGACTAATTTTACCATAGTCACACTAGAGTGCCCCTAATCACACATCCCTTGTAGAAATAGAGTATGTTGAAGAAATGCCACTATCATATGGCCACCTTATCCACATTTTAATTGTTGATTTCACCTCCTATATCATGTCACTTTGCTAGCTTAAACCCAAAAGCTTAACCCTAACACTTCTTATAATTTTGTATCCCCTCTACACACTATACAAAAGCATTGGTCTTGCAACAAAGCCCTAAAATTACATTCAAGCATATTGTTTCCAGTCCCTCTATCCTCATTATACTATAAAAACTATAGACAATGATGATAAATAATATGTAACATGATTCATCTTTAAGAACATACCACAAACCTATAAGAGTCCATTGCTAGATAAAGTCATCGAGGAGGTGACTAAAAAACTAAGATGGTCATCTGTTTCTCTCAAATGACATATTAGATGTTATTTGATTATGCACAAATAATGGTTATTTTATTTTTCCATCATGGGTCCTTGGAAAGCAAGATTTCTATCTATTGATAAAACTAAATTGCGAAGCAAAGGATGGAATATAGAAGCCACTTGTAGCTTAGGAAAGCAAGTATATTTGACTTGTCTAGCATGCCCAAATTGTTCTCTATTACAATACTTGGTTCGTTTGTGCCCAATTCACCTACTTGCAAACCTTGATTTTTATTTCCACCTATAAGGCACTTCTAAATTAAGTACTTGATTTGGGTTGAATTCCCATATTTAAACCTCAACATTTTTTTAAGGAAAATAATGTCTTGACCTTTCACTAATAAAAGGTTATTTTTTATATGTCGGTGATGGGGGTTTGGGGGTTGCAAAGGGTCCCCCACCTACCCTTGATAGCCTCAAACTCATGATTGAATAGGGGTCCAAGAGGGAGCATAACTTGGTAGGGGATTTTGGGGCCAATACCCTAGTACTAAACTCCACTTACAATTTGTCATTACGAATCATGATCATTTATCTTTGGGTTATATGTCCAACAATGGATATTTTTTGCACCTATATTGGTGGTTATAGCTCATGGTTCTATAATAGAATTTAATAATTTTATGCTTTATATCTCTCTTATATATTAGGCATGTAAGATGCATTACAATATATTCTAAGAGTCTAATAGTTATTGAGTTTCCTTTGGATTTTCTTTAACAATACTCTTATGAGAAGCTTACTCTACAAGTACATTGTAATATATTTTAAAATATATTGGGCAACTTTTGGAGTGTGGGGTTTTCCTCCCAAAAGGATTTTCGTCACATAAATCATTGCATTGTGGTATGCATGTTATTTAAGTTATATTTATGTAATTGTTGTAGAGATTTGTAAAAAATTTAGCATTACTCTCCCTTCAAGATTAGTGTAGGAAGTTGTTTCGCTACTCAACTTCCATATAGATTTGACCTTACCATAGTAAGACAACTAGTGTATTAGGGGTGTTTTCTAGTATAAAAATAATAGCAATAAGTTTTCTAGCCTTGGATTTAGTCTCAAGCATATTTGGAGCTTAGTGTAGTTTGGCCTCTTCATCTAAACTATTGAATTTGTTTAGTCAAAGGTTTGGAATCAGTTAACTATTACCTACTTGATCAAACCTAATGTGTATTTTATTATTATAAAAAAGACCACTCATTCAAAATTCTCCTTATAGAAATTATAAATCCTTGTCCTATAATAATAAGCTTTATGAAATTTACCTCCAAATAACACTTAGACCTCAATGCCCATGTCTTGTCTTAATGCTAGAGCATCCTAGGGTAGTTGGCAATCCTACATGTTGAAGTGTTTTGGCATTGGAGGCAAGGAACTTGGTCAAAGAAAGATGTGTGGCTTAGTCATCACTGAGTAGTTTGGATGCAGTGTGAATTGAGTAGTTTGAATACAGTGTTAACTGAGTATTAACTTGTCATGTTAACCAAGTTGAAGTATTAACTGAGTATTAACATTTTGTGTTAACTAAGTTATAGTGTTAACCAAGTATTGACCTATCATGTTAACCGAGTTCAATGTTAACTAACAATGTTAATCTAGTTTGCAGTGTTAACCAAGTGTTCCATCATGTGTCAAGTGAACCTGATAGTTATTGATACTCAAAAGTGGTTTTCTGATGTTCAGTCATGTCTTGGTTCCAACTTTGCCTGAGTTGTCTATGTTTAGTTTCTAGTGTGAGCCGACCTTGGCAGTTTATTTGATTGTATTTAATTTTTGTTGTAAGTTGACTTGTGGCTTAAATGTGCATTTAATACAAGGGTTTACTTAACTTGTAATGTACTAGGAAAACTTGTGGCTTAGTTGGGTATTAGTAGGGGGTCTTGTGGAGTCTTTAGTCATAATCATCCAGCTTGGAGAAAAGGATGTGGTAGAGGACAAAACTTTGAAGAGCTAGTAGCTAAGGCTTGGGAAATTAGGGGATTGCTTAGCAGGCTTGCAAGTAGGCTTGCGAGCACAAGTTCAAATCTTCCTTAGAGGTTTCTACCAGAGTGTGGATTTGGACTAGCTAGGGTTTTGATTGGATCTTGAGGGATCTTGCAAAACTATTACTTGCTTTTTATTTGGCTGTAACCAAGAAGGCCTTATAGCTCAACACATTACATGTAATTAGTTATTTCATGAATAAAGTATTGTGAATTGGTATAAGTTCTTGTATCTTGTTTTTTGCTTCTGCTATGTGGTTATTTGATGGGGGCTAGGATATCTCCTTTGGGGATACTCCTGCCTTGTACTACATCAGATGGTATCAGAGCAAAGGTTTTCCAGAGCATGTAGATAGATCACCAAAGTTGAGGTAGTTTGCACCAAGATCTAGGGTGAAGATTATTTGATTGAAGGTTGAATCTAGATGATTTGTTGTGGAGGGTTTACGAAAATATTGGAAGATGCCTTTGAGACAATTGGACCCTTGTGCAATTGAAGATCTCTGTGATGACATAGGAGTGAGGATCTCAAAGAAGATTAAAGAAGAATTCAAAAATGAGATGTCAATGATGAAGAGTGATATGATTGCTGGGATCACAAGTACTATAGATTGTATATCTTGACATGTGGGTATTTAGGATGGTTATGAGAAATTTGCTAAAGAATTTGAGGTTGCTAGAATGAAGGGTGAGGATAGAACTGGTTGTGTGGAGAGACCTATGGGAGATAGGACTAGTCAGTTTGCTAGATTTGGATCTCAGTTGAAGTTAAAGCATAAGATGGAGGTTTCTCATTTCTTAGGTACTTTGAATCTTGAAGACCTGATTGATTGGATTGGTGAATTGGAAGACTACTTTAAGCTAAAGGATATTGGAGATCTGTTCAGAGTGAGGTTGGCACAAACTAAGTTGAAGGGAAATGTTGCTCTTTTGTGGAAGGAATTGCAATGAGATAGAGAGGAGGAAGGTGAAATGGAGATCACTAGATGTAGATTGATGATGACTAAGTTGAAGGCTAAGTTCATTCCTATTGATTATGAACTTGAGTTGTTTAAGAGAGTGCAAAATCTAAAGTAGAAAGATATGACTGTGAAAGACTATACATAGGAGTTTTAGAAGTTGAGGAGAAGGTGGCTAGCTATATTAATGGTTTGAGATTCAATATTTAGGATGATGTTGGTATGGTGAATATTGATTTGGTTGAGGATGCTTATTAGTATGCCCTAAAGGAAGATGACAAGTTGAAGATGAAGAATCAAGGTAGTTCATGAGGGAAGGAGAAGTAGGACTACTCAACAAAGGCTAAACCAAATGCAAAAGATGAACCAAAACTTGCTGATTAGAAGAGAAGGATAGGTAGAGGTGAGTTTGAAGGTACTTGTTTCAGATGTTGTGAAGGAGGACATAGAGATTATAAATGTCCTACGGCTGTTGAAAGAAGAACTACTATTGTGAATGAGGCTAAAAACCATATTAGTAAACTTGAGAAAGGAGAGAATTTACTGGCTTGATGAGTACTAATTGGTCAGAAGCCACTACAATCTTGTTAGAAGAGTAATTTGTTCAGGACTCGTTGTAAGTCTAGTGGTAAAATCTGCAATATGATTGTGGATAGTGGTAGTATTGACAACCTTGTTACTAAGGAGATGGTTTAGGAACATGGTTTGAGAAGAATAAGACATCCTTGTCCTTATAGGATTGGCTAGGTGCAAAATGAACATGCTTTAGAGGTGAGGGAGCAATGTCTTGTTGATTTTTAGATTGGACAGTATAAGGATCAAGTGTTGTGTGATATTATGGACATGAGTAGTTGTCACATATTGCTTGGTAGACCTTGGCAGTATGATTGTAGGGCTATGCATGATTGTGCCAAGAATGTGATTACAATTGAGAAGGGTGGTAGGAAGCATTCCCTGATTCCTTTTACACAATGAAGAATTCAACAAGAGGAACCTGAGTATTGACAATCGAGTTGAGTTGAAGGATTTTGAAAGGGTTAGAGATCAGTGTGGATAAAAAACATGTGGAACACCAAGGATGAATGTGAAGAAGCAAAAGTGGAACAAGGGAAAGAGTGTGCAAGTTGAAGACTTGGAGAATATGTATGTGAAGAACCAATTTGGGATTTATGTGTTGAATCCCAGAAGATGTTCTTCTAGCTACTAGGAACATATTTTTGCACCTAGGACATCAGATGCAGGAGCATCCTAAGGTAGTTGACAATCCTGCATGTTGGAGTGTTTTGGCATTAGAAGTAGGGAACTAGGTCAAATAAAGATGTGTGGCTTGGTCATTACAGAGTAGTTTGGATGCATTGTTAACTGAGTCACAATATTAACTAAGTATTAAAATATTATGTTAATCGAGTATTAAATTGTTGTGTTAACTGAGTTTAGTGTTAACCAGTAGTGTTAATCAAGTTTACAGTGTTAACCAAGTGTTCCTTCATGTGTCAAGTCAACCAAATAGTTGTTGATACTTGAAAGTCATTTTTTGATGGTTAGTCATGCCTTGGTTCCAGCTTTGCCTAAATTTTCTGTGTTCAATTTGTAGTGTGAGCCAACCTTGGAAAATTATTTGGTTATATTTAATTTATGTTGTAAGTTGACTTGTGGTGTAAATGTTCATTTAATGCAAGGGTTTATTTACTTTGTAACATACTAGGCCGACTTGTGTCCTACTTGGGTATAAGTAGGGGGTATTGAAGTCTTTAGTCATAATCATCTAGCTTGGAGAAGAGGATGTGGTAGAGGAGCAAACTTTGAAGAGCTAGTAGTTGAGGCTTGGGAAATAAGGAGATTGCTTGGTGGGCTTGCGAGCACAAGTTTAGATCTTCCTCGGAGGTTTATACTAGAGTGTGGATCTAGAATAACTAGGGTTTGGATTGGATCTTGAGGGATCTTGTAGCACTATTACTTTCTTTTTATTTGGCTATAACTAGGAAAGCCTTACAACCAGACACATTGCATGTAATTAATTATTTTATGAATAAAGTGTTGTGAATTGGTATCAAATCTTGTATCTTGTGTTGTGTTTCCATTGTGTGGTTATTTTCTAGGGCATATGGCATCTCCTTTGGGGATACTCTTGCCTTATGCTGCATCATATCCACATGTTTATTTTCTCATTTCATCCTCCTCTTCTCATACTAACCACCCTTTTAAATCTTCTAATTCCCCATGTTCCTTCATTACGATTTCCTCGATTCAAATTTTGAAGCCCCAATATTAGTCCTATTTGATTATACATCCCAAATTGCACCCTTTAACAGTATAATCCGTAATGGTTATTTCTACATAAATAGGTAAATCAAATAACTCAAATGGTGGGCCATGTTGTCTAGTCCTATTAAAACTTCTACTTTCCCCTTTGTCATATCATCCTTTAGATCTCAAAATCTTGAGGCCAAGATCAAAATCTCCCCTAGGCCCTTCTTAGATTCTTGCAATGGTAAATCTATATTCCATCTTGGATGGTGAGAATGTTGGTTTTCTCACTAAATCCTAGTTATTTGTAAAATCATGTGTGCGTGCGTGTGTGTGTGTGTGTGTGTGTGTGTATTACACACACACACACACACATATGTACATGTAAATGTACATATACATACATACATATAAATATTAATACTGATGAAATAATTCAAATACGTTCTTATGATATTTCTTGTGATTGATGTCAACATATTTTTTTGTTTGTGATAGTGTTACAAAAATATTTAATGAGTTGATTGATTTGGTGTAGTTGACACATTAAATATCACAATATGTGGATTTGAATGTTAAATAGTGAGATGTATGTAATTGATTCAATTAAACTTTAAGAGGTTTACGTGAAAACTTAGGTAAGTTATGGGTTTCTATGTTGAGACTATTTTTTAGCTGTTCAATAGTGACAATGTGATAATATTTGGATTGATAGTGCTTTATATTACAATATTTTCTTATGTAGATCTATGTAGTGTGCTCAAGAAATTTTTGAGTGTCCTTAACTCAACTAGTTCATGATTTGGAGGTCCATGAGCTATTTTTCTTGTTTAACAATGGTTTTGATTAAGTAAAAATAGGTTTTAAAGGACCCGAAACCTTACAACAACAGTGTTTTAGAGAGTAGCAAGAGAAAAGAACAACAGAGAGAAGAAATAAAAAACAACATGAAATAGATCTCAATAAACAAAAAAGAGGTCATAGAAGACAGTGCTAGAAAAGATAGCAAAAGTCCAGCAAAGGTACAACAATTGACCAGCTAAGGAGTATTAATCAAATTCACAGCTTGGTCCACCAGAGAATGCATGGTTTTAGCAGCAGTTTTCACCTTGTCTTTCTTACTGGTTTCCTCAATCTTCTTCAAATGGGCCCGAGTATGCTTGCTAGGTGCTTGAGAATTAGCCCTTGAGGGAAATCCTGGCCTTTATCTGCCTTATTCTTCTTTAGGAAACCAGTCATATTATCCACCAGTTGTTTAAGCTGTTTATTCATGTTACCCAACCTGGTTTCAAGTTTTGACACCTTCCCCTGGATACTGCTTATGTCCTTGTCCATAACCCTCTGCTTAGCTTCCATCACAGGGATCTTGTGCATTAGATTTTTCACTTCTTTCGCATTTCCTATGACCTTTGAAAGCCTATCAATGTGCTATCCTTAGGTTCTTTCCCCTCTAGCCGTTTTGCTCAATTGATCCATTTCCTTGTTTAGCAACACCATTTTATGCTTAAGGATGCCAATGTCCTTCTGAATAGAGCTAGGGTTACCAAATAGGCCTTTAGAGGACCCTAGCCCACCACTGAAAAAATCACCCCCATAAGATTTAGACCCTCGTTCTCCATCATCAACATAGTCAGAATCCTCATTCATCTTATTGACAATTTTATTATCCTAACACTGCACAGACTTCCTTCTCCTCTCCAAGCGTTGAGCTAGGGGCTCATCATTGGAATGAGGAGAAGCGCTCTCATCATGACAAACCTTGCCCTTTCCTTTGTTGCCTCCCCTATTTTTGATATGCTCTCTAAGAATTTCTTCGACATAATCACTTTCCCTCTCTTGGTCAAAATCTTCCTTCTCAACATTCTTTTTCTTTTTTTTTTAGTGTTGCCACTTAAACCTTTTTTTGGGCTAACTAGACCCACTTTGGCCTCATCTTGTGTATCTAAGTTGTAGCCCTTTTCTTGAATGCTCCCTTTAGTATCTTGATCACCCCCTTTAAAGTTTCTAGGTTTCAGGATTTTTTTTGATTTGAGCACATGTAATGACCCAAACCCATACTGTAATAAACCCAACAACACTGTACTGTCCTAAATCAAATTTTTTCACTTTCCCTTTTAAATGTAAGTCTCAGAGTATGGATTCATTAACAAATAACCAACAATATGAATAACAGATGAAATTCAAGATAGGTATTTGTTGGAAATGATTGAAAAGATCATGAATAAAGAATAATAAAATTGGTAAAGAATGTTTTCAATCATTGTTTTTCCATTGATGTCAAACTTGCTACTTATAGGAATGGCAATTGCTTAAGTGATCCAAATACTATCAATTGGTTGATTGTCAAGGATTGGCAATCTATAAGATGTAACTAGAGTACCTAGAGAAAGGTTGAAGTTATGATGTTGTAATGAAGTATAAAGATCAGCTAAGCCATTGATGAAATAGTGTATTGATGACATACTCTAAGAGGTTGGAGACACTAAGACACATCAAAGATGTAAGGTTTAACTAAGTCATTTGTAAAGCCTAACTAAGTTCATTGGAGAGGTGCTGAGTGAAGATCAAGTGCCGAGTGATCTTCAGGTGCTGAGTGAAGATCAAGTGTCGAGTGATCTTCAGGTGCCGAGTAGCCTTCAGGTGCCAAGTGAAGATCAAGTGCCGAGTGACTTCAGGTGCCGAACACCAGTAAAATAACAATAGAAGTAGAGTAACACAGGAGGAGCTGAGCATCAGTAATCCAATGATGTCGAGTTGTTGCATTATTTGTTAAGTCAAAGAATCGCCAGATCAACAGCGATAAGTTTGTTACATCAAATTTTGTGAATTAGTTGGATGATAAGGATGATGAGTAGATGTCACAGAATTTTAGGTAAACCATGCAAACCAATTCAAGGCAAATGCTAATGGATTTATCTTGAAGTTTCTAGAAGAAGCAATTTGGAGGGAAAATAATATCATTTTATCAAGATCAAATCAAGATTTGAGCGGGAAATGAAGAACATAACTTCTTTATAAGGAGTTACAGGTCAGAGATCAAATGCGCATGTGTAAGAGGGAGTTGGTCATAAAGTGTGATCATGCAAAAAAACCAAGAGGAGTAAGAACATAGCATCAAGACTCTGAGTTGATCAAATGAACATGGAGTGCATTGGCATAATGAGTGGAAGAACTCAAGGAGATAGATCTTGAAGGGTGAACAAGCTGTCAGCACTACAAAGGAGGAAAGCCAAGCAAAGAAAAGAACTAAAGAGTGATCTAAAATCTGCACAGTTATGGTTGCAATCTTTATCAGGTCAAAACCCTTCTAATACTCTCTTACCATTGTATTAGATATTCAAATCTTATATTTCTAGGTTAGCTTAACAACTAGGTGGATAAGCCTCAAGAAAAGGATAAAGAGATCCTCGGGAGAAGGATAAAGAGATCCTTAGGAGAGGGATAAAGAGATCCTTAGGAGGAGGATAGGAGATCCTTAGAGAGGGATGAAAGATTCTTTTGAGAAAGTGACTATAAATCCCATCGACTTGGGTGAGCCTAACAACTCTATGTAAATCCTTTAGCAGGGTGACATTCTAAGTTGAATGTTCTTAAGTCCTCTAACAAGGCACACTCCTAATAGGATGTAGAAATCCTTTAACAGGGTCACATTTAATAGTGTGCTGTAGCATTTAACAGGGTAGGCCTTTAATAGGGCAGACCATCAGAAGTGGTTGAAATCAATTGCGTTGTTATTTTGTGGGTATCATCCCCACCCCAATTTTACCTTCTTATTCTTGGAGGGTTTTTGGGTTATCAAAATCTTTAGTGTTATGGTGTGTTGCATGTTTTCTTTCATGGCTGTTTAATGTTTAATTGTATTCATGATAATTTCAGTTATGTGCCATTAAGGATTAGTATAAAAAGTTGTATTGGATATCATTGGATCTTGAATAAATGATTCACCCCCCCTCTCAGTTATTCTAAAGAATTCTAACAATTGGTATAAGAACCCACTGCTGATTTGTTTCAAGGTACTAGTAGCAGAAAGATCAAGATGTCCAAGAGAGAAGTTCCCAAGCTAAACAAAGACAACTTTGTTGCATGGCAAAGTTTGATGAAGCTACACCTTGGATCAATAGGTGACTATGCAATGACCTCAATCACAGTTGATCATGTAGACCCTACATGACCTCTCACTGTAGATGACATGGGCAAGAAGAAGGAGCACAATCAAGCAATGTTAGATATTGCTTCAGCACTAAGCTATGCTGAGTATGATGACATCAAAGGACGTGATACTGCACATCAGATGTGGGAAACATTTTCAAGAATCTATGGAGGAGATAATAATGTCAAGAGAGCCAAAAGAGAGAGCCTAAGAGGAAAGTTTGATGACATGAAAATGGAAGAAGGAGAAAATGTTGCTCAATATGGTGCAAGGATGAAGGAAGTAGTAAGTGCCATAAGAAGTCTAGGAGGACAGTTAGCAGAAGAAATAATATGTAGCAAATACTTGAGAACTTTTCTTCCTAAGAGTATTAGCCATCTAGGAGCTAAGGTGTGTACCAAGCAACGCATTGTCATTTGAAGGAATAATTGGAAGACTCACTGCCTTTGAGCTATCCAACTTTGACAACTACAAGCCAGAAAACTTTGAATCTGCATTCAAAGTCAAGATGATAATAAAAGACAATAAGGAGGTGTAAACAAAGAAAAAGAGTGGAAAAGGAAAGTATGTATCTAGTGACAGCATCACTGATGAAGATGATGTGGAACAATTGGAGGCATTACTAGCAAGAAGATTTCACAGAGGAAGAGGCAAATTTAAAGGTAAGCTGCCAATCATTTGTTTCAATTATAATGAAGTTGGTCACATTGCAGCTAGATGCACACAAAAGAAAAATTACAAGGATGGAGGCAACTTCAAGAACAAGAAAGAGGGCAACAAGGACTATAGAGGTAAAGGCAAAAGATGCTACATTGTTGAAGAAGACTCTGACGAGAATGATGATGAAGTAGTCTATGTGGCTATGAAAGATGAATCAGATGAAGATGAAGCAACTACCCTGGTAACCTACATGAACAAGAATGATAGATGGATCATAGATAGTGGATGCTCTCATCACATGACTAGAGATAAAAGTAAGTTCATTTCCTTTACTCAATATGAAGGAAATAGTGTTAGATTTGGTAACAATGCACCATGTCAGATCAAAGGGAAAGGTAGTATCAAGCTTAGTGAAAGGATATCATGTGATAATGTATACTATGTTGAAGGCTTGAATTATAACTTGTTAAGTGTCTCACAGTTAGGCAACATAGGATGCAAGGTTGAATTTGAAAATAGAGTTGTCAAAATCTATGATTCCCAAGGAAGTCTATTAGGAAAAGGTGATCAGACTAGGAGTAATTTGTTCTACCTAAACATGGAAGATGCTTCTTGTCTCATTGTTCAAATTGATGATGTATGGTTATGGCACAAGAGCTATGTCATGTAAATTTTGACAATTTGATAAGCATCAGCAAAATGAAGAAAGTTAGAGGTCTACCAAAATTGAAGAAGCTCGATAACACCATGTGCAAACAATGTCAACTAGGGAAGATGACCAAGTCAACTTTCAAAAGGAAGGCTTATACTTCTAATGAAGTATTAGAATTAGTTCATACTGACTTGTTTGGTCCTATTGAAGTACAAAGCTACAAAGGTGACATATACATAATGTTATTTGTCGATGACTATTCAAGGATGATGACAGTCATGTTCCTGAAACTAAAATCAGATGCATTTCAAATGTTGAAATGGTACTTGGCCAGAGTTGAGAAAGAGACTGGGAAGAGTCTAAAATGTCTCAGATCTGATAGAGGAGGTGAATTCACATCAAGAGAATTTGAAGAATTCTGCAATGAAAGAGGAATCAAAAGACAAACATCAGCACCTAGGACTCCACCTCAGAATGGTATAGCAGAGAGAAGGAATAAACTAGTTATTGATTGTGCCAGGACCTTAATGATGGAGAAAAATGTTGCACTCAAGTATTGGAGAGAAGCTATAAGTACTGCAGTTTACACACTCAACAGAGTTCAAGTCAAGAAAGGTACAAATGCAACACCTTTTGAATTATGGTATGGGCATTCTCCTAATGTAAACCATTTCAAAATATTTGGATGCAAATGCTATATATATAAAGAGTCTAGAAGTGGAAAGTTTGATGGAAAAAGTGAGGAAGGTACATTTCTTGGTTATTCTACTAGAAGCAAAGCTTATAAGTGCTTGAATGTTAACACTAATAAAGTAATAGAAAGCACAAATGTGAAGTTTGATGAGCTTGTATAAGTTAAAAGTATTGAGAATACCAAGAAAGAAAAAGAATACAAGACCTTTGTATAATTTTATGAAGGTATACCTAATAATGGTGAAGTTGCAACTCAGAATGACAATCAACAACAAAATCTAGTATCTATCGAATCACAGACAGTGAATGCCGAGCAACAGACACATTCAGAAGTCAAGTTCCAGAATGTAGAGAATGCTCATTCAAATTCTGAGAACAGCCAACAAGAAGAAAATGAACAAATACCTGATGAAAATATATATGAAGATTCAGATTTTGAAAGAGACAACATGCAAACAAGGAAAGAACTAGTATTGGAAAAGTATGTAAGAAGAAATCATCCTGCAGATCAAATTATTGGAAATAAAGAGGTAGGACCAATGACAAGGAATAGACTCAAAAGTGAGACATGCCTACTCAGAAAAATGGAATCAAGAACAGTAAGTGAAGCCATAACAAATGATGACTGGTACAATGCTATGAAAGAAGAAATAGAAGAAATTGAGAAGAACAAGACATGGACCTTAGTCTCAAGATCAGCTGACAAGAATGTAATTGGAACCAAGTGGGTGTTCAGAAAAAAGTTAGATGGAAATGGTGAAATCACAAGGAACAAGGCAAGACTAGTTTGTAAAGGGTATGCACAAGAAGAAGGACTAGACTATGGAGAAACTTTTGCTCCAGTTGCTAGAATGGAAGGAGTAAGGACCCTACTGACATATGCAGCCTTCAAAGGATTTAAAGTCTATCAGATGGATGTAAAGTCTGCATTTCTGAATGGTATACTTGAAGAAGAAGTCTACATAGAGCAACCAGAAGGTTTTGTTGATGAAAAGAACAAAAACAAGGTATGCAAATTACACAAGGCTCTATATGGATTAAAGCAAACCCCTAGAGCTTGGTATGAGAGACTTCACAAGTATTTAGTGCAAATAGGATTTGAAAGAACTGATGATAACAACAACATGTACATCAAATCAAAAAAAGGTAAGGATATTCTTGTATCTGAAATATTTGTGGATGACATAGTTTTTGGAGGAAAGGAAGTACTTTGCAAAAGTTTTGCTGACAAAATGAAAGATGAGTTTGAAATGTCAATGTTTGGAGAAATCAAGTTCTTTGTAGGATTGCAAATACATCAACTAAAACATGGCATATTTGTGACACAATCAAAAATACATCAAGGAGATACTCAAGAAGTTTGGATTGGAAGACTCCAAACCAGTCAGCACACCAATGGCAACATGACATAAGCTATCTAAAAATGATGAATCAGCTGAAGTAAATCAAACAATATACAGATCCATGATAGAAAAACTACAATATGTTGTACATAGCAGACCAGACATAGCATTAGTAGTTGGAATAGTGGCTAGATTCTCTACTAATCCTAGAGAAAATCATCTCATGGTAGTAAAAAGGATAATGAGGTATCTCAAAGGAATTGATGATTTTGGCCTATATTACAAAAAGAATGAGAAGTTTGAGCTTAATGTATACATAGACGCAGATTGGGGAGGCAACATTGATGACAGGAAAAGCACAAGTGGACGAAAATTATTCTTAGGTAAAAGGTTAGTTACTTAGACTAGCAAGAAGCAAACATGCACATCTCAGTGCACTACAGAAGCAGAATATGTAGCAGCAACAATCAATTGCACAAACATTGTGTGGCTTAAACATCTATTGAAAGGAATTAAAGAAGAGGTAACCAAACTCGTGACACTGTATTGTGATAATACAAGTGCTATAAACATATCTAAGAATCCAGTAATGCATGCAAAAACCAAGCATATTGCAATCAAGTATCACTATGTCAGAGAATTGGTGGAAGACAAACAAGTGAAGATGGAATACATTCACACAAATGAACAAATTGCAGATATCTTCACCAAACCATTGTCCAAGGATGCTTATGAATATCTTAGAGGCAAGTTGGGGGTAATGTCCCTAACTCAAGCAGTCTAAAGCAACAGAGAAACTTCCCTACATCATTAGGAGTAGATCATTGAAGTATCAGAAGAACGATGCAGAGGATGACAATAGGAGCAGAAACTCCAGATCAGTCACAAGCATGGTGACAGAGGGAGAAAACATGAAGATGCAAAGCTTATATTTAGCATGTTGAAGATGCTACATCTTTGGAATTTATGTCAAAGAGGGAGATATGAGAAACTGATCAATAAAAGGTAAAGATATGGAGATGTATGAGATCAGTAGTAAGGATGCAATAGTCCAAAGGGAGAAGCAGAACAAATGATTTAGTTTGTATCAGCAAAAGGAGTTATATACCAAGTAGAAAATGTATATAATTTTGGTGGTAACTAAGTTGATCAATTGATTAGTTTGGTTTGCCATCAATGCCAAAGAGGGAGATTGTTGGAAATGATTGAAAAGATCATGAATGAAGAATAATGGAACTAGTAAAGAATGTTTTCAATCATTATTTTTTCATTGATGTCAAACTTGCTACTTGTAGGAATGACAATTGCTTAAGTGATCCAAATACTATCAATTGGTTGATTGTCAAGGAGGTGGCAATCAATAAGATGTAACTAGAGTACCTAGAGAAAGTTTGAAGTTATGATGTTGTAATGAAGTATAAGGATTAGCTAAGCCATTGATGAAATAATGTATTGATGACATACTCTAAGAGGTTGGACATACTAAGACACATCAAAGATGTAAGGTTTAACTAAGTCATTTGTAAAGCCTAACTAAGTTCATTGGAGAGGTGCCGAGCAACCTTCAGGTGCCGAGTGAAGATCAAGTGCCGAGTGACTTCAGGTGCTGAGGGCCAGTAAAATAACAATAGAAGTCGAGTAACACAGAAGGAGCCAAGCATCAGTAATTCAATGATGCCGAGTTGCTACATTATTTGTTAAGTCAATGAATTTCCAGATCAGCAGTGATAAGTTTGTTACATCAAATTTTGTGAATTAGTTGGATGATAAGGATGATGAGTAGATGTCACAGAATTTTAGGTAAACCATGCAAACCAATTCAAGGTGAATGCTAATGGATTTATCATGAAGTTTCTAGAAGATGCAATTTGGAGGGAAAACAATACCATTTTCTCAAGATCAAATCAAGATTTGAGCATGAAATGAAGAACATAACTTCTTTATAAGGAGTTATAGGTTAGAGATCAAATGCACATGTGTAAGAGGGAGTTGGTCATAAAGTGTGATCGTGTGAAAAAGCCAAGAGGAGTAAGAACAAAGCATCAAGACTTTGAGTTGATCAAATGACCATGGAGTGCATTGGCATAACGAGTGGAAGAACTCAAGGAGACAAATTTTGAAGGGTGAACAAACTGTCAGCACTACAAAGGAGGAAAGCCAAGAACAGAAAAGAACTGAAGAGTGATCTAAAATCTACATAGTTAGGGTTACAATCTTTATCAGGTCAAAACCCTTCTAATACTCTCTTACCATTGTATTAGATATTGAAATCCTACATTGCTAGGTTAGCTTAATAGCTAGGTGGATAAGCCTCAGGAAAAGGATAAAGAGATCCCCAGGAGAAGGATTAAGAGATCCTTAGGAGAAGGATAAAGAGATCCTTAGGAGGAGGATAGGAGATCCTTAGAGAGGGATGAAAGATTCTTTTGAGAAGGTGACTGTAAATCCCATGGACTTGGGTGAGCCTAACAGCTCTATGTAAATCCTTTAACAGGGTGGCATTCTAAGTTGAATGTTCTTAAGTCCTCTAACAAGGCACACTCCTAACAGGGTGTAGAAATCCTTTAACAAGGTCACATTTAATAGTGTGCTATAGCCTTTTACAGGGTAGACCATCAGAAGTGGTTGAAATCAATTGTGTAGTTCTTTTGTGGGTATCATCCTCACCCCAGTTTTACCTTCTTATTCCTGGAGGTTTTTTGGGTCATCAAAATCCTTAGTGTTATGGTGAGTTGCATGTTTTCTTTCATGGTTGTTTAATGTTTAATTGCATGCATGACAATTTCAGTTATGTGC
The DNA here is from genome assembly GCA_028749045.1 of Cupressus sempervirens. NCBI lineage: Eukaryota > Viridiplantae > Streptophyta > Pinopsida > Cupressales > Cupressaceae > Cupressus > Cupressus sempervirens. The sequence goes on along the minus strand of CM053792.1, from coordinate 237,902,256 downwards.
CATTAAGGATTAGTAGAAAAAGTTGTATTGGACATCATTGGACCTTGAATAAATGATTCACCCCCCCTCTCAGTTATTCTAAAGAATTCTAACAGTATTTACTCAAACTCACTCTTAAATAACACACCCAACAATACATCCACATGTAGATGGAAAATATGAACAACAAATAAAACCTGAACTTTCTAATAAATCTGTCTTTTCAAAATGACATTAAAGACTCAAGCATATGAATAGAGTAGTACAAATCAAAAAAATAAACCACCATCCTTTCAACAATCCAAAAGCATGTTGTTATCTTATACATCAATAAATATGATAACCAACAACTTTTGAATAAATTTAAAATGTTATTGTACTATATGACAACAATACAATAACCATCCAGCCACAAAATCCAATCTTACACATAGATATTATAGTCAGATTGGAAAACAAGAGAAGAACCTGTAAGCTCAATGAGACACCTGTGATGATATCTCTACGTGCAATGGGTTTGTGTCCACTGCCTACCTACACAAGGGGCTACTTCCTCACACAAGTTAAAAGTTGAAGCTTTTTGAAACTCTCCAAGAGAGAAAATTGAATTGAATAGTAAAATCAAGCATACTGAATGAAAGGGTCTCTTCTCCTTTTATTCTCACAGTTGTGACTCTTCGACTACCTTTCTGTATTTTTGACTTATCTCTCCTTGTCCTCTTTTGCCCACTTGGAATATTAATTTGACTTTTAATTAATGAAGTTTCAGCTCTCCTAGTAAACTTTAATATTATAAAGATGACCCCCTTAATATTTCTAATGTCTCCAGAAAGGGACATTACAAATCTCCCCTCCTAGAGATTGCTTGCCCTCAAACAATTAATAATAGGATCCCATATGAATTTGCAGTTTACCTTGAAGCCAAAACTAAAAACAATCCCAACCGAACTGTGAAGCAAGATGCCACTCTGCAAACCACCCATCAACCGAATTCCTAGATCCCATATTACTCTATGAAGAGACATTGCACCTGTAGACTGTACAACTCTAATCATCATCACATCCAACCTCAAACTGAGAAGAACTATTGTAAAATCCTTATTTAACCATAGATACATACTGCTAACACCTAGATCTCAAATCACACCACGTGCATGATCAGTCAGAACAACCTGCCATGTACTACTAACATATAAAGGAAGATCCTCAAACCAACTGAGAATCTCACTCCAATTGAGATCACTAGCACCACTATGGTCACATGCATGTGGAAACTCAACCATATGCCAAAAAACTCCTGGAAACCTTGCTAACCACAGGGAAGTTCCTCCTGGATCCCGCAAATGAAAGGGCCATCCACCTTCCCAACTGTCTGCAATATCATACTTCTCAGTGCTCATAATGGGTGGTGCATCCAAGTTGCTCAATTGCCACAGTGCTGCTCTGCTAACTGAATGCTCTCTCGCTATACTGCTCACCATATTTCTATCCAAGGTTGATTTGCAATCAGCATTATGTTCTCTCAAGGTAGCAATCTCTTGGCTACAACAAGTATCAATTTGAGGCTCCTCACTATCATCAAACTCGAATAGCAGATTCTCCATTATCCAATCAACATCCATCTCAAAAAGTGAATTACCATGTTTCACCCAATCAACACTATGCATGCTAGAAATAATAACATCATCATAGGCTTTAATTTTCTTGTTCATTTGATTTGCATGCAAAGGAAAAACTACTGCAATGTCATCTTTCCCATGCAAAAACTCATCATGTGAAGATTCTACGTGGCTCTTACTTTGAATAGGACCAACCTCATCAAATTGTTTGTTAAGAATAATCTCTAAATCACCAGATAAGCTGTTAGAAAAATCCTTACCATTAATCAAAGTGGGTTCTTGCTTATGTTTTTCATCATGTTTAGGCTGAACTATGTATTTTCCAACTCCCTCAATGTTGATCTACACTTCTTGAGTTGTCTCTTCTTCCTTGTTCTTGTCCCAAATGTGATCAAGAGACCAAACATGCTTATGAGTGAAACATAATTGCTCTTTTGCAAGAAGATCTCGACCCAAATGATAATACTTCTTTTTGCTTGATCATTCTTTTTTTGTAGCTTTCGATGGAAATCCATGTAATCAATGAAGGGTAACTCTTTTCGAATCTTTGAAGGAAGTTTTTTATACTCATCAAACATATCAAGTACCACTATTTTGAAATACCATTTCTAATTTTTGATTTGCTGAACACTTGACATGACTGAGAAGCATCTTCATTCTTTTCCCAAATCTTCTCCAAATTTAAGGAAGCTGTTCTCTTTCCTAGTTTTGTTTTAGAGTGTCGCATTTTCTCTATGTTGCATATCTCGTGTTGTAAGAAAGAAGAGTTTGTTAGCTTTGAAAATCCACCCTCCTTCCAAGGTAAATATGACATGGATTTATTATCATTTATAGCATCAGGTTCTATTCGATTCTGAATTTCTTCCACACTTGAGGTTGTGAGCCACCAAACTGTACTTGCTATTTGATAGATGTAAGATGATCTTCCCAATTTCCCATATTTACTAAAGCATTGGTCCTCCAATATTATGCTGACATTTTGTAAATCAAGGTTTTCATTTCCTTTCCATTAAAGAGCTTGCTTTACAACTAATCCCAACTTTTGTCTTGTAATGCCCCGTCCGAAGATCCTTGGAAACAAGGATCCAAATCAAGCCAAGATATTTTTTTTTTACAAGTATGAATGCACAAGACAACATCATACAGGGATCACAAAGATCACAATGGAAAACTTCAACACAATCCCTGCAACCAACGAATCTCCGAATGCCACTACCCAACTGACACACCCAAACAAAAGCCAACAACCACCACAACAAGATGAGGGCACAAGAAAAGACCACTCATCAACAAAACACCAAGCTGGGGTAAAATGTAGAATCCCAAAATTTGGCTAAGCCTGAAATCCTGAAGCCCTGAAAATCGGCTAAGTCTAGATTTTTGAAGCCCTGAAATTTCCTAGAATCCATAACTTATCTTCGAGAGGTCTGAAACCTATCTCAAACGATTTGTCGCATATATTAAAATATATCTTAAGTATAAGTTGATGAATATATATGTCAACTTATACTTAAATGATATATTTTAAACCCTAAGAGACTAAAACAGAAACATGAAAACTCGATTTCAACAGAAATCGACAGAATTCAAAATGCAACAGCATAGGGTCGAAGAACGCCCAAAAGGGTATCCAAAACCACTCTCAAAAAGATCAGATCACAAAGAAAAGTGCCCGTTGATGGCATGTGCAGGTTTTTCACAAAAATCGTGTGACACTTTTTACTACTTGGGAGGGCGATACTTCTCTTTAAGGCGTGCGACACTCTTCCAGTGTCGTACGACATTTCTCAAGAAGGCATGCAACACTTTTCAGCATCGTACAACATTTCTCAAGAAGGTGTGCGACACTCTTCCAGTGTCGTACGACATTTCTCAAGAAGGTGTGCGATACTTTATAGTGTTGTACGACATAGTTTGCATGGGCGTGCGATACTTTTTAAAGTGTCACACCATGCTGAACAAATGTCGCCCATAGAAATACGAAAACACTCCTAGAAGAAAAAAGAACCAAAATTAGAGCAAAGAACCTCCACACAAGGGAGTACCAAATCCACAAAGGCTCAAGGAAAGAACACTCGAGTGCAAGAACAACACAGAAAGGAGAACATCTATCCATCTAAACTATCAGCAAAGAACACACTGAAATAAACATCGCAGTGAACTGAACAACCAAACTAAGTACGCGGTTCCTCCCAACCGTCAATAGCATCATAAGACCATCATGGATCCTAGCCATACCCCGCGTGTAACATCCCAAGCCACCGACCAGATCGTCGGTACTATCGTAATAGGGACGTCACTACTAAAACATGCACAAAATAGCATAAGACAATCTAACATGCTCGTGATAACACATAAGATAATCCTATAGTAGATAACATCACCTATCACATGCTAAACAACAGTAAGCAATAGATATACTACTAAAGCAAATCACATCATCTAATCAAATGCTAAACATCATAATAAGGGAATGCGCTAAATAAAATAACATCATCTAAACATGATATACAAGCATCCCAATGAAAGCATAAATCACAAGAAAACATACTCCGGAACCCGAAGTACCAAGTGAAGACATCCAACAACGGTCACACTAGGACAAAAGATCATCTCTGTACATCGATCCCTAGCAGTGGTGAAGGTAGCTACGCCTCCCAACCACGTGGAACCCATAGGTCCACACCCGCCGTGCTGATAGAGATAATGATCCAACCACAAATACACAAAATAACATCCAAGGCTAACACTCACGCCAGACAGTATGATGGCTACAACCAAGAACCTAAGATAATGCAAGGAGTACAGGTCCTGGTCAGACACTCAATAGGCTACTATGTAGAGACTAACATCATGAAGAGTCGCTTGGCATCAAAAAGCCCAAGCTAGGACTTGCACAGATTCAACATCCCTCAACGGAAAGGCTCTTGCACCCCAAAATTTTTATTATCTTAAGTTTTATTACCAGACACACATTTTCTTTAGTTATCACTTAAACAAGCTCCTCTCAACCATACCCATGGCATCATGATTGCCAGGCTGCGAGATAGAAGCCCCCTCCATACGCTACCCTACCCTACCCATGCTCATCCTACGACAAGTACCCGTGGGCATGCATACTCCCATCCCAACCCCAATGATCATAACTTTCGACAAATCCACGAAAGATCGGGGCTCGCAAGACACCCAACAAATGTACGTGCACGTACTCGTGTGTGGCGCACCACCATCACGAAGATCATAACACAAGGACAGGAATGAGAACACAATGCAAAGAAAACACCCAACTGAAAGCAACACGGGAAGGATAGATTCTACACGAATCCCAAAGCCAATAAAATCATACATCATGAAATCACTCAATCGGCCTCAATCCGAGAGTATCGATTCTACACGAATCCCAATGATGTAACAAGATCAAACATCGTGAACTCACTCAATCGGCCTCAATCCAACAGTATGGATTCTGCACGAATCCTAGCGTTCACGAAACAAAAGCAAAGGTCCAACAAAAACCATAACAAGTATAAAATCACTCAACCGAACACAACGTCGGGAGTACGGATGCAACACGCATCTCAATGCAACATAAAAGTGCAAAAGTGGTCTAACTGATATCCAAACAGATCATCAAGGTCCACGACCCACATTGTGCCAAGAAAACTTGAGAAAACAGGGTGGCACGCAAAATGAGGTAAAAACCCCAAAAAATTAGAAAACTTCAAAATTAAAACCCAATAGGCCTTTGGGTTCAAAAACCCCAAAAATCCAAAAATCAATGGAATTGGACACCGTATGCAAAAAATGACCAGCATAATGGCATAAAATTCCAAACCCTCATCCCAAAAAATAGGGAAATGTTCATACCCGCCCAACCAGGTAGAACTAGCATACAGAAACGGAGGGGAACACTAGTTCTCAGCCTCCAAACAAACCGCTACCAAAAATAGAAGCAGAAATGGAGCAGAAACAATAAAATAGGAAAGCCCTACCTCACAGCCAAAAGGGCAAAATGAAAATCTGAACCATAAAATAAAACGCCCGCAGAAGTGGTTGAAAATCGCGGCAATCCAAGGTTTCCCCGAGCTAAATCCAACGAGCTCAACCTCACGACGATCCCACGCCCGTAGCTCCTACAACGAAAAAAATAGTAAATCCTTATGAAGAGGATTTTGGATTTTACTCTCCAACTTTCCAATTTGAAAGTGAGAAGTGAGGAATTAAATTCCTCTTTGGATAATTATTCACTTTTCGGGTGAATAATCGATTAGGGCATTTAACTAGCCAATTTAGTTAAACCCCGAATTGACACAAATGAAAACAGGCTATTCCTATAAATAGGAATTCATCTATGGCAAAGCTGCTAGAAATTAAAATAAATCAAATAAAAAGCCCAAAAACCTAAAAACAAAAAAATCACCTTAAACAACTTTCGCGACAATGCAAACCTCTAAATGCACAAACACGCTTACTGGTGTAATCACATAATGCAAATGAGTTCGGATTTAATAATCACCAAAAGGTTTAAATTAAACATTTTAATAAAGGATACATCGACCATACAAGGATGACATTGGTAAAATATGAAAGGCTGAATCACTAACTCCATGTGCCACTGCCAGGGATATAAATCTTGTACACTAAACAACACAATCAAGTGCAATTGCATATAATAACATAGCTGAAGCAATAAATGCATTAAATCACCTAATTTAGCCATTTAATTAATTATATTAAAATAATCTATTTACATCACTCACGTTCGCATAAAGCATAACAACGTAGGAATGAAGTAAATAACCATAACATTAAATCCATCACATAACATAATCAGAGGTATGTCCAAATACCAGATAACCAGATATCATCATAAAACACACTGTCATCTCAAAATGGCATCATCATGCAATATGATTAACTGAACAGCATAGTAGTCTAATATCTATGATACTGGAATCAAAGAGTAACATTTGACCCTCAGGTCATCTCAAATGTAAAACATCACATAAGAACAGATATCTCTCAGATCAAAATAAAACAAGGTAAATGTCCGCAACACATAACCAAATAATCCAACAAGAACAATCCATTCTAATTACTTAAGCATTTAATAATGATTGATTACTCTATATTAAAAAGGCACTAAAAACACATAAGCAAACACAGTCATAAACATGACTAACCACTGCTACAGGAACCTAGTCCAGTGTAGCATGGTAAAAAGTACACAGTGCAATCTCTGCACACATCTCAAGGTAATCATGAAACAACCTCATGATACCACATCGATCTTAGTAACCACTGGCACAAACTTCAGTGAACCAAAAATCAGATCATAATCTCAAAGATTAGTAAAAAACATAATCAACGTAACTGATAAAGAAACATAAATCCAAACACCTCAATGGTGTAGACCACTCAGGGTCACAATCATGATCCATCACAAAAAAAGATCAGCAAGGGTGCATCCATCAAGACAACTTACAAAAGTCAAATGGGAGAGGCACTACATCATCCCCCCCAAAGACTAGGCTTACTCCTGGAAGCCTGCAATCCAAGAATAGAACCCAAAACACACAAGAACCAAAATCAAAAGCGAGCAATAGGAATGACTCAACAACTCTGTACAAGTCAAACCCAAATCACTCCAAAATTCTCAAACCATCACGTTAACCCCCAAATAGGTTAACCATGAGAGAATGGGTGTCACACAGACACAAGGTCCTCCAACAAGGAACCTTCTATGCACTAGGAAGAACCCAACTAGCCATAGAGTCAACAATACAAGGTAAGAAAAATCCCTCTCTACCTCGTCAACCAGTGCCCAACTACAACATGCACCAACCACATGACCACAAAACCAAGTCAAAAAACTAAGCACTTCCAAAAAAATTTGGAATCATGGGGAATAACCATCCCAAACTCCCAAGAATACTATCATGTCAAACATGATCATTCTGGAATCCACGTAAGCTCACCCTTAGAACAAAGAGGATGAAAGTTTACCAACAAAAGGACACACTCCAAAGGACTACTCACCACCAAGCGTAGGAGCATGACACCTCACCAAGGTACAAAAACTCAACTACCACTGGAAACTAGGGTAACATAACCCAACCAGACAAGATATCACCTTTCCACAAGGTTGCATAGACTTTCATTAGTGGACACAATCATCAAATGTCTGCATACCAACTCACGAGATGGTAACATGTGTCCAACGATACCATATCCCTCTAGCACCATGCTAGGAAACTACACCTAATCTACCGCTAAACTCAATCTCTAGCCTCAAGTCAACGGTTAATGAGAAAACTTGACTGAGACAATCCACACGAAGATATAAGCTTAGGGAGAAGGATACTATAGAGTATTAGGACTGAGAGGGAGTCTCTCTCTCAACCTCTAAACTAACCAGTCCATGATGCGTTAGGAAACTCACAATTTCACCAATCATCAACATACTCACCTAAAAACACTAACTGAGCTAGTGGCATAACCACACTAGCATACTCTCACAAGAGAGAAAAGGATAAGGAGATGCACCCAAGGCAACGTCCAAGAAGGAGAATCTAGACTCATCAAAGAACCGAGTCACTCCCAAAAGACAAGGCAACATCAACCTCAACCAAGGAATGCTCACTAACCACACTACACCTCACAAGGGTGGGTCAGTGCAATAGGAAACACAAAACCCAAGCATGAACCCCAACAGGTACCTAGTAGATTATGAAGACAAGATAACTCTTCCATATGAATAACATGAAAATTAAACTTCTCCAATGGCCATAAATATGATATGTCATGATTGAATTGGCCTCTACTTGAAAAGGTACTCGGAACATCAATCAACAAGTCTAGAAGCCATAGCTTTCATGTCTGGACTCTGATTGAATCTATTTGAAAAGCGTCGAAAAGATATCGACAAGGACAAAAACATGAAGAAGCTAAGAGAGACCTAAGACCTATGATTTGAGCCACCACTCAAATAAAAATAACAAAGACAAAACCAATAGCATTGGTCACCAAGACAAGCAACGAACGAAATGTCCAAATCCACACAAGAGCACACATGCCCAAAACAACATAAGGCATGGAATGAAAGGTAAATCACAATTGAAACCATCATTACTTTTCTTTCATAAATTCATTAATTAAGCATAACATAAGCACTAATGCATAATGAACTGAAAGATTTTCAAGCAAGGGTCCAAGAGTCACCATAAAACAAGTACATACCTTTCAAGAATTAACATTAAGTTTAAGCACCATTTAAACCATTCAATTACAATAACAACTTTAGATCTAACAAAGACACACTAGCATGTTCTCCATGATATTATCCCTTGAATGTACTACCAGAGGTTCGAGATGAACATGATAGAGTCACAACACACAACTAGGCAGCAGTAAAACACATCCAGAATAGTCATCATGAAACAAAATAAAAAGCCCAAATGGGAGAATTGCCGATTCCAATAGTAAGTACCAAAAAGAGCTCATTTCAACAATAAGTCAAATGTGACAACTGCCACAAAGAGAGCGATAGATAAAATTTGATGACTACTCCAAGAGAGGAAAATACTAAAAACCAATGCTAGCCCAACAACATGAGGAAAGTACCTCCCGCCCAATAAAATAAGGCATCAAACAAATCACATTACAGGTGATGATTGAGTACAATCACACAAGAGGGATAAATCACCACACAATGCTAAGGAATACATCATCCTAGCAATGTTAGAGAACACACTCACACACATCAAACAGTATACCATCAGTAATCTCATGCATATGCAAAAAACAAAAATTTCCATGCAATGCAACATTTAGATATCCATCAAATTAATACAGTTTTACATAAGCTTAAGAAACAATCAGATTGGGGACTTAAGTCATTAACCCAAATATATAATACAAAACTACAACTTGCAATGATTCACAATAAAAACTCATTTTCAATGAAAGGAACCATTTCATCATTATAACAACAAAATAAAGAATCACAAATAAGATTCATTCATCAACTTACAATAAGGAGAAAACAGGGAAACAATGCACCTAACCCCACAAGGAGAAACAAGAAGAGGCACACAAGCCAACACATGGAAACCAATTAGTGGCTCCATCCAAAAAGGGTCACACACGCAACCAACCAAACAAGGCACATCGATCCCACCTACAAGGCCAGGAAGACTCACTTCCTTCTCGACACACTGCTCTAGTTGCATCTACTGGACAAGCAAGTCCATCATGAGTAGATACCAAAGCAACAAAGATCATGAGTTCTCACCAAGACACTCGCACTCAACCAACGCAGCAACAACTACATGGGCAACATAAACACAGAGATCCCAATGTTTGAACATGGGCTTTGATACCAGATGTAATGCCCCACCCGAAGATCCTTGGAAACAAGGATCCAAATCAAGCCAAGATATTTTTTTTACAAGTATGAATGCACAAGACAACATCATACAGGGATCACAAAGATCGCAACGGAAGACTTCAACACAATCTCGACAACCAACGAATCTTCGAACGCCACTACCCAACTGACACACCCAAAAAAAAGCCAACAACCACCACAACAAGATGAGGGCACAAGAAAAGACCACTCATCAACAAAACACCAAGCTGGGGTAAAATGCAGAATCCCAAAATTTGGCTAAGCCTAAAATCTTGAAGCCCTGAAAATTGGCTAAGTCTGGATTTTTGAAGCCCTGAAATTTCCTAGAATCCATAACTTATCTCCGAGAGGTCTGAAACCTATCTCAAATGATTTTTCGCATATATTAAAATATATCTTAAGTATAAGAAATTAAATATATGTCAACTTAAACTCGATTTCAACAGAAACTGATAGAATTCAAAATGCAACAACATAGGGTCGAAGAACGCCCAAAAGGGTATCCAAAACCACTCTCAAAAAGATCGGATCACGAAGAAAAGTGCCCGCTGATGGCACGTGCAAGTTTTTCACAAAAAATGTGCGACACTTTTCTAGTGTCGTACGACATTTCTCAAGAAGGCATGCAACACTTTTTTAGCATCGTATGACATTTCTCAAGAAAGCATGCGACACTCTTCCAGTGTCATATGAAATTTCTCAAGAAGGCATGCGATACTTTATAGTGTCGTACGACATAGTTTGAATGGGCGTGTGATACTTTTTAAAGTGTCGCACCATGCTAAACAAATGTCGCCCATAGAAACACGAAAACACTCCTAGAAGAAAAAAGAACCAAAATTAGAGCAAAGAACCTCCACACTAGGGAGTACCGGATCCACAAAGGCTCGAGGAAAGAACACTCGAGTGCAAGAACAACACAGAAAGGAGAACATCTATCCATCTAAACTACAAAAGCAAAGAACACACTGAAATAAACATCGCAATGAACTGAACAACCAAACTAAGTACGCAGTTCCTCCCAACCGTCAATAGCATCATAAGACCATCATGGATCCTAGCCATCCCCCGCGCGTAACATCCCAAGCCACTGACTAGATCGTTGGTACTGTCGTAATAGGACAAAAGATCGTCTCTGTACATCGATCCCTAGCAGTGGTGAAGGTAGCTACGCCTCCCAAACATGTGGAACCCGTAGGTCCACACCCGCCGTGCTGATGGAGATAATGATCCAACCATAAACACACAAAATAACATCCAAGGCTAACACTCACGCCAGACAGTATGATGGTTGCAACCAAGAACCTAAGACAATGCAAGGAGTACAGGTCCTGGTCAGACACTCAATAGGCTACTATGTAGGGACTAACATCATGGAGAGTCGCTTGGCATCAAAAAGCCCAAGCTAGGACTTGCGCAGATTCAACATCCCTCAACGGAAAGGCTCTTGCACCCCAAAAATTTTATTATCTTAAGTTTTATTAGCAGACACACATTTTCTTTAGTTATCACTTAAACAAGCTCCTCTCAACCATACCCATGGCGTCATGATTGCTAGGTTGCAAGATAGAAGCCCCCTCCATATGCTACCCTACCCTACCCATGCTCATCCTACGACAAGTGCCCGTGGGCATGCATACTCCCATCCCAACTCCAATGATCATAACTTTCGGTAAATCCATGAAAGATCGGGCCTTGCAAGACACCCAACAAATGTATGCGCACGTACTCGTGTGTGGTGCACCACCATCACGAAGATCATAACATAAGGACAGGAATGAGAACACAATGTAAAGAAAACACCCAAATGGAAGCAATACAGGAAGGACAGATTCTACATGAATCCCAAAGCCAATAAAATCATACATCATGAAATCACTCAACCGGCCTCAATCCGAGAGTATGGATTCTACACGAATCCCAATGATGTAACAAGACCAAACATCATGAACTCACTCAACCGACCTTAATCTGAGAGTATGGATTCTACACAAATCCTAGCGTTCACGAAACAAAAGCAAAGGTCCAATAAAAACCATAACAAGTATAAAATCACTCAACCGAACACAACGTCGGGAGTACAGATGCAACACCCATCCCAATGCAACATAAAAGTGCAAAAGTGGTCTGACTGATATCCAAACGGATCATCAAGGTCCAAGACCTACATTGTGCCAAGAAAAATCAAAAAAATAGGGCGGCACACAAAACGAGGTAAAAACTCCAAAAAATTGAAAACCTTCAAAATTAAAACCCATTTGGCCTTTGGGTTCAAAAACCCCAAAAATCCAAAAATCAATGGAATCGGAAACCGTATGCAAAAATGACTAGCATAACGACATAAAATTCCAAACCCTCATCTCAAAAAACAGGGAAGTGTTCATACCCGCCCAATCGGGTAGAACTAGCATACAGAAACGGAGGGGAACACTAGTTCTCAGCCTCCAAACAAACCGCTACCAAAAACAGAAGCAGAAACGGAGCAGAAACAATAAAATAGGAAAGCCCTACCTCACAGCCAAAAGGGCAAAACAAAAATCTGAACCATAAAATAAAACGCCTGCAGAAGTGGTTGAAAATCGCGACAATCCAAGGTTTCCCTCAGCTGGATCCAACGAGCTGAACCTCGTGACAATCCCACGCCCGTAGCTCCTACAATGAACAAAACAGTAAATCCTTATGAAGAGGATTTTGGGTTTTACTCTCCAACTTTCCAATTTGAAAGTGAGAAGTGAGGAATTAAATTCCTCTTTGGATAATTATTCACTTTTCGAGTGAATAATCGATTAGGGCATTTAACCAGCCAATCTAGTTAAACCCCGAATAGACACAAACGAAAACAGACTATTCCTATAAATAGGAATTCATCTATGGCAAAGCTGCCAAAAATTAAAATAAATCAAATAAAAAGCTCGAAAACCCAAAAACACAAAAATCACCTTAAACAACTTTCGTGACAATGCGAACCTCTAAATGCACAAATGTGCTTACTGGTCTAATCACATAATGCAAATGAGTTCGGATTTAATAATCACTGAAAGGTTTAAATTAAACATTTTAATAAAGGATACGTCGATCATATAAGGACGACATTGGTAAAATATGAAAGGCTGAATCACTAACTCCATGTGCCACTGCTAGGGATATAAATCCTGCACACTAAACAACACGATCAGGTGCAATTGCATATAATAACATAGCCGAAGCAATAAATGCATTAAATCACCTAATTTAGCCATTTAATTAATTATATTAAAATAATCTATTTACATCACTCACGTTCGCATAAAGCATAACAACGTAGGAATGAAGTAAATAACCATAACATTAAATCCATCACATAACATAATCAGAGGTATGTCCAAATACCAGATAACCAGATATCATCATAAAACACACTGTCATCTCAAAATGGCATCATCATGCAATATGATTAACTGAACAACATAGTAGTCTAATATCTATGATACTGGAATCAAAGAGTACTATTTGACCCGCAGGTCATCTCAAATGTAAAACATCACATAAGAACAGATATCTCTCAGATCAAAATAAAACAAGGTAAATGTCTGCAACACATAACCAAATAATCCATCAAGAACAATCCATTCTAATTACTTAAGCATTTAATAATGATTGATTACTCTGCATTAAAAAGGCACTAAAAACACATAAGCAAACACAGTCATCAACATGACTAACCACTGCTACAGGAACCTAGTCCAGTGTAGCATGGTAAAAAGTACACAGTGCAATCTCTGCACATATCTCAAGGTAATCACGGAACAACCTCATGATACCACATCGATCCTGGTAACCACTGGCACAAACCTCAGTGAACCCAAAATCACATCATAATCTCAAAGATCAGTCAAAAGCATAATCAATGCAACTGATAAAGAAACATAAATCCAAACACCTCAACGGTGTAGACCACTCAGGGTCACAATCATGATCCATCACAGCAAAAGATCAGCAAGGGTGCATCCATCAGGATGACTTACAAAAGTCAAATGGAAGAGGCACTACATGTCTTCTAGCATCCCTTATATTTTCTAGGACTATCTTTTTGTTATTGAATTCTTCCTTCGCTATGTGAAAACCTCATTTAGCCTCATACCTTTCCGAGTCATTAAAAAAGTTATTTTGTTGTATACTCATTCTTGTCATCATACTTTATATCAAGCCTTGCAGCTGTGCATCCAGAATTTGATTATCTCCACTATCATCTATGGAAAAGTTATCAATATTCCCAGTAATATCCCATGTGAACTCAAATTTGCTGCAAGAATTTTCTTCTACCAAAGCATCCTCATTATCAAGTTAGGATCATCTTCATCAACCTCACCAGCCTTCTTTTTCTTCATTAATAGGGAACCATGACCACCTGGAACAAGCTTAGAAAAAACTTCACGCAAATTTTTGGCTACTCCTTTGAATGTCCTCTCAATAGATTCATCTTTACGTTGGTCAAGCACTGAAATTAATTCCCTAATTTTATCATCACTAGCATCAAGCTCAGCCTGTCTCTTATGTAGCTCTTCTCTTTGTTCTGTGAAATCGACATACTGGTCCAATGCTTTCTTGTTGACATGACTGAACTTTTTTAGTGACTCATTGCATTTGTGAAGCAATTTGTGCAATTCTTTTAGATTTTTACACTTGTTCTTTTCAAATGCATCTGATGGTAATGAACGTAAGTCCCAGATTTTCTTCATGGATTCTTCTTGTTTTCCCTTAAGTAGGTTTCTTTTATTCAGAAGTTGTTCAAGGTCTTTTGCTTCATCCTGTAGCATACATTCATAATTTTCCTCTAGAGCCTTCAATTTATCTTTTCCATTTTTCATCTCTTTTATTTGTTTTGCATACTTGTCTATCTGGTCCATGGTTTCTTTTAGTTGCTCAGTTGCATCATCCATAGATGCTTGTGCATCTTATAGCTCCTGCCTCTTAAGCTAAAGCTCAGTCGACAAAGATTCTAAATCTGCAATTGCAAGTTGAGCTTCTAGCTCTTGTTTAGCCCTGACAAGATTTGTGGATAGATTTGTTTCAAGTTCACTCCTCCTTGTTTCTATCTCAATTCAAGCTCTCATGCACATAAGATGTTTCTCTTTGAGCTATGTAATTTTAGGATTTAGATGAGAAAAAAGAGCCTTCTCATTTGGGGTCAACTGATCAATAAGATCTGTACCCATTTCTACTCATTTCATGGCCATGCCTGCTTTAAGCTGGTCAATTTGATTGCGAGTAGTTGCAAGAAGCTTTTTCTTTTTTTCAAGAGCTTTAGAAATAGATGTGTGCTGCTTTGTTGCATTAGCAATATCTTGCTTAAGCTATTCTAACTCAAATTTATGATATCCTCTTTTAGCATCCATTTTCTATTGATCACTAACTATTGTTGTGATCCTCTAATCTATCTCTTGAATAGAGCTCTGGACTTTTGCAAGTTCATCTTGCTTTGAATTGATAGCCTTTGTATTTTTTCGAATAATGTTCATAAGTTTCAATTTTGACTGCTTGTAGTTATAAAAACCTCCTGTCATGCCACCCTTTTTGCTCACTTGATCACCTTCTAACGTAATAAAATCCAATGAATTAGTTTGAGAAACCTTTGTAGCCACCTCCAAATCATGAATAATGATAGTTCTTCCAAAAATTTGGGAAAAAGCAGGTGCAAATCTTGATGAGAACTTTAGCTTTTTCAAGAGAGGAACAATATCTAGATTATGCAAAATTTTAACTTGCGGAGCTCTCACACAATTCAAAGTCATAAAAGTCACTCTTCCACCTTTCTGAATAGTAAGGTATCTAATAGTTCTAGTTGAAATCTCATCTGACTCAACTACAACATGAAACAAGCTATTTCTCACAGTAACTTCAACAGCAGTGAAAAATTTCTCATCAATTGCTGCTTAGTCATTGTTGGATCTTTATAATATGCATTATACCTTCGTCTTTCTTCTGTTATGTTTGTAATCTTCATTCACAGCAAATTCAGATAACGTCTATGCCCAGAATGTTAATTCCTATTCACGGTAGAAACATTACTCTGGCTTGGGTATTGTTCTTGGTTGCCCACCCTATTTTGAAAGAGACTTTTCCACCATGCCCGAAACATAACTCTTAACATGGCCTGAAAATCATGGTAATATCCACTTTATAGTTTCCCTTACACCTGGCACCTCTACATAGCATTTGGCGACCAACATGAGCATCAATGTTATTCCCTTATGTGATAACTGGTTTGTCTCTTGTATCAAGGCGATTCAAATACCAAGTATGTTACAAGTAATGTTTAGAATATAAATTTCCAACTCATCACGTCATGATTATAGGCATGAAATCATCTCCCAAAAATCATAACCTGTTGTGAAAACTGGAGGCACTTGGCTACGACTATTAACACTTCCTTTGAACTGTTTTTGTTGTTAAAATAATATCTATCCATAATGACACCTGTTCCCAGCAGATGTAGAATTTGTTAACTTTCTAATATACTGTGACCAATACGTGTTATTTGTTTGTGTTGAATCCATCTGCCATTACTGATGTGCTGTGCACTCCACCTGAAGGTTCGACTCCCCCTTTTTTCATTATCCAGATGCTTAACCTTCAAATAAATAATGAGGACAATTGGACTTCAACTTTCAAAACTTTCGGGCTAACACCACATCTTTTATTTCCTGTATCTCTAATAATGTTGACTCATTGCAATCTTCTCCTCATGATTTTAAGAATCGCGACCCATCAAGGAAGCTATCTATTAAATCCTAGGTGTGAGTGGTCTAATTTTCTGCTAACATCTATATCCTATACACCATCAAAGACTTATTGCTGGACGTGTTAAAGGCAAGCTCGGGATCCAATAACTCAACTTTCGTCTGTGTCTCAATCCACATGAATGTTCCACCTTCACGTATGGGCGTCTAGCTGTGTCTTAACTCGAGTGGGCTCTCAGCATAATACTTGCTGCAATGATATTCAAATGGACACTCTACATTTGGGCAAGACTACCATTATGCCACCCTGTTCACTATTTTCTTTCTAAGGCTAAAACTGGAGATGGTAACTTTAACTGGATGAAAATGCAGACCAGTAAACAAGAAAAAAAACCAAGATTAAACCATATGATCCATACCTGTCTTCTTATTTGATTCATTGAACATTCTCCTATTGCTGTCTACTCCTTAATTTAATAGAGTTTTCCTGAATTAGAAGAATTCCCCTATATTTAACTTCTAGCTTTGTTTCATATAGACCCTTTATTAAATTTTTGAAAGATCGACTACTTTTAGGAGCCTCCAAAACACCCTTCAATCTCTTAATCCTCTTATTCCACCACCTCTTACTTGTCAATTTTATTGTGGGAATATATAAAGTGCATAAACATAATCTCCTGTTGTTCTAAACATGAGAATCCAAATATGTGCCCCTGCTAATTGTTTCCCATAGAAGAACCCTTTCTCAAAGGTAAAGTCATTCCCCTATCTCGTAATGCTCCAAATATTTCCTCTCAACTTGTTTAATTCTTCTAATAAATCCTTAAATTTGTCTTAGTTATAACTTCATAGGCTAGCAGGAAGACTAGCTATGATACCGCTATAACGACCCAAACTCGTATTGTAATAAACCCAACAACGCTGTACTATCCTAAATCTAATTTTTCCATTTTCCCTTTTAAATGTAAGTCTCAAAGTACGGATTCATTAACAAATAACCAACAATATGAATAACAGATGAAATTCGAGATAGATATTTACTCAAACTCGCTCTTAAATAGCACACCTAGCAATACATCCACATGCAGATGAAAAATAGGAAAAACAAATAAAAGTTAAACTTTCTAATAAATCTATCTTTTCAAAATGACATTAAAGACTCAAGCATATAAACATTGTAGTACAAATCAAAACACTAAACTACCATCCTTTCAACAATCCAGAAGCATGTTGTTGTCTTATACATCAACAAATATGACAACTAGCAACTTCTGAATAACTTAAAAATGTTATTGTACTATACGACAACAATACAATAACCATCCAACCACAAAATCCAATCTTACACACATATATTATAGTCAGATTGGAAAAAAAGAGAAGAACTTGTAAGCTCAATGAGACACCTATGATGATATCTCCATGTGCAATGGGTTTGCGTCCACTGCCTACCTGCACGAGGGGCTACGTCCTCACATAGGCTGAAAGCTAAAGTTTTCTGAAACTCTCCAAGAGAGAAAATTGAACTGAATAGTAAAATCAAGCATACTGAATGAAAGGGTCTCTTCTCCTTTTATTCTCACAATTGTGACTCTTCGACTACCTTTCTGTCTTTTTGACTTATCTCTCCTTGTCCTCTTTTTCTCACTTGGAATATTAATTTGACTTTTAATTAATGAAGTTTCAGCTCTCCTAGTAAATTTTAATATTATAGAGATGACCCCCTTAATATTTCTAATGTCCCCAGAAAGGGACATTACAACACATTCATAATCAATACCATTAAACCTTCATGGCAGACGTGTTCTCCAGTCGGGTCACGCTGGATGGCTTGGGTAGAAATGGAAAGAGATTGCAATAGATAGGAAGAAAAATTCACCCTAATATCATGTCAAAAATGGTTTACCAACACAAAGTGGTAACCATACAATTTTTTATATCTACCATCCAAAGTCAAATATTCCATAATAACAAAGAACAAAAACTGCCATGGACGAGACATATAAGTCGGGTTAAGATAAGAATTACCTATCTTAACTAGACGATTTCTTTCTTGTTCAGTCTCGACAATTTCATCAATCACCTTATCCGAGATCTTCCTTTCCCTATAAAAATTCATCCCATCTAAATCCAAACTAGTAGCCTTCGCTACGATCTCTTCCATGACCTCCATCCTCTGGTTCCTGACCAACATCAAATTGTCCTTCCAAGATTTAACAAACTAGTGCATGATTGTAGGGTTATTACCTTTGAGTCTCTCCATGTAACTGGTAAAATTTCCACACTTGAGGATGTCCCAAACCTCTAGTTTATTCTTCCATTCCACACAGCTAGGCGGTTCAACCCATTTCCTCTTTCCCCCCATTATCTCTGCTATAGATGCACTAGTTAGCTCCCATTGAAAACCCCCAAACACTCTACGATCACCAATACCTAAGCACAGGTAGAAAGAAGCAACCCATAATCCATGTGAGCTGCCCACATTTCTAAAAATAATTTCCCACCTCACTCCAAAGGAGTTAAAATCATAATTCACTGATAGCATCATTATTAAGGGATTTTTGCTAGGATTTCCATTTGTCATGCTTAACATGCTCGCGGCCATTAGCAGGTAAAGTTCATATGACTCCCATATGATCTTTTGATCATTACAACATGCCACATTTGAAGCCTAATTGGCTAAACCATTGGCTTTCCTATAATTATGGGATATCATGCAATTTTGGAAAGAATTAATAATATAACCTACCTTAGAAATAATATTGCTAATGGTCCATGAAGGTGGGTTAATTTTTTTTAAGCAATTTATGATATTAAGGGAATCACCTTCAATCCAAATGTTCTTCAAATTCAAATCTTTGGCATAAATAAGACCATAAAGTGCAGTAGAGGCTTCAACCACGTGATTGGTTTGACACCCCAAAGGTATAGCCACATCACCAACAAAGTCACCATTAGAATTTCAAAGTCACCATTAGAATTTCTAATCACCACTCCACAACTAGCGATGCTCAGGTTCCCTTTCGAGGCCCCATCAAAGTTAATCTTAAACCAATTTGTCGGAAGACAATCCCATCTTTCACTTTCCCTTGGGTTAAGATCCTTTGTTTTCAAAATCAAATTCCTGATGTTCTAATTATTAATCACCCCAATCTCGCACTCATTAGAAGGTTTCTGTCACATACCACATATTTTGATATTTTCATGCAAAAGGACCTTGATTTTATGGAAAACTTGAATTGGATTGGATTCCACCCCTCTAAAGATCCTTCCATTACATTCCTTCCATATACCCCAACAAAGATAAGGAAGGATAAAATCCCACAATTTAGTTATCAAAGAATTCTTGGAAGGAACTTTCCAACAAGAGAAGAACAATTGAATGGTAGCATGAGAGACCCAGTCCATGTTCATTAAACTCCAAATTTTATCCCAAACCTGCTTAGTAAAGGAACAATGGAGCATAATATGATCCACCGACTCGCCATCATTCTTGCAAAGAACACATCGATTAACAATGAAAAACCCCCTCTTCTTAAGATTGTCAAGAGTTAAAATTTTATTTTGCAGAAGAATCCAAAAAGAGATATTAACTTTAGGAGTCATACCTTTCACCCAATCCATAGCCCAGCAAGGTACATCATGATCCTCAAAAGAATTAGTGTAGGCTGACGAAATAGAGTACACACCACTAGGATCATCTTTCCAAATCAAAACATCCTCTTCATGGTTCAAACAACAAGCATTCAAGCATTTAGCAAGCTCCACCAAATTCAGATCCACCTTAAGAAGATTTACCCACAAATCATCCTTCCAGTAATCGCTAACCAGAGTACCAAACTAATTCTTGCACTGCACCATAAACCCATTCCATCTTGGGACTTCACAAAGGGGGTAATCCAAAATCCATATATCTTCCCAGAAAAGGACTTTTGATCCATTTCCTACCTTCCATTTAACTACTTTCCTTAAGATATGTTTAGATTTCTAAGCATTCTTCCATATCTAAGATCCCCCTTGATCAGCATCAGAAAAAAAGGAAATGCTGAAAATCAAAGTTATCCCAGTTATATTTCTCAGCCTAGATATTCCTCCATTCCCCCTCTTCCTTATGCCATCTCTAAAGAAGTTTAGCCAGTAAGAGTTCATTCATAGTAGAAATCCTTCATAGCCCAAGCCCTCCCTTCCCCCTAGGAATGCAAATATTCTCCCAAGCAATAAGAGGAAGTCTCTTTTTAGTCTCCATACCAGTCCACAAGAAGGTCTTCTGTATTTTATCAATAGCAAGTGAAAACCTTCTTAGGATTTTGAAGACACTCAAAGCATAAAGCGAAACACTTTGAAGGATAGATTTCAAAACAATAACCTTCCTAGCCTGACTTAGGAGAGATCCCTTCTAGCCAGCAAGTTTCATGTTGATCTTATCAATCAGAGAGTTCCAAAATCTATCAGGAGGAGATAAACCCAAAGGTAACCCCAGATAAGTACCTAGAAAGGAACCACTCTCACACCCAATAATCCTTTTAATCTTCAATTGTCTAGCCTCACTAACATTGATAAAGTAAATCACAGTTTTATTCCAATTAATGGTTTGACCAGTAGCATCCCCATAGTCAATCAAAGCCTTCTTAATATTCCTAGCATTTCTCACCAAAGCCTCCTCCATGACAATAGAGTCATCCACAAATTGCTGATGTGAGCACATGAGAGCCGAGGAAGAAGGGCTGAGACCCACAAAGTCTCCTTTCACAACCATATTATTCACATATCTGCCCAAGCATTCAACCAAGATAATAAAAAGAATAGGAGAAATTGGGTCTCTCTATCTTAGGCCCCTAGAAGCCTTAATTAAAAAAGGAGGAAGGGGAGCCATTAACAAGCACTGGAAATGAAGCCGAAGAAATTAACATAAAGATACAATCCTTGAATCCTTTGTTTAACAATGGTTACTGTTAGTGTTCTTCATATTTTGTATTATGATATCAATTATTCCAGTGATTTGAATTTATGTGGATTTTCCTATAGTATTCCATGATGTTTTTGGATGTTTATAGATCATGCACCTATTGTAATGATGGTTCACATTCATTATGATTCTTGAAATTGATTATTTTAGTTGTTGAGTTGGTGTTCATCTTGTTCCTAGATGACACAATGATTTTAATGTCTTGTAGTTGATTGAGGCTTGATTCTTGAAGGTATTTAATGTTTAAGGCATGTGATTTTGAGCCATGTTATGTCTTAGTCAACATTTCTTAGTTTTGATCAAATATTATATAATGTATGCTTATATTTTTATAGTTAGGTTGTAAGAGTGAATTTGACTTTGTATGGTATATTTTGAGAGTGTAAATGAGTTGATAAGAGATATGTATTTGAATGAAAAAAGAAATGTGATTTGGAAAAGCAAGTTTTATTATGTACTTCAATGGAATTTGTTGGGTGAAACTGTGGTTCAAGTATTAAGGATAATTGATAAGATTAGAGCCAATTCATCTTGCATTTAAATATCAATCTAGGGTCGTAAAATGATGAAAGGTATAGTGGCTATTTTATCAAGGGATGAAGATATCAAACCAAGTGGGGATGCATGTAGCTAGAACATGTGGAAGGAAACCTACAACAGACTGGTGATAGGAACTATCACTTCCTAGCGATAGGAGCTAAACTACAATTATTAAAGGAAAAACTATTCCAAGAAATAGAAAATTGCACACTCAATAATAATGATAAAATCACTCCCTAATTATTAATAGCAAACAGACACAAGCTTTTGATTAGATCACATAACCCACAATTCTAATCACACCTAATTAATTTCAGTTCAGTACTTTTAAAAACACACTAGTATGAAATGAAAATCATACCCTTAATGTTCCAAAATATTCAATAATAATGTAAATAATAAATGGCATAATTTGTGACAAGAGGTTGATCTGCTATAGGAAGTTAGAAATAAATAAGATTGAGAAAAGAATGTGACATGAACTTTAGCTGGTAGGTGAGGGAATGAAGTGCAACATGAAGTTTAGGTTTGTTACGTGCAAAAGATGGGAAGAGTGAAATACATGAAAGTGAAATAAGAGTAGATCAATAATTTGGAGATTGAATAATTCTTTGAAAAAGACTAAATGATTATAATTTTAAATATGATAAAGATTCTATGAATTATATTCCTCCTATCACAGACATTAATATGTAAATAAAATATATCAGCATTCATGCACTTACAGATTCTCTTCCTTTACAATCAAGGCTTAATCTAATAGAACATGCTAATGAAATAGAAATTGCATAAACACAAATAGAATCACACAATTAATCAAACAAAAATAAAAATACACAAACAATCTAAACTATATCACTGGTCATCCCAAGAAGAGGATCCTACCTCCTCAGTATTCCTGGTGATGAAATATGAACAACTTTCTACTCTTCCTTGATCAGAATAGTGACATTTTATTCAGCCACAAATAATATTGAACTCACACAAAATTCTGCTACAGGAAGATCTATATGCAAAAGTATTTTTCTGATATAAAAATCTACTATAAATCTGCTCCTTTATTGTTTACAGAAGATGCATATATATAAGTACATGCTGAATAACAATCAAGGAAATATTAAACAGTTTTTTGTAACAAACAAGTGAGCAAGAGGCTCACGTAAATTCTTTGGAAGTAGCCACAAACCAAGAACAAATATGCTGAAATAACAAGTCTAAATAAAGACTGATATTACCATCTTTTCTCCAACTATGCATCCATGTATAGACCAAAGATGCTATTTGTATGGAGCTACAATATTTTAACCATGTGAGAAATTAATAATTCTTCTCTAACATAGGATTTTAACTCCACCATAGATAGGATGGAAGAATCCATGTGAATAGAACCACTCATTGTCGTCGAAAAATGTGGAGTTTTTGCTAGCCGTAATAATCAATTTAGAATTATTTTATTTAGAAAATCATCAACAACTTCTAAATGATGGATTTTATGGATATTCTACCGTGTTGAAACATAAATTGGCCTATTCTGGACAAATCCCATGTTCCAGATTTTTCAAATTCATCCTCATTTTCTTGGAAATGACAATGCAAAATTGACTATCATGTTTTTGTCTCTCAAATTTTGACTAGAAATATTTGTTCATAAATTAAAATAATAATCCAAGGCATAATATTGATTAGTAAAAATAATCAATAATAAGTTCCATTAATTTATCCCAAAAACTATATTAAATGCTACTTATTCATATTTAACCATATGCAACATAAGATGGTAAAATAGAATAAAATAGTGTAGGAGCTGGATATGGAAGAGAATATAATGGTGTATGAAATGAATGAAAAGAGGGTATTAAATAGGTCATAAATGACTCTCATCATTCCCCCCAACTTAGCATATTATACATCTTCGTGCAATCTATATGATCAAGGGGTCTTTGGTTTGAACTAGTAGCACTTTGGATTTATGGATTTGGCTTTGTCACCATCTCGAACCATGATAACTCATGTATGAACACAAATTCCATTCTTTACTTCATATTATAGACTTGGCTTTTTTTTTTGTTTTTTTTTTTTTTTTTAAATTAAAATTTTTATGTATTGTTGTCACAGAGGTTTGCACCCACGTCCAAAGTTTTTACCTAAGGACAACCTTGTGAAACATGGAAACAACCTCCAAGCTGTGGGACTTGAACTGTGAGGTTGAGTCTTCGGAGAAGGCCAACTTCCTTTACTATCAGTGTGCACCTAACTACTCTTGGAGAGGAAAAGGGAGAAGGAATGCATGAAAGCAAATCTACCTACTCTAACCTAAGGAGGTGATGCACCAAAATAGAGTGTTCAAACAAATATCTACGCATACATGCACTATTGAACCATCATGGAACCAAAAGATATACACATTCAGACAAGGAAAGAGAGGATTCACTTATATACCATTCATAGGCCAAAAGAGATACAGTCATGCAAGATTGCAGATCTCTACAATACACCAATGAGAGGCAAATAGTTCTTGCACTTTACATCAATGGCTGAAGGAGATAAGGTAAAATGCCATATAGTTCAGAGGCAAAGGGAATTTACACATGAAATTGCAGAGCAATATCAAAGAAGTTAGAGAAGGGTCGACCTTGACAAAATCTACCAAAATTGCCTTTATAGCTCAGGCATAATTGGGATATTTTCCCACTGAAGTTACTCTACAACCACTACCATTAAGCCCTTCAAAGAATAATCATGGAGATTCAAAGAAAATCTGATCTGAGCATAGATCCAGATGCAATGATAATTGATCTATGTTGGAACAGGGCCCTGAGAAGATAGAAATGACACCATTAAACTATTCTAACCTAGGTAGATAGATAAATTGGGGAGCTGGAGTGTTCTCCTGGGATTAGCATTCAATCAAGGGTGGTTGGAATTCATCACAGGGATCAGATCATGTGAGAAAACTTGATCTCACTTCGTCTCTAGCCCATGAATCAGAAAAAATCAATAGTTAACTGAATTTTGCAAGCAAAATAGGCCATGTGGACCAATTAGTTTATTCCATTCTGCCACCCCGCAAAGTCCCCACGCAGTTGACCAACTAACTGTGCCGCCTCCTCAAAATCTTGACTATGATAGTCACATAACTGCCAACCCAACTGTCAATGTTAACTATTAATACCTTGGCCGGGCCTACTGGGACACGTGTTGCCTAGGTGCTTCCCCACAATTTTTAACTCCCTTATAACTTTATGATGTGGGAAAGCCCTAATTGTTGATCTCTGTGAGATCAATGATCATGAAAGATCCCCACATTATTGCGCTTTCTCTTCAAAATTTTGGGCCCATGAAACACTTCGACATCTGACTCAGCCTGACCTGACCCCAACTGGCATCACTCTAGCATACAACTGGCACCACCTTGGTGACCCACACAGGAAATAGGTCCCACAGAGACATGCGACAACAAGGCACTGGCCCGCATTACTTAATATCCTTGCATCTTAATATTGTGGGCATGCGCCAGCCGTTGATCTGATTCGAATCTACAATCTACGGTGCTTAGAATGTGTGCCTTTTAAACCTTTGTGAATATCTACCATGACATCATCTAGACGCGTGTCACTAGGGTGCTTGCTTGTGTTTTCAGGAGGTTTGACATAAGACAAAATGCGAGAAAGAGGGTGCCAATCAAAATGCTAGCTCACCCCGCCACCTTGTCTGCAGCAGCTCCAAAGGAGTTGGACCCACCTGCCACGCATCACAAAGGGGCTTCACCACATTAAATAAAGGTTGTGCATTTGGAAAATGTGAGAAAGCACCTACCATGGATTTGGGCAAGATCTGATGGCACAAAAAGTTACAGGCCAGTGAAACAAGATAGGAAATACCACAAATTTTAAATGCTTTTTATTTTTTTTATTTTTGAGGCATTAAAATAATATAAAAGATGGGAAATAGCCATTAGGTGGGGCAAGCATTTAAAGTTCAAATTTTGGCGGGAGGCAAAAATGGGTAACATGTATCCAATACTGATACCTCTTATTATTTTTTCTCATTGTTATTCTTTTTCTTTTCTTTTTTATTTTATTTTCTTTTCAATTATAGTTTCATGGTTCAAATGGTTACATATAGGAGAAATGTATCTTACTTTGCATAAGATGATTTGAAATGGGCACAATAGGAGGCAAAACAAAGGATATTGTACAATGGATGTAATAGATAGTATGATGGGATGATTAAGGGTAATGGATGGAAGATATATAATAGGATGACATACATCCCCCCAACTTAAAGGGTTGACCGTCCTGGGGAAATAGGGAGAGGTTGGGTATGAGTCTTGCATAATAATCAATTTAATATAAGAAATATTAACAAAGTTAAGAGATAAAACAATGAAAAATAAAATTGATTATTTTATCGACATGCATGTCCATGGATGCCAAGGTCCAGAAGGCAAAAGATCACTACAACTATGAAGCTCAAATTGAGAGCGAACCACAAATGCGGACTGGAATGAATGTTGGAGAAAAGGTCACCATCTGAAAGAAGCAATATAAAGCACACAGAAGGGACCTTGATCTATTTTTCATAGCATCTCAACTGAATGTGTAGTACTTAGGATGAGTGAGCAAAATCATGGTGATCACCAGAAACTAAAGTACAACCACACAATGAGCAATAGGAGATGCAAGAAACACCGAGAGAGAAAGAGGCAAAGAAGTAACTAGGTGTCCCTAAAAAAATGGTTATCTCAACCAAATTATTTCATTTTTGTTTTTCAAATTTTGATAATAATAAGTGACTGCTGGCAAGCCAGTTTTCAATGACTTACTGCTTAATGGTGCTATAAAAATAGTTTTCACCATTAAGAGTTTAAATTTTAGTTAATATCTGCCAAAAACTAGTTTTTAGATATTAACTGGCCAACAACGCCCAAAGGTTTTCATTGTTGGATCTTTTATTTCTTTTTCCTTTTTCAATTTTTTTTTTCAATTTTGAAAAATTGCTTAGAATGACCAAACAAATCCCCATATGGATGATGAAGAGTTATATCATTAAAAACTTGATTTATTTAGATGTTCTGACAAAAAGGAACTATTGAAAATGGATTGCATAATGAACTTCAAATGATGAAGAAGAATAACTTAGACAGGATAACCACTTTTCCACAAAACCAATCTTGATCCATGTTTCTAATGCCACTGATTATGAAATCTTCTTGTAGAACTTCAGAGCATGCACTGGCACACTTGGCTAAAAGAATTACTGATAATGAGGACAACTCTCAAAAGATATATTGCTCTATGATGACACTACATGAAGCTATGTTATCTTATCTTGATAAGAATATGAGGTATCCATTGCATGAAATAACACACCTTCATTACCAAAGGCCAAGTGGTAGAGTAAAAAAGCCAATTGTAGTCACCAATGTGTCCATAAAACTAGAGGTAGATAGAGACACATGTCTAGGAAGGCATGTGATGATTTGCAATACACCCAAGATCCTTATGTATTTCTTCAAGTTGTATTTGGATGTGTAGCTATTTAAAATAGTACTAAAAAATTCTGGAATCTCATAGACCAAATTAGAGACCACCATGCTCCATATAGCTAGGAAAAGCCAAGATAGAGTGTTACTTGACACTCACACAAAGAAATATTACCAATTGATATTATATCTCCACAATAAGAGACCTGTAACCACATTCTCAAGACCAAGCATATCAAGTATAGTAAAAAAAATCATTCATTCAATAACTCTACCATTAAGTAGGCAATTTATTTTTGCAAATGATAGGTAGAGTTATTAATATGAAGTGATACTTGATAATAATAATAAAATGGATAAATAACTAAAAATTCTTATGTATATATAATATCAAGGAAAATCAACATAAGAACACATACTTTGAATTAATTGAGATCCCACATGTGGAGGTTTACCGGAAGGAACAATGGAATGATTAATGAAGCTTTATTTGAAATTATCCAATAACCACAGAATTGGAGGGATTTCCCCCCAAATTAACTTCATTCTACAAGGTCATAAGAACATCAAGAAAATATTAAGCAAGCAAATTTAAGAATATCTTTGAGTTTTAGTATTTCTATGGATTTCTTCTTAATGTCTCATGAGCATTCAAAATATCCAAAGAATCAAGAAAGTGATTCAATGCCTATTATTTATGAATGGTCATCTTAAGATACAACAACCAAGAATGAGAGATATATAGATATTAATACCTTGGTTCTTGTTAAATGACTGAATCATCTATAGTGTATTTAGTCATCTTAGGATAATGTAAAGAATCAACAATGAAGAATAATGAACATCCATTTGCAACTCATGTTATTTGGTCATTAATGCATTAAAATCCTTCAAGATTTGTTTAATCAGCCGAACCCAAATCAATAAGTGTGTGAGGAATATACATTTTTATCATAGGCCTCCCAAGATCTATATATTTGAATATTAAAACATTTTTAAAGGGGAGGTCTTGTAAGATATCATTTGGTATCATACAGAACACTTGAATGATTAAGGTATACAATAGATCACCTTTTGGTGAATGATTAATTCCAACACACATAAATACCTTTTCAATGATGAAATCATAATGGTTTATTTCTTATGTGTGTGAAATATTTCAAAATTTTGTGATTTGAGAAGTAGATAAGAACTAAATTGATGATTTTTAAATTGGTAAATATATTCCTCTAGTTCTTTGAAACCAAAATCACATTCTTTATCCATGTCATCAATTTCATGCATATGAAAAAGGATAAGTGAAATCTCAGCACTATATGTAGTTTGATCCACCTTATTATGTGATGTTTTATTAGGAATCGTGAATTCCATTGGTGGATATGTTGGGGTGGATGGTGGGTGAAATGAATGGAATAAGGATAATGGAAAAGGTTGTATTGGATATAGAGTAGGTGGCTATGAGTAGGATGGGAATAATGGAGATGATAGAATATAAGATGGATATATAGGTTGTTGTGAGAATGCATGATTATATTCATTATGCATACTAGGTGGAAAATAATGTTTTGACAAAACATGTTGTCTTTCCAATGCAATAGAGTAATCCATACCTTGATCTCCGTGATTTGGTGTTTGAAATTGCTTACCACTTATAGGGAATAATTTTTCACTTACATCCTTCACATGGTCAGGCTCACAAAGATCTAGTATTTTATTCACCATGTGTTCTTTATTTTTTGTGCATATACATTTATCACCTTGTTTGTGACAAATAAAACAACAAGTAGTTAATATGTCACTCACAAAATCACATTGTTCTAAAAATTCATCAATTATATCCTCCTATTCAGACTTAGAAATAATAATTGGACATCCCTGTGACAATGGAAGATCAAGATCATTTAGGTTGCATTCATTAGGTAGTGAGCGTGTAAAAACATCACCTTTGGTTGACACAATTCCTCCACAAAGTCTTGTTTTCAAATTTGATGTTGGACTACCTTGAAAATGCATCATTTTAAACATTTTTCTTCAAATTTCCCTTTCTTTATCAATAAATCACAATAAAAAATTATAACATAAATAATGGATCTAACTTCTAAGACCTACTTGCAAACAATGCACCTAAATGATTTATTAGAGCACAAACCCAAGGTATCAGACTGAGCAAGGTTGACACATGATTAGACACTCCCAAAGGCACATTGTTCCTAAATTGACTTACTATGATTTCACACTTTTAATACCTTTCCCCGGCAATGGCACCAAAAATGTAGGGAGAAACTGTGGTTCAAATATTAAGGATAATTGATAAGATTAAGAGCCAGTTCATCTTGCATTTAAATATCAATCTAGGATTGTAAATTGATGAAGGGTATAGTAGCTATTTGATCAAGGGATGAAGATAGCAAACCAAGTGGGGATGCATGTAGCTAGAACATGTAGAAGGAAACCTACAACAAACTGGTGACAAAAATTGTCACTTCCTGGCGACATGAGCTAAGCTACAATTATTAAAGGAAAAACTATTCCAAGAAATAGAAAATTGCACACTCAATAATAATGATAAAAGCACTCCCTAATTATTAATAGAGAATAGACACAAGCTTTTGATTAGATCACATAACCTGCAATTCTAATCACACCTAATTAATTTCACTTCAATACTTTTAAAAACACACTACTATGAAATGAAAATGATACCCTTAATGTTCCAAAATATTTAATAATAATGTAAATAATATATGGCACAATCTGTGATAGGAGGTTGATCTGCTATAGGAAGTCAAAAATAAATAAGACTGATAAAAGAATGTGATAGGAACTTTAGCTGGTAGGTGAGGGAATGAACTGCGACAAGAAGTTTAGGTTTGCTGCATGCAAAAGATCGGAAGAGTAGAATATATGAAAGTGAAATAAGAGCAGATCAATAATTTGGAGAATGAATAATTCTTTGAAAAAGACTAAATGATTAGAATTTTTAATATTATGAGGATTCTATGGATTATATTCCTCCTATCACAGACATTAATATGTAAATAAAATATATCAACATTCATGCACTTACAGATTCTCTTCCTTTACAATCAAGGCTTAATCTAATAGAACATGCTAATGAAATATCAATTGCACAAACACAAATAGAATCACACAATTAATCAAACAAAAATAAAAACACACTAACAATCTAAACTATATCACCGGTCATCCCAAGAAGTAGATCCTGCCTCCTCAGTTTTCCTGGTGATGAAATATGAACAAATTTCTACTCTTCCTTAATTAGAATAGTGACATTTTATTTAGCCATAAATAATATTGAACTTACACAAAATTTTTCTACATGAAGATTTGTATGTAGAAGTATTTTTCTGATATAAAAATCTACTATAAATCTACTCCTTTATTGTTTACAGAAGATGCATATATATAAGTACATGCTAAATAATAATCGCGGAAATATTAAATAGTTTTTTGTAACAAACAAGTGAGCAAGAGGCTCACGTAAATTCTTTGGAAGTAGCCACAAACCAAGAACAAATATGCTGAAATAACAAGTCTAAATAAAGACTGATATTACCATCTTTTCTCCAACTATGCATCCATGTATAGACCAAAGATGCTATTTGTATGGAGCTACAATATTTTATCCATGTGAGAAATTAATAATTCTTCTCTAACATAGGATTTTAACTCCACCATAGATAGGATGGAAGAATCCATGTGAATAGAACCACTCATTGTCGTCGAAAAATGTGGAGTTTTTGCTAGCCGTAATAATCAATTTAGAATTATTTTATTTAGAAAATCATCAACAACTTCTAAATGATGGATTTTATGGATATTCTACCGTGTTGAAACATAAATTGGCCTATTCTGGACAAATCCCATGTTTTAGATTTTTCAAATTCATCCTCATTTTCTTGGAAATGACAATGCAAAATTGACTATCATAATAACTTTCCTTTCACATTGGTCCACACAAGTCAGTATGCATTGGTTCCAATATATCATTATAAGTAAGTGGATAACTTGAAAAACTTGACTCTTTCATTTTACCAAGTTGACATTTGGTACGCATAGAATTCTTAGGTTTATGCAAATTCAGTAAGCCTTCACCATATTCTTAAATTTTACATGACACAACTTCTTATGCCACAACCATACATCCTCAACTTTAGCAAACCAAACATGTATCAATAGTAGGATTAAGAAAAAATAGATTACCTTTTGTTTATATTCTAGTTTCAATAATATTTCCTTCATCATCATTGATCTTGATTTTTTTGTTATGAAACTCTAGCTTGTGACCTATATTGTTCAATTGAGCAACACTCAAAACATTATACTTTATTCCTTGTACCCAATTTGCATCATCAAAAGTGATTTTATTATTCAACATTAATGATCCTCTACCTTTTACTAGACATGGAACACCATTACCTAACTTAACAATTCCACCATCATCAATTTCTTCAAGTTTGTCAAACTAACTTATGTCACCAATCATGTGATGTGAGCATCCACTATGTATGGTCCATGTATCATTCTATCTAACATATGAAATAAGGGCTTTTTCACTCACATACCTTTCTCCATTGGGATCTTTCTTGATAGAAAAATACACCACCTCAACTACTTCTTTGTCATCATTAATATTGGACTCAGTGTGTTCCTCTTCAACAATGTAGCATGATTTCTTTCCTTTGTCTTCATAGTCCTTGTTCTTCCTCTACTTGTGATCTTTCATATCATTCTATCACTATTACTCTTGTTAAGATATTTAGCTACAAAATGACCAACTTAATTGCACTTAAAATAGATTAGTTTACCTTTGAATTTATCTTTTCCTCTTGATAATATCCTCATAGGAAATGCTTCAATACTATCTATATCATCTTTAGATTCAAATTCACTTTCATCTTTACTAATCTTCTCTTTCTAAATGTAGTTAACTGACCAACTAAGCTATCAAATGTTAGATCATTACCAGGCATAGATCTAACTTCTTGAATTGCAAACAAATTTATAGCATAGATGGGTAGAAGAGTTCTATGAATTTTACTTACAATACTAGAATCACTAATAAATCCTATAGTATCCCTAATTGCACTTTCTACTTCCTTGATTCGGTTCACATACTGTGCAATATTCTCACCTTCTTTCATTCTCATTTCATCATACTTGCTTCTTGAATATTTTTCTTTAGCTCTCAACACATTTGGATCTCCACCATGTACAAGTGACAACTTGTACCGCATCTGTTTAATGTTAGCATAGTTCTTGACATCATCAAACTTGAGATCATTTAGGGCAAATGCAATCTAAATCATCAAACTACTACGATCTTTCTTGTTAGCTATTGTAGACACTTAAAATTGTCCTAAACACTATACTAATTCATTTAATATTTCCTTTGAAATTATAGTTAATTATTTACTAATTAAGTATATTTTTCATATTCTTCTACTTATTTAATTAAATAGGTTTGCTTTCCTAAGGTATTTAAATTTAATTTAAATATTCCCCCCCTTCCAATGTGTTAAATTTATTTAATACATGATCCTCCATAAACCCCCCTTTAAATAAATTTTATTTATTTAATTCCCTCCATCTCCATTAATTTCTAAACCTATGATTAAATTAAATTATATTTAATTTAATTTTAAACCTAGCCTAAAACCTAGTCTACACCCATTACTTTCATCCTTCTAAGCCTATCCACTATTTAATCTCACTTAATTACCCTAATCACCCCCTTTTAACCCTAGGTGTGTGCTCCCACATGTGTGAGGAACACTCACACTTCCCACACCCCTCATGCCTTCCACACCTCTTACATCTCTGTCTCCCACTCCTTTTTTCAAGTTTTCTCACACATGTGTGAGCAAACTTTGAATGTTGACTACTTGCATGGCTTGCTTACATGTCTCCTTGTGGCACCTATGTGGATGCCACATAGATTCCACCTCACTAGGGCCTCTCTCAAGCCTATAAATAGAGCCCTTGTCTCAAACATTTTCATCTCCCTCACATGCATTGTTATCATGCTAGTTTTTCATTTGAGCTTGTTAGTGATTTTTCATGTTGCATACTAACCTTTGGTAGTTAATAGCTTTCATTGCATTTGCATTGTTAGATTAGCTTGTTTCTTGCATTTCCATTCTCATTTCACTTGCATTGTTAGATTAGTTTCTTTCTTTCATTTTCACCTCCATATCCTTGAATGCTCTCAAGTATGGCTACTTCCATAGCCATTGTTTGAGGTGGTCTTCATTCATTTAGCATAGGATCATTATCATATTTTTATTTTTCTATCAAGAGGTTCAATATAGTTGTGTTTTGGCAGAGCACATCAACATCCCTCCAATCTAAACACACCAACAAGGCCTCTCATGGGTGCTTTTGTTGAGCTGTTTGAGGTTGCTTGAGGACTTGGTCTTTTGGTTGCTTGGAGTTGCAAAACTCAAGTAAGTGTATGTTAGTTTTCATTTTATTGTTGAACATTTGATATATTCATATTGGCTAACATTTGTTTTTTTACTCTTGCTCCCAACAGGTCTAATTTTCTTGTATACATTTTGGCACACTCGGTGGGACCCATGTCCCTATTTTCCTTTCAAAAATATGTCAAAAATTCATAACTTATCACCAAAACCTGCACATTGTCATCTACACTAGACATAGTGTCGTCTTTGAACTGTCATCTCTATAGATTGGCGACTGTGCAGATGCTAGCGTCTTTGTCCTTGCTATTTGAAATTCACTTGTTCTGGCCTTACACCTGAGTTTTAGCATCTCTATCCTCTATTTTATCATCTACGTTGTGGGCAGATTTTAAACCTACTATAAAACTCAGATTATCGTCTATGGTTTTTACCTAGAACTGTCATTTGTGATACCTAGATTGTCGTCTATATTATGTAATAAATAATAGAACTATTGTTTGCAATACTTAGACTGTCATCTATGTTGTGTGCTAACTACTAAAACTATCATCTGCGATACCTAGACTATCATCTACATTGTGTACTGACTACTAGAACTGTTGTCTATGATACCTATTTTATCATTTGTGGTGTGTCAATAGTTGTTTTGTCATTTGCATTTTTTTTTCGTTTGCATTATTCTACATTTTTTTGTTGTCTATGTTATTCTGTCATCTCTCCTTACATTCTGTCATCTATAATTTTATTTTAAAAAAAGAAGAGTATAAATCAAATTTTGACTTTTGGTGGTTTCATAGGATTGGAGTCATTCTAAGCTTATTTACGTATAGAAAAAATAACAAAAAATGTTAAAATAAATTTTCCCATAGTAAAGCCTTCATTTTGGAGTTTTTATTATGAGGATAATCAAGTTTGTTTTTTATTTTATTTTTTAGATTGGAGCATTTTAGAAACACTTAACTATGTTTTCTTGCAAGTTTTGCTTAATGTTTTATTTCTCTTGAGAATGAATTTGAATGCTTAACCATTTGTCTTTGAATGAATGTTGTACTTAATGGGATAAATCAAATACACTCTTGAATGGCTAAATATAAAACAAGCAAATCCAATCTTGGATGCATAATCAATTGAATCAAACCTTTCATTTGGATGAATGTTGCTCAAACATAATCTTGAATGTGATTAAGGAATGAAGAAGCTTTTCATTGGAATGCATGTTTAGGATAGTCAAACTCAATTTTGAAATCCTTAAGAAAATTGACATGTTTTCATTAGAATGAATGTTTAGATAGCAAATACACTTTTGAATGCCTAAGGTCAATGAAGCTTGCTATGAAATATTTGGATTTGGTGAATAAAATGAACTCACTCAATCCTAAATGACTTAAAAGAAATTGGTTTCATTTTTAGCAATTTTCTTATGTTCACGAGCGATTTTACTTTTTGTTTACGAATCCACACTTTTTATTTAGGTTGATGACAATTTCAAGTTGGAAAGAACAATGTATGCTTAAACACGTGTGTCTTCAAGAGTAGATTACAAAACTTAAAGCTTCATTGGGAAAGAACAAGTGTCTTTCAAACCCCGAGGCCACTTATGTATTCTCTCCTCTCATGCCTTCGAATGATCTTGAGTGCACAAGAAATAAGTGGTCTTGTTTTTCTTTTTTTTAAAGAGGCCTTCTTGGGGATTTCATCACCCCTTGGGATGACCTCAACTCTAGTATTTTGGTGGAGTATAAATATCAAGAGGTGAATTGAAAGACACCTCTCTTAGAAGAAAAATCCTGTCACTCTTGGCTAAGCCCCAAAGAACTTTATACCTTTGGGAAGTGAAGGTGGAGATTTGGGTTACCGTCTCCTCCCAGCTATGTGGCATTATTTTCTTTCATCTACAAATTTGGGCCTTAGGTACCTTGTGTATATCAAGGACACCCTTATCTAAGCTTCTATATCCTAGTCAAAGTCTTATAGGATTGTTGGTTTGTTCTACATGCTTGAATGTTAAAAAACCTCCCCATTTGAAGGGAACACACATCATCTAAACTTGATTTGTATATATTTCATTGTATGCTTTGCATGTTATGTTTCAAAAAATCCAAAAAAAATCATAAAAGTTCAAAAAAAAAAAAAATCTCAAAAAAAACAAAACAAGTCTTGTTTTAAGTCCTCTTAGTCAAGTTGGCCACATCAATTCCACATCACTTCTTCTATCTATCAAACTCATCACCATCATGCATCTCTTGTCGTAATCATTCAAATAATTCCTCAAAATCTTAATCTTATCTAATCATCCAAATCATTTCCTCATATTTTTAATCATTCAATAAAATCCATAATCTTCATCCTAATAATGGTTCATAATCCCCATCAAGATCCAATTCCTTCATTCAATGATTCAACCTCATGATTCTTAATCCAATCCCTTGTCAAACTCATTCATTTATAATCAATTCTTAATTCAATCCATTTACATCTTCATCCAAAATAAATCTTTATAATTTCATCCATTCAAATCCTCTTCTAATTCAAATTTCCATAAAATCTTCTACTTTGGACTTAGGAGCACCATCATAATCCTTGGACTTTAATCCTAGTTATCTTGAATGACCCAAATATTATCAAAGTTATCTCAAACCTTCATCAATATCAAATCAAATCAAATCCAATCAATATCAAGTCAAATCCAATCCAAATCAAATTAAAACAAAGTCCAAAATTGCTCCTAGTCCTAAGGTCATATTTCATCCATCATCAAATCTTTCATCACTCTTCATCTAAGTTCCATGGATACAAATTGGCTTAATCAAATGGTTGAAGATCTTCAAAGGAAATCTAGAGTTATACCTCACATTCAACCTACATATCAAATCACTCCTCAAAAATTCATATCCAATTCTAATCCATCTCACATTTTCTATTCTTCCTCTACCTTTGACAAGGGAAATCCACTTCATTATCCTTCATCCACATACAATTCTGTTCATAGCTCACACAATTCCTCAAACATAAATGTCATTGCCAAAGAAATTGAGGAATTGAAGAATTCCATCTTGAGCCTACCAAATCAAAAGAAAAAATCTACCTTCCATGACATATCTCCTCTTCCCCCTTGTTTTGAAGGCCATAATCCTCATGCCCCATCCAACCCCAACCGTCCATGCAATTCCCCCTACTTTGAACTTAATGTCAAAAACCATCATCCCAATCCCCTACCCATACCTCCACCTTCACACAATCCTAATCCTCCAAAAACATCATCCCCACCTTGTGTAAGTTCAAAAATAAAAAATAAAGTGATCCAATCACCCAAAGTCATACACCCAAATCCATCTCAAGACCTTCCTCCAAAGCATGTCATTATGGATTCCTCTTCTCCTCTAGATCTAAGCATTTCTCCGTCCCATCATTCCCTTATCTCTCAAGATCTAGTTATTCCTCTTATTCCATCTCATGATCCCCTTCCTAATCAAGATCAAGACATTCCATGTGCCGTGCACATTACTAATTCCATTCTGTCTCAAGAGTTAGCATCCATAGATCCTCCACTTCATGAAGATTATCCTTCCACTCCATCCACTAATAATCCTCCATGTCAAGATAAAATCACTCCATCTCATGGTTCCATTCCCTCCACTCCATTATATGATCCTATCCCACTATATGATCCAATCATTCCTTCCATTCCACTACATGATCCTTTTTTAAGTCAAGATCAAAGCACCCCTTCATTTGCGTTTCATGATCCTACTCCATCTCAAGATACTATTATCCCTCATAATCCCCCTTGTAAGCCTAATCCTCCATATGATCCTATCACACCTATACAATCCACTCATGAACCCGATATACATGGACTTGAATCTTGTGTTGAAAATAATAAGTATCCTATTGAAGAAATAATGTCTCAAGATGTTGGTATGCCTTCCACCCCTTCAAAATCCAAAATTACTCCTTCCAAACCTAAAGCTTCCCATCATTCATCTTTGAAGTCCATTTTGGGCCCTTATATCCATATTCCAATTCCTTCCTCATTTCCATCCATTTTGGGTCCTTATGTTCCACAGCCAAACCCTTCATCCCTTCTATCCATTTTGGTCCTTATGTTCCACATCCAAACCCTTCATCCATTCCTTCCATTTTGGGTCCTTACATACATCCATCCACCATATCCATATTTTCCACTTCATCCCCTCATGCTCCTAATAAAAATCAACAAAGGAACACATCCTTGAATTCCTTCCAATGTTCACCCTCCATAACTTCATCCATTATATCTCCATACCATTTATCCTCATACACCCCTACCACAGCCAATGGAAGAAAATTGGATTCCAAAGATAAAGTGAATCAAGGAAAAAATCCACAAAAATCTAAGGATCAACTTGTCCCCTCTAAAAGAAATGTCTAAGAAAAGAAAAAATATGATCTAAAACAAAATCGAAAGGCTACAAAGGCTGAAAATAAAAAATGTAGAAATTATGTGAATCCCAAAGCTACTCACTGAAGCAATGAATCTCAAAGAAAAGTCCAACATGGCATCCAATTTTGCTAATCCAAAGGCTTCCCTCATTCATAAATCATCCAAACTTCCACCTTCCATCTCCATTTTGGGTCCTTATGCCCCAAAATCCACCATCCTAAGTCCATCATCTCCTTCATCCATTTTGGGTCCCTATATCCCAAAATTCATACTTTCTCCTACATATCCTCCAAAATTTCCTCCTATCCATCACCCTTCAAGATGTGTGTCAATGAAGATCTTTCCACCTCCTTCATCCACTCATGGAAAAATATTCCAACATAGCATCCATCAACCATGTCTTCCTACCACTCACTCCACCCCCTTAATCCAAACTTATTCATAAGTCATTGTCCTCCATTCCCCGATCCATTTCACCCTTCTTTTCACTATCCTACCAACATCTATGAGAAATTAGTAAAGATTCCTTGAAAATAAAAAAGAAAGAGAAATAAATATTAAGGGATACCATCCATATATCTAGATGCTTGAGTCCTCCCTTTATATCCATTGTCTTCCAATTCCACTTATCCTTCCATTCACTTATCC
Source organism: Cupressus sempervirens (assembly GCA_028749045.1). Lineage (NCBI taxonomy): Eukaryota > Viridiplantae > Streptophyta > Pinopsida > Cupressales > Cupressaceae > Cupressus > Cupressus sempervirens. The sequence continues at coordinate 237,863,021 of CM053792.1, read as the reverse complement.
TCTTCCACTTGCACTCTACACTGGGGGCAAGCTCCAACCATACCACACTTCCATAGATATCTTCCATACTTCCATCTACCATTCCTCATCCTTTTCCATCTTTGATCTTGACTATCCTACTCCTTTCATCCATTCATGTTCACTTTCCATATCCCTTGCACATTATCCACACACTATCCTACATACTCCCACCATCCGTTCACATATTTGATCTTGATATCCTATCAATATCTTTCATCCCATAGTCCTTGGAATTTTCATTTCATCATTATCCTCCATAATCCTACATGCTTACATCCTTCTTTTATATGTACTTGGTCTTGGTTATCCCATCCATCCCATCCATTTCATCCATACCCTTCATATCATTATCCCTCCCATATCCCATACTCCTTCCACTTTCATGCCTATGCTCATGATCAATCCTAGAGGCACAAAAAAAAAATTTCATACATTCTTTGGATGAATACATGCCTTCCTTTCCCCCATACAATAGCCTTCACACCATCTTTCCATGTTCACACATACTTTCCCACCACATTTCCTTCCATTTTCATATACTTGGTATGGGGCATTTTTGGTTACTCCTTTGAAACATAGTCCTTGGCTCCCCATTTTCCTATACCAGATCCTATGGTTCCCCATATTATTCCTCCATTTAGATATTCCCCCCTTTATTATCCATTTACCATTTGTTGGATCTCCCTTGTCACTAGTTCCAATCTAGTCATTTTCATCAATTCAATCAGTTCATTTCTCATCTAATCTAATCAAATACCCTTCTTCCAATAATTTTATACAAATAAATTTACATCTTACCTAAGTCTCCTTTTTCTTCTAATCACCATCATTTAGTTCATCTAATCAAATTCATCCATTATCTTATCATATCTTATTCAAATTCTGCTATTTATCTCATGACACTGAGCTTCAACCCATCAAATTGAGCTTCAATCCATCAAACTAAGCTTATCAAAATAGTAATTGCAAAGAAAATTTTCACAAATTCACACTGAGACTAAATGATTTGAGAACCTTTTTCCTTTCACACAATTGCCAGTGAACAATCACAAACATTTCAATACAATTCAATCAAACAATCAAATTTTGCCTTCCATGATGCATCCTTCCTACATAGGCTTAACAAAGTTCACCATTAAAATCAAGTTCATGGAAAGAACTATGGACTAAATTAATATTTGGTCATAAGGTCTTTTTTTGATTTTATCTTTGTGTATCAGTAATAGCCTTCTCACGTGTGCCTCGATTTTCAGTATCTTGGTATCATTTGAATGACTTCACCTGATTACACATGTCATTTTGTGATATGATCTATTTTCATGATTCTTTAGCACATCTTTGTTGGTTTTTTGAGTTATGGTTATGCATTGCTCATTGGGGGCAACGGGTTAGCACACTTTCCACCAAGATCCCTAACAAGACTTTAGGTGTGCGCAGACCTCTCTAGTGTGTATATGTCATTTGTTCCATCATGACTTTGAAACCTACATCTATTGTGTTGAGAGTCTAGTCCATGCAAAGGAATCTTGTCATCTATGCTACTATAGCATTTTATGCATAACTCCTCTTGAAATATCAAACTAGGGTGTGCTCTCCCATATGAACACAATTGAATCCCATCCATTCATGTAGTTAAGTTGCATTTAGATTAATCATTATCCAATTCACCTTGCTTCATCCACTCTTACCAAGAAGTCATGCAAGGCCTTTCCTTAAGCCTTTTTCCTTCCCTTTTCCTTCATGTGTCTATTTTTGAGAAAATAGGGAAAATAATATTCCTTTTTCACCCCATTTCCTCAAGGGGGCACCCTCCTCCCTTGTCTTCACTTTGTGACAACTCCTAGGACTCCTATCCTTTCTAGGGAAAACTATATTTTCTTTTCTTTGATATAATGTCATCCCGACATCACATCAAAGAGGGGCAAAATGTAGACACCTAAAATTGTCCTAAACACTATATGGATTCATTTAATATTTTATTTGAAATTATAGTTAGTTATTTACTAATTAAGTATATTTCTCATATTCTTCTACTTATTTAATTAAATAGGTTCACTTTCCTAAGGTATTTAAATTTAATTTAATACTTCCACCCCCCACTAATGTGTTAAATTTATTTAATACATGATCCTCCATAAATCCCCCTTTAAATAAATTCTATTTATTTAATTCCCTCCATCTCCATTAATTTCTAAACCTATAATTGAATCATATTATATTTAATTTAATCTTAAACCTAGCCTAAAACCTAGTCTACACCCATCACTTTCATCCTTCTAAGCCTACCCACTTCTTAATCCCACTTAATTACCCTAATCAGCTTGCTAATCCCATTTTAATCCTAACTGTGTACTCCCACATGTGTGAGGAATCCAAACACTCACACTTCCCACACCCCTCATGCCTTCCACACCTCTTACATCTTTGTCCCCCACTCCTTTTTTCAAGTTAGCAAACTTTGAATGTTCACTACTTGCATGGCTTGCTTACATGTCTCCTTGTGGAACCTATGTGGATGCCACATAGATTCCACCTCACCAAGGCCTCTCTCAAGCTTATAAATAGAGCCCTTGTCTCAAGAATTTTCATCCCCCTCACATGCATTGTTATCATGCTAGGATGTCATTTGAGCTTGTTAGTGATTTTTCATGTTGCATGCTAACCTTTGGTAGTTAATAGCCTTCATTAAATTTGCATTGTTAGATTAGCCTATTTCTTGCATTTCCATTCTCATTTCACTTGCATTGTTAGATTAGTTTATTTCTTGCATTTCCACCTCCATATCCTTGAATGCTCTCAAGAATGGCTGCTTCCATGGCCATTGTTTGAGGTGTTCTTCATTCATTTAGCATAGGATCATTATCATATTTTCATTTTTCTATCAAGAGGTTCAATATATTTGTGTTTTGGGAGGGCACATCAACATCCCTCCAATCTAAACACACCAACAAGGTCTCTCATGGGTGCCTTTGTTGAGTTGTTTGAGGTTGCTTGAGGACTTGGTCTTTTGGTTGCTTGGAATTGCAAAACTCAAGAAAGTGTGTGTTAGTTTTCATTTTATTGTTGAAAATTTGATATATGCATATTGGCTAACATTTTTTTTTTTATTCTTGCTCCCAACAGGTCTAGTTTTCTTGCATACAACTATTTATGCCAAAGTCATAGGAAGGGGTGGTGCAATATATTCATTATCCAAGTAGTATGTAGTATTGACCCTAAAGGAAATCATGATATTTTTAGTTAGTGCAAAACACTTAGTCATTTGCAAGAAATGATTAGTTGGTCATCATTGTGATCGAGTCATCCTATACAAGCTGAGTAATGTAATGAAGAATTGTACATATTTTAGTTAGTGTCAATTAGTAGTTACTACTGTGCAAGTCAGAGGTCGCCAGGAGTAATATAGTATTAGCCAAGTTGGTTAGAAGATACTATATTTTCCAAAGTGCATACATATACTAAGTATAATAGAGATAAAGTATTCCAATTTTTTTCAAGTAGAGTTGAAGCCAAGTGACAACATGCAGAATAAACATGGCTAAGTAACAACAAGCCACTACTACCAAGTAAGATAGTTTGACATATTATTTGGAATGACATAAAATATTACGTAAACCATTTTTTTGAGATGGAGATGTATTTCTATGATTGAGAAGTTTGATAAAGAGGTAATTATGCCTTTAATTATGGATCATCAATCTCTATGCAGAGAGATTAGCCAATCAAAAAATTGCAAGGACTAAGCAACAAAAGGGATGAATCTAGATCATTGATCATGGTCTAGAAGATTCACCAAATAACTATTTAAGGAAGCAGAGTTATTGTAGATCTATCATACAAAGGTAATATCATATTGACTAGAGGGGATCTATCATCATAAATCTAATGAAATCAAAGGATCAAGTATTGATACATTTTAACAAGTGTTTCATGGTAAATCTCTTAACAGAGTGGTCCTAATAGGCCTATGTAAATGTAATGCCACCCCGGAGATCCTTGGAACAACGATAAATAAAAGCCATTTTTTTAAAAGCATGGAGTAAAACAACATCAACATGCAACCAATCATAAGATCGAAACAAAAGACTTAACCAACCAATCCAACAACAAACAAATCTCCAAGTGACACTAAAACCAAAATGACAAAGCTACAAAGGCCACAAACCACATTCAAAATCTGAAAGATCCTGAATTTGAAAAGTCAAGCACTAGTATTTGAGAACTTTGTAAAGGGTAGCCAAGCCACCTCTCAAAAAGTTTCAATTAAGTCAAAAAATGCCTGCTGGTCACCCAAGTAGGTTTTCTCACAAACCCATGTGACATTTTATTACAACTAGGTGACACTTTCTACTATAGTCATGCGATACTTTTTGTCTAGCTGATACTTTTCCCTATAGCCAGGCGATACTTTCTACTATGGCTAGGCAAAATTTCTTACTATGGCCAAGTGACACTTTGCTAATGTCATACAACATTTCTCACTACTATGGTGTGATACTTTTCTTGTATCACCCAATGATGAACAAATGTCACCCAGGTTCACAACCAAAAGGTAAAATGATAAGTTTAAAAGGAAATCAAGGTAAGAAAATCCACACCGGGGAGTGCCAATATCACAATAGTTGAGGAGATTTCACTCAAAGACATGAAGTACAAGACACCAAGCGATAGGAAGTAGAAACTATCTAACCATATAATCCATAATAACATATGAAAGAACATGTATAAAGAAACATTGCAATGAACATACATGGCTCATAAACCAAACATCATAATAAGAAAACATAAACAACTTAAACTCATATTCAGTTCCTCCCAACTGTAATAGCATCATGAGACCTCAAGGCCCCTAGCCATTACTCAAGCATAACATCCCAAACTATGAACTAGATAGTTAGAGCTATCTTATGAGGGTGTTACTACTACAATTTAATAACACCATAAGAACAAGAATATCTAGCATGCTAATACAAAAAATTATAGATACTCCAACTCATAGTGGATTGCATCATCTAACCATATGCGAAAACATCATAATAAAGGAATGCATCAATGAAACTAACATCATCTAAACATGATATCCAAGCATTCCAACCAAAGCATAAATCACAAGGAACATACTCCAAAAACCCGAATATACCAAGTGAAACATCAAGCATCAGTCTCAACTAGAAATGGACTGTCTCTATACACAGGTCCCCAATAGTGGTATAGGTAGCTATGCCTCCCAACCATATGGTACCCATAGGTCCACTCCTGCCATGTTGATGGAGATAGCGATCCAACCACAAACACATAAAAACAACCTCCATGGCTAACACTCACAACAGACAATAAAGAGGAATGTAACCAAGATCATGAGACAATGCAGTTACAATAGGTTCTAGTTAGATGCTTTATGGGTCAACTATGTAGGGGCTATAGTGGAGAGTAATATGACTTGTACTCCCAAGCTAAACCTAGCGTGGAAAATTTCTCAAGGTATGCCCTTGAAGGCTATCACACTAGTGCGAAACCACTTGCAAGGTACTCCATTGGCCATCTCTAAGCACTCTCAAAATAAAACCATAAGACACTTGCCCTCGAATAAATTGTATATACATCACATTTTAATTATCTTAGTTTTATTACCTAGTTTATTTCTTTAGTTATCACTTAGAAATTCTTCATGCCAACCAACTGGGAAATGAACACCAAGGTTACAGGAGAATCCCCTCTACTATCTACCGTACATAACCATGCTCATCACATGATAAGTACCCATAGGCAATGCATATTACCAACCCAATCCAATAAACATAACTCTACCAGAATCACCTAAGAGTTTGGGTCTTGTAAGTACCAACAAATACACATGCATGTGTTTGTGTGTGGGCGCACCAACTCCATGAAGATTATAACAAATAAGGGTTGGATGAGAACACAAGCATAACAACACTCAATTGAATACAAGATCGGGAGTATACATGTGACATGTATCCCAATGAAACATAAAAAATTCCATAGTGGTTGGATTGGTATCCTATAGATAATCTACATCCATGACCAATGCCATGCTCAAAAATCCTGAGAAAACTAGCCAACATGCAAATTGAGACAAAAACCTCAAAAACCCAATGTTGATGAAAAATCAACAAAAATAAAATCCATTTAACCCATGGGTGAATGAGCCACACAAATCCAATAAAAATTGGGTTTGAAGACTGTATGAAAAAATGACTAGCATTATGGTGTGAAACCCTAAACCCCCATCCCAAAAATTAGGGAAATGCTCATACTTGACCAACTGGGTAGAGATAGCAATCAAAAACAAAGGGAAACACTAGTTCTCAACCTCCTAACATACAATGACTAGAAATGAAAGTATAATGAAGAAGAAATAGAAAAATAGGAGAGCCCTAATTGATAGCCAAACGGGCAAACATGAGAATCTGAAAAATAAAATAAAAATCCTGTAGAAGCTGCCGAAAATCACAACAATCTAAGGTCTCCTTGAATTGGATCTAAAAAGATTGATCTCGTGATGATCCCACCCCAATAGCTTCTATAGTGAGTAGAAACACAATCCTACATAAGAGGATGTGAGAATTTTCTCTCAAATTTCTTATTTTAGAAAGTGAGAAGTGAGGAATATAATTATTTTTTGGATACTTATTCACTTTATGAGTAAATAAAGGGTTAGGGTAAATAACTAGGTCACCTAGTTAAACCCTAAAATAACCCAAATAGAATAGGCTATTCCAAGTAATTGGAATTCATCTATGGCAAAGCTACAAAGAATTAACTTAAATAAGATAAAGCCAAAAATTCCCTTAAACCAAAATCCTAAAAATTCTTAATAACTTTCACGATGAATGCAAACCTCTAAATGCGCAAACACACTCATGGTCTAATCACATAATGCAAATGGCTCTGGATGTATTAAATCATTGGAGGGTTTAATTTAAATAATTAAATAGGATACGTTGACCATACATGGATGACATTGGTTAAATATGAACAACTAAATCACTAACTCCATGTGCCACTACCAGGGACATAAATCCTACACACTAAACCACATAATCAAGTGCAATTGCATATAATAACATAGCCAAAATAATAATTGCATTAAATGACCTAATTTAACCATTTATTTAATTATACTAAAATAATCCATTTACATCACTCACTTTCACATTAAGCATCACAAAGCAAGAATAAAGTAAATAACCATAACATCAAATCTAATATATAAATTTAATCAAAGCATATATCCAAATACAAGATAATTAGATATCATCATAAAAAATACAATCATCTCAAAAAGCCATCATCATGCACTGAACAACATAGTAATCTAACATCACATTAAGCATCACAAAGAAAGAATGAAGTAAATAACTAAAGCATCAAATCCAACATATAAATTTAATCAAAGGATATGTCCAAATACAAGATAACTAGATATCATCATAAAACATACATTCACCTCAAAAAAGCATCATCATGCACTGAAGAACATAGTAATCTAACATATATGGTATAGAAAATCAAAGTATAGCATCTAGCCATTGGGTCATCTCAAATGTAAAAATAATATGAGTAACAAGTATCTCTCAGATCAAAATATAACAAGGTACAAATTGCAAGCATGAGAGGCACTACAGTAAATCTCCTAACAAAGTTCTCACTTAATTATGTAGTTGAAATACTTTAATCAAGGTAGATTTAAAAATCTTGTAAGCTCTTAATAGGGTATACTCCTCATAGGGTAGATCATAAAAAATGATCAAACATTGTGGCCCTAATAGACACATTTTATTGTTGCGGTAGCAAAGATCTTTGTGGGTGTCATCCCCACCGTAGCTTTACCTTCACCTTGGAGGGTTTCTACATTACCATATTTGGTGTCATGTGTTGATCAATTTTTTATGTGTTATTTATGTTATTAGATGTTATATATGATATTGCATTGCATTGAATGCTTGATTTGACATAGGGTAAATTGAGATAAGGGTTTATGGTGATGATATCAATCATAATTCATGGTTGAAGTGTTAAAGGTTTTAAAGATCATGATTCACCCTCTCCCACTCTCAATATCTTAATTTCCCTATTAGTTTTCCAAAATTTGGTATCAGATATGTGTTCTCTTAGCAGAAGTCTAACCACTTGAGAGTTAAAGATCTTGGAGAATGGAAGCCATTTTTCATCTCTTTTGTTGTCATAGAATTAGAAAAATTAAGGCTAAATCATCTATTATTTTGAAATTCATGTTGAGTTTTGAGTTTTAAAGAAGTAAAGAGTGAATTCCTAGGTATACTTGCCTAAATCTTATAGAATTCAAAGTGGAGAAGACATCATAGTCTTGTTGGTCCTTTTACCTTGCTCCTCTAAATGCCCATTATGGTCTTTAGCTAATTCCTAGGTTTTTTGATCTTGTTCCAATATTCATCTTATTAGCCTCCTCATTTGGAGTATCTTCTATTCTTTTCACAATCAAATTCCCTATTGCATCTGAATGATTAGGCTTAGAGGAGTGAGTCCTATTTCCTCTTTGCAAGGACCAAATGATTAAGGAAACATGATCTTGATTGCATTTTACACCCCCTAATGATTTTTGTTTTTGTTCCTCAATATTCATTCCTTTTCTTACTACATCCAAAACCACAGCATCAACAATATCCCAATATCCATAACAAAGTTTTCTTTATTTGGTTGCTCTGTTTTTCTTTTCTGACATCTCTCCTCAAAATTTACAATATTGTCTCTCCATGCAAATTGATAAAAAACCCTTCATTTTATGAAGTTTTCATCTGATGGGAACTTGTGATTATCTTGTTCAATCATAGGATCCAATTCTTTCCCCTTAAAATTGGTCACAATTAGCTCTAAATTGGGTATAGGAGGTTCTTTTATTGTTCCTTCTTCTAACTTAGCTAAAGTAATAAAGATTCCACCCTGACTTCCAAGTTTCTCCATTTATTCAATTATGAGTTGTTCATATCCCAAGTGAAGGGGTGACTGAGATGGTGTATAAATTGGCCCTTGAGTCATGTACTCTTCCCTAGTTCTTTTCCTCTAGGGTGCTTTCTCTGATGGCCTTTCCTCAACCTGAGGTCTCTTATGAGCTGTGGTAACAAGAACCTCTACCTCTATTTGTTCTTTTCCCTTATTATCAATGTGCTCTCCCATCTTGATTACATTATGACTAGACCCTTTTTGAACAATAAACTACCTTGGGTCTATAATAAGAATGAAATATAGTCTTTTCATGATCTCTCTTGATTCATCAAGGTAAGTTTTGATGAGAATAGACTTCTTCTCATTGAGAGTATCCATTATCTCTTCAAAGAAAGTCATTGGCTTGTTTACTTTATTAGCCATTGTTTTAGCATTTGATAATGGGTTGTAATTTTTCTCAAAATAATTTACAATTTCTAAAACTCTAGAATAGACTCTCCATTTTTATTTTTTCACTTCTTGCTCTTGTAAGGAAAACTCATTCCTTATGACATCTTCAAGGTAGTAAAAAACATGTTCACGAGCCTTTCCTTTTGCCCTCTTTCTGAATATCTCAAAAAATCCCTCATTATCCACAAATCTTGCATGGGAGGTGGCCATTTTATAAGGGTTCAAAATTTTATACAAGAAAACCTAACCCCCTTCGGTGATCACAAATTGATGTGCAATAGTACATGTGGGGAAAATAGAGCCTCTTGATTTGCCTATTAATTCTAATTTCTCCAGCCCTCCTATTTGTCATAATATCTCCACTAAACCAACCTTTAGAGGTACTTCGGTATGGTAGCACATGTGGAGTTCCTTGAAATCCATACACTCTAAATACTATAGAAATAGGATATGGGATAATGTCTGCCAAACTATGGGAGACTTTCAATTCATTTGGGGAATCCATAGGTCTAATAAAATCTAAGAGCGATTTGGGAATGCTTGGGTTATCATTTGCCAAGAGTATCCTTAGTTTTGATGTAGAATACCCGTCAAACCTAACAAAGTAGGCCTCACTTACATTCTATAATATATCTACACTCTATAGCTAGACATACAAAGGTTGTCCTTCATGCTCTCTTGTTAATTGCATTTCTTTTCCAAAATAAGTGGCTCCTTTGAAAAGGAACACATCCATCAACATTGAATACCACCCAAAATTTCTGTCTATCTTTCCTTTTATAGTCCCAATAAAATCAACATGGATTTTTTTAGCTAGAAATGAGGCAAAATTGATATGATACTAACTCCAAAATAGGAAATTTGCACCATCATATACATGAAATTAATAGGCATAAAGTCCTATTCATCTTCACCAAAAACCCTACATAAAGACATCTAGATATCTAGGGCATGAGAATTGAAAAATTGTTTCTTGAAAGTTTCTTGGGTCAAGGCTGTGACCAATGTGTTAGAATCTGATAAGATTAATAACCCAAAAAACTAGTGCAAAGAGTAAATATCTAAACTATGAATGCAAATGATACAAAATCAAAATAACATCATAGAGTTAGTCTCCAAGAGAGTAATGCAAATGCTGGAAGCAAAATAGCATTAAGAGGATGCAAAAACAAGAGATGCAAATAAAAGCCAGGTAGCATGCTTATATAGGCTAGGAAGAGAGAGGAGGTGGCAACACCAACCAATGAGGAGCAACCATCTATCGGACTAAAGATAGCAAAGTATCTTCCCAAGATAGCTAATGGATGCTCACATTTAGGAAGGTGACACCTCAAAACCATTCACCTAATAAGACATGCTTTATTAACCTAAGCGAGATTATTAAAAGTGTAGGAAAAACCTAGCAAAATAGGAAAAATAAAAAACTACACTAACAACCCCCCATAAGGGAAGCTTAGGTGGATGTAGAAATGGGTCCCGACAAGTCAAGCCTGATGAGGTACCCATGTACATAAAATTCCCCCAAAAGAGAGAGAAAAGAGACTCCCCAAAGAAAATTAGGACTCCAAGTGAGAGGAAGAGGCCCTCCCAAAAGATGAAGCATCTCGCACCTCTAGCAAAGCTTGCAAATTTTTTTCGGTAGATCCACTTACATTGAACAAGTTTTCTTCCCTTAGAAAAAGGGACAAGATCCCAAGTGTGGTTCCTCATCAAGAAACTATACTCTTCCTGCATAGCTGTATCCCACTTAGAAATACCAGAAGCCTCATGAAAGGACTGTGGATTTGAGGCTGTAGCAATGAAGATATGTAGAGCATCCTGGAATTGTGAACAAGTCTGCTTGGTGTCTAAAGGATCCCCAACCCAATCACCTGCAAACTGCAAGGTCTGTCTAGCCCAAACTGGACCAAAAGATGGAGAATCTAGAGGAGAATCATCAACCTATGAATGATGACTAGGAGAGGAAGGAGGTGAGTCCTCTGAATCACTCTCTGCATCAAAAGTGGAGGTAGAAGACTGCTCAAGTGAATCTGACCCATCAGAAGATCTATCATGTATTCCAAGTGACTCCAATGTCAAAGTAGAAGGCAACCCTGTGACAATGCTCTACTGGTTAAGCTGATGCAAGTAGTGAAAGTTAGGATGGCCAAACCGCTCATGCCATAATTTGCTCACATCATTAAAGTGAGTGAGCAAAATAGTCAAAGGAGGATCATAAATAAAGTGAGAAAACATATAGAGTCATTATTGATGATTTGCTCTCCCAACTGCAACTATAGAATCATTGTGCAACTCACATATCTCCACTAAATTAGGAGTGAACTCAACCTGCTTGCCTAAACCTGTGTGAGTGATCTGGTGTACCGATAGGAGATTAGTTGACAATGAGGGTACATAAGGAACATCATGGAATGTGCCATCCCTCACATCAATAGACCCTCTCACACACACCTCAACAAGAGTGTTATCACCCATCAAAATAGAAGGCATAGTACGCGGCTCCAAGGATGCAAGTTCTTCCTTAGATGAAGCCATGTGGTGTGAAGCACCCGAATCAAGAACCCAAGTGGATGGTGAGGAAGCAACTACAAAAAGGGCCTTGCCCTTTCCTTTCCCCTTGCTATTTTCTTTTTCTTTGTTAGACCCTTCATTAGAACTTTGTTTGATAGACTCAGGAACACTGATATTATTCTTCTCAAGAATGTATGTTAAGTGATCAAGTTGTTTCTGCAAACATTTATGTTCATTATGACCAGTTCTTTTACAATAGGCACATTTGACCTTTTCTTTCTTAGGCTTATCACCCTTGGAAGATGGTGTATCAATAGTTTCTTTTGAAGAAACCAGCATCTGATCCTTCTTCTCCTCGCCATTTTTTTGTTTCTTGTCCTTACTATTGTTGCTACTACTTTGTCCTTGTTGTTCTTTTGTGCCTTGGTTGGCAACCAAGGCATGTGACTTAGAGGACTTAAGAATGCCCATCTGGATTAGCTTGTCCTGTTCTCGAGTTAGATTGACAGAAAAATCATCTAAAGATGGCATGGTGAATTGAGTACCAAGTGCACCCTTAGTATCATAGAAGGTAGAGACAAACACAGAATATTCTGAACTTAGCTTAGAAAGAATACTAAGAATCAGTTGTTCATCTTTCTTTTCAATTCCACATTGTTTTAACTGCAACCTTAGTGATTTCAATTTGGTGAAGAAATCTTGGATTGTGTTGAAATTGCCTGGATTGAAACTAAGTAATTCATTTTCCAACATATGACCCCTCATTGAATCTTGTGTGCCAAATAGTGTTTCTAGCTTTGTCCATACTTCATTTGGTGTATCCAAAGACTCAATGTGAAATAACAAGTCAGGAGAAACAGACAAACACAATGTTCCAAATGCCTTATCACATTTGTTAAACCACTTAGGCTTATCTTCATCTTTGGCAGGTTCAGTTTCAAGTCCCATAGTTATCCTATTTAATCCAGCTTTCCTTAAGTGAATTGTCATGAGTGATTTACACTCAAAGTAATTGTATGGAGTTAGGATGGGCATATTTGTTTGATCCATGATGAAGAAATGCAGAGAAGAAATGCTAGAAAGAAGAGAACCCAGCCACGCCAATGCCCCCCCCTTTTTACTCAATCAAAGAACCCCCTCCCAAAGAAATATGATTTGGCACTTTATTTTAGTGTGTTTACAACTACCACTAGAAAGAAATACTTAGTGGTCTTGATTTCAATGCATTACAAACCCTCATGAAGAGCATATTTTAAAAGTGAAACTTGGGCACAATAATCAAGGAAATAAATATCACCACTGCGATCTACTCAAAAAATCATGCACTTTCAAAAAAAGAATTGCCTCGATATGAGGTCGTATGAGAAAGTTATGATCCTCCAAAGTTTCCAAAATGAGAACTGTGCATAGTCATGGCTGAGAATCTGCAATTTCTGAAGAATTCATGCATAAAAATAAAAAAAAACTCCACTAGTGGATAAAGCACAAAAAAATAGCGAAGTTCATAACAAGAATTATCAAAATTAGAGTCCGTATGAGCAAGAATGAGACATTTGAAAACTGCATTCAAATCTGCGACTGCCAACAGAGAGGGGTATGGCTGTAGCCTTTTATGCTCGATTCTGCAAAATATACAGCTTGCATGCAAAATCTAAAAGATACCCAGATGGTTTTTTGTGGCTGCGAACAAAACTTAGAAAGCATTTTTCTTGTTGATGTACAGAAGATGCTGCTGTAGTGTAAATTAGATGCCTTTAACAGTAAAAAATGGCTTCAAAAATAAAAAACCGACCCTAGCACCCAAAATATGACATGCAAATGCTGGATCAGCTTCCTAAGTCCATCAATGGTATGCTGGAACCTGCAATACTGATTGAAAACTCCAAATATGCAAGTTGGTTGTCAGATTTGAGATTGAAACCCTAGAGAAAAACTGTTTTTGTCAAAACTTTTCTGATTCTCAGGATCATCCAAAGATGCAAGAGAAGAGCATACTTCTTTTTTCAAAAAACTACAATAATGTTTATTAGCCCCCCCCCGAATCTCTCAAATAAGGAAACTAAAATCTACTCTTGCACATAGAAAAGCTTTGATACCATGTTAGAATCTGATAAAATTAATAACCTAGAAAACTAGTGCAAAGAGTAAATATCTAAACTATGAATGCAAATGATACAAAATCAAAATAGCATCATAGAGTTAGTCTCCAAGAGAGTAATGCAAATGCTAGAAGCAAAATAGCATTAAGAGGATGCAAAAACAAGAGATGCAAATACAAGCCAGGTAGCATGCTTATATAGGCTAGGAAGAGAGAGGAGGTGGCAACACCAACTAATGAGGAGCAACCATCTATCGGACTAAAGATAGCAAAGTATCTTCCCAAGATAGCTAATGGATGCTCACATGTAGGAGGGTGACACCTCACAACCATTCACCTAATAAGACATGCTTTATTAACCTAAGCGAGATTATTAAAAGTGTAGGAAAAACCTAGCAAAATAGGAAAAATAAAAAACTACACTAACGCAATGTTAAAGTCTCCAATAGTTATGAGGTGTGTCCTCAAATCTCATTGCCTAATTTGTATTTTCTAAGATTGGTATTCATTTTCTAGCTCCTAAAAATCAATAGTCTCATGATATTGTGATGTAGGATCCATTCCGAATATTTCTTGAATTTCCTTAGGTGTTATCTTCAACAGAAATTTCCTTTTATCCCCCTTAGTGATGTAGTTATTGGATCACACATTTGTGCTACTGAAGTTAGACAGTCAGAGTCCATGAATACCCTTAGAAACTAATTTCCCTAGTTCAAAATTCCAAATGTTACTATGTGGGGAAAATAAATTTCTCTTTGAAAACCATTTTCTGAAAAAGCTGCAACCCAATTTTTGATGTTATCGCAACATGATTTAAATTTCCTCTCTCATACAAGGCCTCAACCACTTTCAACCTTGGAGTAATAGGAATCAATTTCCTCATCTATCTTGCATCATTGGTGGACTCATTAAATTGTTCTAAGAAATCATCATGAATATTTCTATGTTGATAATCCCTTTGCCCAAAGAAACCCTTCTTCAGAGGCATTGTGAAGAAACAAAGAAAATTACCAAAATTCTTCTAGGGGAACGAAAAATACTGACTAGGATCAAATTCTTCATCTCCTTGTTGCATTAGCTCATGATTTGGCTTTGCACAAAACTTGGCTTCTGCTTGCATTGTATTTTGGCTCTTCAACAATCTCTTTTTAGAATGAAATGTTAGTTTCCCTTATATTTTCTATATTAATTTGCACGAGAGGCATTCAATTTTCATAAATTCTTTACAGTGAGTGAAGATGCATCTTTCTCTTCAAAATTTGAAAAGAGATCGTTGATCTACAAAAATGTGATGGACATGATTTGTTTTAGTTGTTGATTCACTTTTCATCTCTTGACCTAGCAGTTAAGCTAATCATGTTGTGATATTTGGAGACCTTCTATCTTATCAACATCCTTCGTATAATGGCAAAAACATGAGGGACACATGTCATCATGTTTTTATGTTTCTATAATTAAGAATGCTATATCTTTTTAAAATGACATAACGATGACCCTAGATTGATCTTTGATCTAATGATTGTTAGTGAAGTAATCTTAATTTATCTCAGGTGGGCCACACATTCCATGTGTCACACAATCACTCTGTCACTTTAGTTAAAGCTCATGCATTTTGGAACAATGGCACAATGACCACTATAGATGTATTTTTGATCTAACAATTGAGAGGATATTCCACTTACTAAGCTATACTGGACCATAGGGACACATGTCAACCTATCACTATATCACCTTGATTAAATAACTTGCATCTTTGTATAACAATATGCGCTGATCTCTGATCTAATCAAAAATTGAGAAAATATTTGAAAACTTGACAGAAGGATGAAATGTTATTGAACACCTGTCATCTAAAATGATTTTATCCATTTTTGGACACCTATGGATTTACTAGCCCCACCTTGGACACAAGTTGCACAGACACTATGTTAGCTTGGGTAATAGACTTGTAGCTTTTTATTGCAACATAATAAAAATTGTGGATCTTCAACTTGATCAAAAAATGAGATTATTCATTGTTATTTTTGCATTTGGCCCAAATGATACTCAAACTAGTCCCACGTATTCCACATGGTGTGTTGTTGTTATATTGCTCAGATTAAAAACCTTGTAACTCTCCATCATGATATAACAACAACCATTGATCTTGCGGTTAATCTATGGTGGATTTGATTTTGAGCACTATAATAGTTTTCTAGTCCCATGAACATATGTTACAATGTCACTTTGTCACTTTGGTTAAAACCCACACAACTTTATATAGTGAAAAAGTGAGAAATATTGATCCAGTCAAGATTTGATGGATGGGATTAAAACCTTTGATTGATGTGTCTCCTTGGTCCCACATGATAGATGTCACCATGTCACTATCTCACTATGGTTATATTCACCACATCTTTTTATACCAACATAACAAGAGTCATTGATCTTCAGAAAAATCAATGGTCATTAACAACAACTCACCACTTGGGTTAAAAGGAAGCAATTTATACAGGGTGAGCTAACTAGGATGAAACTATTGATATTGTGGGGATTAATCATGTAGTGGGGGTTGCTATTGTGGCACCTTCTTCGGTAGTAAAAATTGAAATTGTAAAAACCCTAAAATGGTCAATTTTAGAGGTTGCCCTAAAATTTTGTTATAAGTGGTTGAGATGCATAATGCATTGTAATGTTGGTAAACATTTTTGCTAAATAATACAAAGGTTGAAGGCTGTGTAGGTGGATGTAGCCCAAGTTTTTGGTGAACCACATTAAATCTATGTTCTTTATGTTTTCTTCTATTGTTTCTGCATATAAATTTTTATTCTTTTATTGTTCCAAATTTGTCAAACCCTAATAGAAACCAAGGATTAAACATGGACATGATCATAAGGGGTCAACCCTGTTCTATGCTAATTTTTAAAAAATTAACAAGGAAAAAACCCTATTGAAGATATTTAAAGTAATAGTAGGGTTTTTAAGGTATTTCATGCTCGTAATTAGGGTTTATTTCAAATTTCTTTCCATGAACAAAGGATAAGCTAGCATAAAAAATTCAAAAATATTGTAGGATTATTTTAAATCATGGGGTGCAAAAAATTAGGGCTAATACACCTAAGAAGGGACTATATGAATCAAGCACCAAAAACTAATGTTGAAGAGAATAATGGAAAATCAAAGGTCAATGGAGAAGAAGTAAATGTTGGAAATGTAAGAGGAGTAACTGAGAGGGGAGGGGTGAATTGGTTACCACAAAAACAAATTCTTGTCCGTTAGATGTCAATACAATCTTCCACTTATCATAAAATACCGAATAACTTGGTTAACACTAGAATATAACTGATGCTTAGTTAATAAAGAAATATTAATATGTATTAATTTATTTTATCCTTTAGTGAATTATTTGTAGAAATATAAAGCATATGTAAATAACATTGGTGCAGGAGCACCTAGGCGAGGCTATCTAACAACCTAGGTTTCCTAATTTGAGTTTTGACTTGTTGTGGCCTTAGCCAAGTCACTAGTCTAATAAAGGGACTAATGAGTCCTAATGTGTGTCTTTTCAATTAGGAGGTATGAATAGGTACTTAGGACTATGGAATATTACATAATTACCCGAAGTTGCTAGGCGAAATGCAAATATTGTCATTTTTGCTAAAAGTGACTTTTGTGCATTTAGAGGGTTAGACTGGGAAAAAAAGAAGTAGAATTGTGGTTTTTTTCCCTAGATGAAATATTCAAACAATTCTCAAAGTTTTAGGAGGATTTGACCAAGCCTGGCTCATATGGACAAAAAGTTGTTTAAGTTGCATGCCAACTTTGCAAAAATTGCAAAAGTTATCATGACAACTTTGTTGCAAAAAGAGAAACTTCGATCAAATGATTGTATAAACACCTCAAAGTGGTTGGATAAGGTGTAATGGGTCTACTTAAGGCCTCCCTTTATTTTAAAAAAGGGTTAGATGGCATTGTAGAAGATTTTTGGGTAACGAGCAAGCACATCCTAGTGCTATTTTGATCATAGTATGACATTTTTGCTTCTTGAAGGTGTTTGATGAATAAATTTCCATGCTATACTATTCTCATTTGTTGGTAGATTTAATTAGCTAGTTCTATGTATGATCAGTTAGGTTTTTGAATCCATTTTATTTCTATTTTGTAAATATTTTGGTTTTTTCTTAGTTGTTAATCTAAACTAGGCAGCTTGGGGAAATGGAGTCTTAACTCATCTTTCCACCATGGAAATGGTATAGTCTCTTGGAATGTGTGAGAAAACTTCTTTTACTATAGGAATGCAAGTTCTTGGGCCCTAGAAAGAAATTTTGGCCAAGTTTTAGTAATGCCATAGGCAAGCAAAGTGAGCATGGTTAGAGATCACAAAGTTTGCAACAATAGATGAGGGGATTGAATGCAATGAAGACTTAAATCTAAGTGGATAGAGAGAAGGATATGAGAGTGGAGAAGTCTTGTTCCAAATGAGGCCTTCTGGTGACATGCTATAATGGGGGTTTGAACAAATCCTAGGGATTTCTATTAGCAAATTAGAAAACCCTTGATTTTAGGCTTAAAATCAACATTCCACTATATGGACAGGATTGGGAATTGAGACCAGGTGAATCTTAAGGGTCTCCCAAAAGGGTCTTGATATGAATTTAGTTTTCCAACTCTTTAATACTTTTTCTAAGTTAAGTGGGAAAAAGTGAGTTTGGAAGTCTAATTCCTTATAACCCTTTTAGGCCTAAATTAGAGAAATTTCTTGGAATCAATATAGATTTCCATAGATTTTTGATGGGTACATGTTGTAATGGCCTCAAAATACTAGGGGAAATCCTCCCCCTTCATGTTAAGTAGATTGTGTCCATATGTGAGTACTTAGCTTAGTTGAGCCATTAGAGCATCTAAGAAGCATTGCTAGAATGAAGCTAGGTTTTATATTGGTGTGGACAAGTTGAAAGGGGAAAGGATTGGAGTTGTGATCATTCCAAGTTAGGGTTAGTGTGAGAACCATGTTAGGCCAGAGAAGATGCCTAGAGGTAGCCCTAGGAGAAGTTAGGGTTAAGGAGCAAGACTTGTTTGATCTTACATCAGAGTGGTATCAAAGCCCCAAAATATTTGGGATTATGGATAGATGTTTTAGATTGTAGAAGAGTCAGTAGGTGAAACAAAGATGGTGACTAATGCAGAGTTAGCCAAGGAGATGGGTGAGAAAAAGGAGAAAAACAAGATCCTTGAGAAGCCCTAGAAGAAATAAAGACTAAGCTCAAAGAAACTATGGAAGCAACCAAGAATAAAGAAAAAGAAGGTGGAAGTAGTGAAACAGGTTGATGAGGAGGACATCATACATGAAATAGACCCTCTATTGAATGAAGAACCATTCTTGAAGGCTGTCAAAGCACTAGGAGGAAAAACCCTAGAAAGAATTCTATTATTTAATGGAGAGATGGACACTGATATAGTGATGGAATGGATTGAGGGGATGGAGAACCATTTAAGTGTGAAGGTATCATAGAGGCACAAAAGGTGAAGGTTGCCAAATCAAGACTCAAGGGATCAACATTGACATGGTGGAAATACCTACTAGATGAAAGGGTTAGCATAAGCAAGAAGCCTATAGCTAACTGGAATGTTATGGTGATCAAAGTGAAGGAGAACTATCTATGAGAAGATTATGAGGTTTAGTTACATAGAAAGAGGTAAGGTTTGAAGTAGGACTTGGATGTGGCCTCTTATATAGAGGAATTTCAAAAACTATGCTAAGGTCCAAAATTTAGGAAGAGGAACTTGTTAAGATAACAAGACACTTGGGTGGACTTAAATGGAGCATCCAAGAATAACTAAACCTATGGACCCCTACCTCTATTCAGAGGTGTCATCCATTGACACTTAAGGTGGAAGAGAAGAATATGAAGAATGATGATTCAAACTTTGGGAGTAGAGGCAAGGAAAGAGATCAAAGAGGGCATAGAGGTGGATGCCAAGGCAAGGTAATGCATAGAGAAATCAAGGTGAGTCCAAACTGGAAAAGAAGGGTAGTGAAACTACTCCAAGGGGAGGTTATTCAAGAGGAAGAGATAATAAAAAAGGCTCAAATAGAGGAAGAGGTATAGGTAGGAGCAACTCATATTTTGCAAGCGTGAAGTGCTATACTTGTGGTCAATTGGGCCACCTTGCCTACAGATGTCTTGATAAGCCTACTTCAAGTGGTGATATTTAAATTAATAAATATACTATTAAAGATGTCTTATGATTTAATAAAAGAGAGAGAGAATAAATTTGATAAAGTTTAATTTAATCAAAAATGCAAAAATTTTGCACATGAAATTAAAATGAAATAAAATAATAAAGAAAAAGGGTTCTCATGATTGTAAAATTGAAACCCTAAAGGGAGAAGGCTCTTTGTTAAGAAATTAGAGCCCATTTCTCCACACATAGGTTTGGAGAAGCAAATTTTTGAGAAAGAGGATTTTCAAGAAGATGCGAATTTCTCGCAAGCTCTGAGCATCCATCTAGTTAGCATCAGATCGAGGTAGGATCTTGTTGAGTTTTGCATACTATTTTACCCTTCAAAATCTCTCTATCTTCTTTGTGTTTGTATGAATATGTTTTTCAGAATTTAATTCAGGTTGAAAACTTTGTTTGAGAAAAGTTTATTTTTGTTATTGAAATGTCTATGAGAGAAATCAATCAAAAATTCTTATTGGAAATCAAATTATTTTAGAAAATTAAAATTGGGATGGGGGTTTGGAAAAGAATACCTATACTTTAATTTAAAAAATTTGATAGGTTGTATTTTTTTTCCTATTAGATCTATACTGATAGATTTGTTACACACACACACACACACACACACACACACACACACACACACACACACACACACACACACACACACACACACACACACACACACACACACCATAGTAATTATTTACCATGATAATTTTTATGACAAAACATAGATTTCATTTTTTGCCTGAAAATTGAAATCATGTACGAATTTGGGGGCATGTTTTATTTCTTCATTAAATAATATTTTAAAAAAAGAGGGGGAGATTGAGGCTCATAACCTCCCATGTCTCTCGTGTTGCATCATAGCTTGGTTGCAAAGGCAACCAAGGTTGCCGATAGCAGTCATAACTGCTATGACAGCTGAGGCTACCTAAGCAACCATAGCTGGTATATGTAGCAAATTGTCAACCTCTAAAAAATTTGATATTTGACATGCAATTTTTGTATTTTTTATATTTAATAACATTTTTATTAAATACAGTTTTTAATATATAGTTTTATTAAATTAGTCTATTTAATATGTAATATTATTATTAATTAATAATAATAATTATATTATTAAATTAATAAAATATTATTAACAATTATATTTAATTTTAGGCAAGAATTTACAATACAACGGTAAATTGAGCCTCTTATCTGGGAGGTCTTAGGTTCGAATCTACTTGAGCTGAATAAATAAAAATAGTAATAATTAATCACAACACACAATAAAAATTAATCTTTGCTTCGACCTCTTATCCGTCAAAAATATTATTATTTATTTATTTTTAAATAATATTTATTAAAAGAATTAGTTTATAGATATCATTAAGTTATTTTATATTTTTAAAAAAAATTGAAGAATTTATTTTAATGAAATTTGGATTTTATTAAGTGATAGTTCATTTTTATAAAAAAAAATAAAAATTGTTTTTTTTAATAATATTTAGATGATTTTAAGGAATTTGTTGTCTCTTTTGAGATTCTTGTGGATTCAAAAAACCTTAGTCAATATGGCACTTGAATAAAAATGAAAACTTGAAATTCTAATTGTGAAAATTGAACTTTTATTTTTCAAAACCAAATGATGTATGAAGCTACTTTTAGTGTGATGCATGGTTTATTTTACTAGGGTTCGGGTTTGACTAGCATATTGACTAGTCATGATGTTTACCAGAGGCTTGGGGGATTTTGTTCTTTGATGATGTTAAATGAGATGCCATAGTTAATGCTTTGATCTTTGAGATATGGATTAGTTTTTATTATTTTTTCATGATCTTTTATACTTGACCATTGTAACGTATTCATGTATTTCTATGATGAGCTTTGATTAGTTGCTTGTTAGTGCTTTCTAGTTGCTTTTATAGAACTGAGGTGAATGGTGTGATTTTCCTATTGTAACCCTTGAGTTTCAATCAATTATCTTTTGGTGCTTTCCAGTTGCTTGTATAGGATTGAGGTGAATATTGTGATTTATCTTTAGGTACTTTCTAGTTGCTTGTATCGGACTGAGGTGAAAATTGTGATTTTATGAGTTGTAATTTTTATGAGCTTAGGATATGTTATCTATGTGTATGTTGGGAAGTGGCTTGCAATGGAGGACGAATCCCTAAAGAGGCTACTTGCATAACCCATTGTAAGTTGTTTTAATAAGTGATAACATTTCATTGTATGGGTTTAAAATAATAAAAGTTAGTGTTTGTTTCTCACCATGCCTTGAGTGCTAGTACAGGATAGGATGGGAGTAGAGAGGATGCTTGATTGTGACCTTGCTTCATTAGTATTCGTTGTTTGTACGAGAGAATACTAATGCTACATAGAGAGATTAGGGGATTGGAGTCTAGAGAGGCTGCCAGGGTAATGTTAGAGTTAGCACATGCAATAACACTTGCCCACTTACATAGTAGATTTCCTATGTGTCTTTGTTGCCTCTGGGTTTAGATGTCACTTGTGTCTTGGTACCTTTGAGATAGATTGCTATCAGATTTTCCTTCAACTAAATGTTGATTATGACTTTTGGGATTGATATCCATATGGGACTTTAGATTATCTCCTTAACACAATGGGAGTGGGCCACTTAGGATCCACAAGCTTGGGTGGTAGTGTTTCTTATACCATTGAGATTTGACAGTTGGATGTTAGTGCTAGATGTACTAGTATAGTTGTTTCCTTTCATTTTGATCTTGTGTTTCTTTTGGATGGTTATATCCTCTTGTATTGTACATGATTATCAGAGATCTTATGAGATGATGTATATTCTTTGAGCTTTTCATACCTTGTGACTTGTACATTAGATGATTATGCATTCTGGTTATGCCAAGTGGCATCTTATACAATTTTATAGTATTTAATTGGATTCTTACTTGTGGTTATCCTATGATGTGGAATTTTTCTGTATCAAATTTAGGATTAATAAAACTTATGAATGTGATTCAATGTCATGGAACCCTTAAGAGATGTAATATGTTTATGGATTTTTTATATGTATGCGAGTTATTGCTTTCACTATATTATCTCTTGTTATTATAATATTAATTTTTTTAAAAACCAAACTTAGTGAAACTTTAGGTAAATTTTTTTTGGGTTCCCTGGCAGGGCATTACAGTAAACCCACAAAGATTTTGATTTCTCCAAACATAGACATTTCAAATTCTTTCCTCATTTCTTCAAAGAAGGATTTACATAAGTTATTATGTCCTATAAATAAGATATCATCTACAAATATTTTTGCAAGTAATATCTTGTCCTGAGGTCCTTCCTTGATATACAAATTGTTATTATCACTTGTCTTCTCAAAACCAATTTTTACTAGATATCCATGAAATCTTTCAAACCATGCTCTAGGAGCTTGCTTTAATCCATATAGGGATTTATGAAAGTTTACATACCATGCCTCTGTAGGTTGGATCTATGAAACCTTCAGGCTGATCAATGTAGAATTCTTCCTTTAAGACTCTATTCATGAAAGCTAATTTGGCATCCATCTGATAAATTTTGAATCTCTTTTGTATTGTATATGCTAGAAGTGTTTTGACTCCTTCAAGTCTTGCAATAGGAGAAAATGTTTCCACATAATCAATATCTTCTTCTTGAAAATAACCTTTGTAGACAAGTCTTTCCTTATTTCTTGTTACTTCAACTTTCTCACTCATTTTATTTTTGAATATCCTTTTATTACCAATCACATTTTTATCCTTGGGTCTAGGAACAAGAGACCAAGTTTTATTCTTTTCTATTTTCTCAATCTTTTCATTCATTGCTTCTATCCAACTTTCATCTTCTAAAGCATTTTTACATATTTAGGTTCAACTTCACTAGGTAAACATGTACCTTTTAGTTTGTTCCTTGTCAATATACCTTCTGTCTCTCCTCCAATTATTTGATCAAGTGCATGATGCCTTCTAACATATTTGGCAAGCCTTGGATCTTTCTTTCTTTTCTTAGAACATGGTTCACTTGGTTATTCAAGATCTCTATCTTGATGCTCATGTTCCTCTAGTTGAACTTGATGAAACTCAGGTAGTACCGCCTATGAATCAGGTTGCATTGCCTGTGAATCGGGTTGTACTACCAGTGAATTGCTAGGTACACTAAGTTTCTGATTGGATTCAACCTTCTAAAGTAAGGTTTTAGGTTCTTCATAGTATAAAAACATTCTGTAATCTTCAAGCTCTTTGTTTCTCTATTCTTTACTTCCTTTTGCAAACTCCTTAGTTTTCACCTGTGCTCTTTCTATGACTTTGTGCGTAGAAAGATTTAGACATTTGTATGTCTTACTTTTCTTTGAGTACCCTAAGCATATTCCTTCATCACTTTTTGCATCAAGCTTTCCTTCCCTTATATCTTTTAAGATATAACATTTTCTTTCAAGCAATCTTAGATAGAAAACATTAGGCTTATATCCATACCATAATTCATAAGGTGTTTTGTTTGTACCTTTCTTCAATTGAAATCAATTCAGTTTGTGAACTACGACATTGATTGCTTCTCTCTAGTATTTGGTTGCAACATTCTTCACTAATAATAATGTTCTTGCACATTCCATGATGGATCTATTCCTTCCCTCTTCTATTCCATTCTATTTTGGATTTTTGGGTGCTGTTACATGTCTTTTTATTCCTCTTTCATTGTAGAACTCATTGAATTCATTTGAGATTAATTATCCTCCTCTATCTGATCTTAGGCATTTTTGATTTTTCATTGTTTCCTTCTCAACTCTATCCAAATACAATTTAAACTTTTGAAAAAAATCAAACTTAACTTTTAAAAACATTACAATCATCATTCAAGAATAATAATCAACAAATAGAATGAAATATACATCTCCACAGTATCTTTCTACACCAATTGGACTGTAAAGATCTATGCGAAATAGTTCCAAAACTTCTTCAGAGTTATAGGATTTACATTTAAAAATTTTTTCTACTCATTTTACCAATTTAACATTGTTTGCACTTTCCCATCTCAGGCTTCTTTAGACAAGGTATACCTCTTACTCTGTTGTTCTTGCTTATGTTGACCAGGTTATCAAAGTTTACATGAAACATTATTTTATGCCATAGCTAACTTTATTCAACTTGAGCTAATAAACAAGAGCTTTCATTGAGATCTTGGTAAAAAAAATTACCTTTTGTCTGATTACCAGTTCCAACTAGTTTCTTTTTCCATCTAGTAGTTTGGCTTTGTCATTCATGAATTCAACTTTCTATCGTATATTGTTCAACTAAGCTACACTGAGTAGATTATGTCTTAATCCTTCAACCCAATAGGAATTATCACATTTGATTTCATCATTTAATGCTATGATTCCTTTTTCTTTTACATAACATGGTTCATTTTTTTCAAATCTAACACTTCGACCATCATAGTGTTCTAAATGTTCAAATTTTGTTTTATAACTAGTCATATGATAAGAATAACCACTATCTATGATCCATGTATCATTTTTGCTAACATGAGAGATAAGCGCCATAATTTCTTTTTCCTCATTATCAAATTCATCTTTAACAACAATATAAACTACTTCATCCTCATCATCATCACTATTAGAATCTTTTGCAATGTAACATGATTTCTTACCTTTGCCTGTGTAGTCCTTGTAATTTTTTGAAGTCTTTCTTTCCTTTTCCTTTGTAGTCCTTGTAACTTTGGAAGTCTTTCTTTCCTTTGAACTTGTTGAAATACTTTTCATCTTTATCTTCTTTTTCTGGACACCTTGCAACAATGTGACCAACTTCTTCAAATGAGAAACAAATCAATGGAATATTTTCTCTAAATTTTCCTTTTCCTCTTGGTACCCTTTTTTCTAGGAGAGCTTCAATGACTTCAAGATCCTCATCTGAATCATCTTCATCTTCGTTGACAACTTTTTTCTCCTTTCGAGTATCCTCCTTTTCTACCAAGGGTTAGTTTAGCTTTGAATGAAGATTAAATATTGTTAGAGGAAGGAGCATAATTATCAAATTTGTCCAACTCAAAAGCAACCAATCTTCCCACAAGAGCATCTAGGGTTAGATCATGTGTTGGATTGAATCTCATCTCTTGAATAGCTTACACTATAATTACATAGATAGGAAGAAGAGTTATTATTATCTTTCTAATTATTGTTTCATCATCAATTATACCTCCTACAACTCTAATTGCACTAACACTTTCTTTGACCCTTTAACTATATTAGGTGATGTTCTCACCTTCTTTCATTTTCGATTGATCAAACTTTATGCCTTAGCTCTTTGCACATTTTTTTCACCTCTAAAGACTTTCTTTAGCTTTTAAACATGCCAAATGAAATAGGACAATCATTGACTTCATCAAATTTAGAATAGTTCAAAGAGGATTCAATATCAATCATCATGATATTGTGATTCTTTTCTTCTTTTATTTGATCCGCAGTCATAGGCTTGGGTGGTGGCACACATTTGTTCTCTACATAGAATACACCAACATCATTGATGCTTGATATATGAAGCTTTGTCAACTCCTACCATGCTGAAATTTTTTCTCTATTAAGTTTAGGAATCTCCCTTCTAAAAGACATCCTTATCTTTAGCTTAGGTCCTTAAGAACTTTTACTGCAAGCACCAATGATCTAATACCAATTGCTGGAAATACAAGAGGAGTAATGAGAGGGGAGGGGTGAATCAGTTACCACAAAAAAAAATCCTCATCCCTTAGATATCAATGCAATCTTCCACTTATCATACACTATTGAATAGCTCAGTTAACACTAGAATATAAATGATGCTTGGCTAACAAAGAAATCTTAAGATGTATTAATCTATTTTATCCTAAAGTGACTTAGTTGAAGAAATATAAAGCATAAGTAACATGAACATAGATAATACCAAGATTTAATTTGGAAACCCAATTTAGGAAGAACAACCTTGCAACTAGTCACAATAATTTTCACTCTTCTAAAGTGAGCCCTATTGGGATCCAACCCTGTTAAATATTACAAAACATATTGTTAAGTATGACCTTGTTAGAGGATTTAGTTCACCCTATTACAAATGGTTTGGTTAGAGGTCTTCAAACACTTGAATCTAGAAATGTCACCTTATTAGATGATTTACAAAATGACCGTTAACTCTGTGAAGAGATTTCTTTATTGCTATAATGGTTAGAAAACAACAATAACTTGACCTAATTTAAGAAGAAACTATCTTTGCTAGTTTAGATCTCTTTGGCTTGATCTCTAGATCCTTCCTAATTAGATGTTCCTTTGCAACTTAACTTTTACACTTTCCTACTCTACCTTGCCTTCACTCACATATCCATCTCTTTCATATTCCTTGATACACTTCTTGTCCTCACAAATGGACCTTTCTTATATATCACAAAATAGAAAAGGTTGGCTTGAAAACCATTTCAACATCAATAAACATCCAAATAGTCAGCCTCAATTAATAAAACATTTGTAGCTTCAATCTGTTGTCACTCAGTCAACACTAGAACTGAATACTCGGTTAACACTATGACTTATGCATTACTTGACCACTCAGTCAATACTGAACTCTGTCAAAGCCCTACCACCTGATCAATATTGGAAGTAGGAATCCTTTCATTAACCAACTACTTAGTTAATACTAGAAAGTATTCATTACCTAACTACTTAGTCAACTAAGATATACAAGGTTAATATTGCAAACACTATATTTCTTGGTTAATACAAATATTTTTCTAAACATTAATGACAATATACAGTTGAATAATTGATTCCAATAGTAAGAACTCAAAGTAATCAAACTTAGAAGACAAAATCTGATGGTAGAAGTAGTGAAAATGGTGAGATTGTGCTCACCCAATGCAATGTATTAGGTGATTCCCCTACCTCAAATTAAGGCAAAGAGGTATGTATGGAACCATGTTTCAAACTGCTAAATCATATAGTAGTTCCTACATTATACGCATTAAAATCCAAATCTTCATGATAATGGATGCACAAGGACAAAATTGAAGTTTGAATTGAGTAATGTATGGTGGTGTTGAGTTGAGTTGTTAGTGTTGATAGAGTGTTAGTAATGAAGTTTTGAAGTGTTAAGTAGTTGAGTTAAAATTATAGTTATGGCTCAATTGAGGTTCTAATTGAGTTGATCAAGTGTGGAAGTATAATGACTAAGTTATCCTATGTTGTAATTCACCCACTATTTATATGGTGTATTGATGCGACCCTAAAATTGAAAGTTTGAGGTATATATCAATTTTTACAAGTCATTTTGAACACCCAAAATTTGAATTTTTAGAGAGAAGAGTGAGTTTGAAGCATTTGGAGATATTTTATTAGAGATTTCAATAGATTCAAAGCATTCCATCCACATTTTTTGTGAGTTGCGAAGCAATTGTGTGATTGCTGAGTTGTGCAAAAGTTTTTAATTAAACCCTAATTTGAAGAAATGACATCAAGATCATTTGCAATCAAGAAGAAGATTGATTCAAAGGTTAGTAATTCTTAGTTAGTGAAGAATGAGATTTGTCCCCCTCCTAAGTATAAGGTATATCCTAAGATAGCGATGAAGGGTGATTCATTTGGTGGCCTCTCATCAATCCTACCTAGAGTTATCACGATTCATGATTATAAGTCATTTTACATGTGCAAAGTAGGTGAAGTATGAGATTATAAATCAAGAGAGTTGCATATGAGAAGTTATGTGAGGAAAGAGTGTTAAAAGGTGAACATAAACACATTTTTGAGAAAGGGTTGACTTATGCCCTAAATTTCCCAAGAAAATTCAAAGTAGAATGGATTAAAATCATTTTGGGTAGGATTCATGATATTTAATTATGGCTAGAAAGTGGATCAATAAAAATCACAAAACAAACCATCCATCATGTGGCTAGTTGACCTATTGCAAATAGAAAGTAAACAACATGACATCAAATCAAAGATGTAATTGAAGCTAATAGTTTAGTGGTTTGGAACAAGAGAGGATTAATGATCTCTACTATCATTGATGCTAAGATTGAGTTTGGAGAAGGGGTTATAAAGCACAAGTTGTATTAGTTGAGCCAACTTGATAGCATTACATGTGTAATAGTGGACCAAGTATGGAAGATAGTGAAGAAAGATCATGCTTATGATCTTTTTGAGCTATAATGGACTTAATTAGCCAATAATATGACAACCATCCAAAAAGACACGAATATAATCTGTAAGTCTGGGTCATTGATTGTCTGTATATTTTTCTATGTTCAAAATTATTTTCCTATAGTTTGTTAATGTTGTTCGAGATCAAAGGAGAATAGTCACACACTATATTAATGAGTATATTCATCAGTTAGGTGACTATTTTAATAATGTTATGGATGGATATTTTGAAGAATTCAAGCAAAAAATAAAGAAGAGGACAGGGATACCTAAATCTTTGGTTGACAAGTACTACAATGAAGTATGCTTTCTGATTGACATAGATTATACCTATGTACATGTAGTGATGTCTAGGGTTGTATGGTTAAGACCCTTTCCCTATGAAATCAATATAAATGAGGTAACTACAATAATTACTACATTTTTGGTAGAGGAAGTGGACAAGGACGTAGAACCATTTGGTAGGTATGAGGTGGAAATGTTTAAAATCATTATTGATTTGAAAGCATCTAAAATGAACAAGAAAATAAAAAGTATGATTAAAGATCTAGAGAAGTCACTGGGTGAAAGTACAGAGAAGGAGATGCTTCTACAAATCATAGAAGGAAAAGGTGAGGATAAATATAGAAATGATAGTGATGATGATGATGAAGAGGGTAATAAATAAGAGGAAGAAGAAAATAGTAAAGGAAATAGAAAAGAAATAATGGTTGTTGAGCCATAAGCTTAAAGGAAGAAGCAAGTTATAATTTCTGAGCCCTTAGTTAAGAAGAACTTGAAGAAGGTAGTAATTAAACCTACCCCCACATCATCTAGAGTTATAAGGAAAAGAACTAGGGTGGCTACTACTCCAGCTGAGGCTAGGCCCAAGAAAGGAGAGGCTAGGATTGTCAATCCCACTCAAGGGAAGAAGTTAATAAAGAGGAGGATCAATACTAGTGAAGAGACAGAGCTCTATAGACTTGCAAAGAAGCCAAGAATAAAACTAGTGATGGATAGAGATGATGATGAATAAGATGAAAATAGAATAGAGTTTGATGACATTAGTCAGTTCAAAGTTGCAATGCACAAACCTCTTGAAACTATTAATGAGGTATGTGAAAATGTTAGAGCAAGTGTAGGTTTGTCAAGATTCAAATTTGTTAAGTATGAAAAGCTAAATAAGATAGATAAGGCCAAGATTGAACAAGTATTAGTTGACATGATGGAAAATTTCAAGACTACATTAGAGATAGTGAATAATGTTTTGAATGAATTGTATAATAAAATTGATGAAAAGTGGAAATATGAAACAATATTTGAGAGATAGATAGGGGAAGCTACATTATCTCAAACTATGCCATAAGTAATTAAGAAGAAAATTGCAAAATTGAAGGAGAAGTACATAAATAGATTTGTACCAAAGTCAAGGGCATTCTTGGTGTTGAAGAATAAAATATAAGACAATGTGCAACAAAGAAAATTGATATGGAAGAATATTTTTGGATTAATGCCAATAGATGAAAATAAAGATGAAGCCGAGTAGAAGGAGTTGGACAACGAGGATGACTACTATGATGGTTTTGAAAATATTGATGAAGTAATACAAAGAAAGGTTCTAGAGAGTGAACAACAAGAGATAATCATTGTTGAGGATGAACTTGTTGATAACATAACAAATGTGACTAAGTTGGCCAAGCAAGAACCAAAAGAGGAGACTCCCATTCAAATGTCTATACAAGAGGTATTAGTGAACCCTAATCTTTGGTTATTTCAAGTCAAAGAGTATCCAAATATAGACACATAGCTATATGGAAAAGTAGTTGATACAACGCAAGATACCTCAAATTTTCCCATATTTTCATTAAATCTAAATGATAGCTAGGATGATTCAAAAAATGTGAATGTCAAGAAATAGATCATGCTAGTTACTAAAGCAAATAAGTCACCTAAGTAAGTAAGGAAACATGATGCTAGTAAGGGAAATGAAAGTACACAAGGAGAGAAAGGAGAGAATAACATTAATGATTAAGAAAACACATTTACTACAATTAGTGCAACAATTTTCATAGGACCTCAGCGAGAGGGAAAGAAGGAGATTGGTAAACCAAGTTCCTCTAGTGAACTCCAAATTATTTTTGTTAAAGATCAATCAAATGTGTTTATACCATAACCATGTAAAGATGAAGCAATAAAAGGGTAGAAGATAGGAGAGGAAACACAAAAATTTGATGTGACTCAGAGCCACATAAGCTGAATCTAGTATTTCAAACTCAAGGTTTGAAACTAACTTTGTTGACCTCAAGCACACTAGATTTTAAGAGCAAGAAGTTGAAGAAGGTAAGACACTCATCCCAAGCTATGAGAGGTAAAACAATTACCTTATATAAAGATATTATTATACTTGACAGGGATAGATCAAATTTAAGTGAGGAGAAAATGAGAATTTTAAGCGAGTTATATGTTAGGAAGGCTAAGTAAGATGAGATGAGGAGAGATCATCAACATAAACAAGTTCTATATGATATCAAGGATATTTTTCTTGATACTATGGTTGTTGATGACATAGATGAGAAACATCCCATCATTAAAAAATTGGTAAATTTTTTAGAGAAGACTAATGAGCCTGACATTGATATTCAATAGAAGTTGATGGAGAAAGCTGAGAGAAAGTATGACAAAAGGGTAATGGGAAAAGTTTTTAGTGAGATAACTATTAAGATAATTGAACTTTCTACTCAAGATAATAATGTAGATTTTTTTTAATGATATTAATTCATTTTTTGGGAAGTTATCCCATGTACCAACATTTACTATGGAAATATGAGAAAAGATGGACAAGATTGATGATGATTTGTAGAAGATTGGAAGCACACTGATCTTGGATGCAAGTTCAAGTCTAGTTCATTTTTCAAGGTTGCAATTTTTGCAAGTAAAGAAATTCAAGCTCATGCATGAGGAGAGAAAAAAAAGAGTTGAGCTACTTATAATTGAAGCAATACTGACTCCACATTTAACAATCATGTAGAAATATTTGAAGATTGCAAAAGATCTAACTCAAAGTCATCAACAATTGTAGATAATATGATTAATCTTGTAGGTACACTAAAAATTTAGAGACAAACTCTTGATGGGTTGAAGAATCCTTGGAATAACACCATCAAAATGATTTTGAAGTCCCACAAATCATTTTTGGAAAAGTATGGTATCCTTCCCAATCCCTAGTTGCAAGTTATAACAACCATAACAAAAAAGGGGAATGAATGAAGATGTATATGTTCAAAGGTATGAAAAGAAGAACAAAAAATTTGATCATGTATGTATTGTATGAAAATTTGACAAAATTTGTTGTGTATATTTTTGGAGTAATAAGAATTTAGTTAGTCAGATACTTAGAGATGTGTGATATTAAAATATTTTAGAAAGGTTTTGAAAAAAGTAAGTACAAAAGTCTATGTGTAGACTGAGTTACAATTATGGATTATATCCTAAAGGGGAATACTTATGTTTCATCTTTGGAATGAAAAGTTTTGATCATGACAAAGTGTTTTTTTGTCACTAATGTCAAAGGGTGAGATTTTTGACCCTAAAGGATATCATAATATTGTTAGTTAGTGAAACGAAAATAGTCATTCACAAGGAAATATTGGTCGATCATTACTATGACTAAGTCACGCCAAGTAATGCGATGGATACTTGTACATATTTTAGTTAGTTCCAAGTAGTAGTTACTACAAAGAAAGTCAAAGGTCACCATAGTAATATATTATAACCTGAGTTGGTTAGGAGATAGTATATTTTCCAAAGTGCATACATATGCCAAGTATAATATAGAGTGAGGATTATAGTTTATAATGAGTAGAGTTGAAGCTAAGTGATAACATGCAGAATAGACATGGTCGAGTATCAACAAGCCACTAGTGCCAAGTAAGAAATTTTGACATATTTGTTTGGAATGTCACATAATCTTAAATAAACCATTTTTCCAAGCTGGAGATGTATTTATATGATCAAGAAGTTTTCTAAAAAGATAATTATGCCTTTAATTATGGATCATTAATCCCTATGTAGAGAGATTAACCAATCAAAAAATTGTAAGGACTAAGTGTTAAAATGGATGAATCTAGTGTTGGAAATTTGGATAAATAGGATAATGTTTAAAAGAGTTATAATTGTCATTTATGGAAACATATTCCTTGTATGAAGAAGGCATTATGTGTAGGAAGAGATTCTACAGTTAGACTTGAAAATTATTTAAGATAGTTTATCTAACATACTAGAGATAGTTTTGATATGTAAAGATGAATGAGATAGTTTGGGCATGTGAAAAGTTAGGTACAAATAGTACAGAGTGTCAGGATGATGTACGCTAGAGTGAAAATTAGTATAGTGAGTACATAAGAAGATATAAATGTTTTACTAGTTGAGACAATATATAGACACAACAAAGCATAATAGTAAATGGGTAATTATGAGTAAAGGAATTTTTTTGTTTATGAAATAATTACTTGACTAATTAGGGATGACATCCTAGATGTTAACCCTTAGAGAGAAAGAGTTGGTTTTGTATTTTTCCATTTATAAATTGTAAGGGTATAAAGGAAAGATTACAATATGTGAAGTAGTGTGTAAGTTGTAAGATATATGCAAAGTTTAGTGTGCTTATTGTGAAGACTATGCAAACTTTATGTGAAGTGAATTATGATGTATGATCAAAGGATTGCAAATTATGTGATGAAAAATAGTGACATATCAAATATTGAAGATATCAGCAGCAAGTAAGAGGTTATTGTATCTATCTTTTTGTATCAAGGAATTACATTGTAAGTTACATGTTTGGGTAGTGGGCTTAGCTTGTATATCATTTTGTATATGTATTTGTACCAACTCTTAATAGGGTTGAAGCAATTCCTAAGAGGGTTGAGGCTTCTAACAAGACCTAAGTCCTCAAACAAGGACCAAGACACTATATGCATTTAATAAACTTTTAACATGATCAATATGTTTAACCAGATACTTTTCATTAGTGGGTCATTTTTTGGGCACCATCCACACTAGGGTTTTCCCTTGGCTAGGGTTTCCCTAGTTAACAAAATATGGTGTTATGAGTTCTCTTATTTTATGGTTATGCTCACTGTTCAACATTGTTAGTTTAATTTTATATGCAAGTTATAAGGCAATTAATAATGTCCATTTTTGGGCTAAAGTTTGTAGAATACTAATTCACCACCTCTTAATATTCCCTATTTCTAACAATTGGTATTAGAGCAAAATTACTTAGAAGAGGCTAACAACTTGAGTAAGATCCCTATGAACATAGAACAATTACAAAAGAACCTAGAAGAATCCCTTGAGTAGATTGATATTCTTATTGAAGAAAGAGATATCTTGAAAGAAAGGTATGAAGATGCAAAAGACTACATTAGGAAATTGAAAGATAAGATTGATCACCTCAAATCTAGAAATGAACCTAAAGATCAGACAAAAGAAAGTGATGAAGTATCAATATTGAAGAAAGAAAATGAGATTCTAAAACATGAGTTAAAGATCATTGAACTGAAGCTAAGTTTGAAGAAAGATAATAGAAAAGTTGAGTCAAATCTGAAATATGAGAACGTAGATCTAAGATGCCATATTACAAAAGTTACATCTGAACTTGAATCTATTAAATCAGATAATGCGGAACTTGAGAAATACAACACTATTATGAAAGGAGAGTTAACTTAACCACATGATCAATATAATCATAAACCATAACAAGATACTCATGCACAATAATACTAGATATGTTAACTAGGGAAACCATTGATAAGAGGGAAAATCTTGGTGGGGATGGTACCCACAAGATGATGTACTAATATAAATATTGCTTGTTAGAGGATAGACCCTGTTAGGAATGTATAACAACATTAAGTACATATCAGTCCCTATTAGGAGACTGAATCCCTCTTAGGAGATTCTAACCCTATTAGGAGTTGTGCTAACCCTGCTAGGAGTTGTGGAAGATAACTAGACCTACTAGCCAAAAAACTTCAATAGAAAGACCAATGAATCTACCATCCAAATGATCTCTATATTATTCCTTACAGAATAATAGAAATGAATTGTACTTCCTTCCTCTTTCTATGTCTTGTCAACTAGACTCTTACTCCTTCTAATCTTGTAAGAAAATCAACAAACTCATATACAATAATCCCTTGCATTGCTTACTTGCATTCAATAAACACTCTACTACTTTTCACACTTCTCACTTCATACAATGAACACAACACACCATACATGTTTTACAAACAAGGAAAACATCTTTCATTTATACCATATCTTCAAAATAATTCCTTGAGTTGGCCTTGAGGCTTTCTCAATTAATTATAATAAGATGATTAATTAATTAGAATTACAATAGCACTTTTGTCTCACAATCTATACAAAACTTCACACGTGCGATACTAGGGCTTGTGCATTTTTTGATGTCATCATCTGATTGTCCTCTATCACTGATTGACTGTGCATCTTCTTTTTACATCTCAAATGAAAGATATAATGAAAACATTAGGAACTAATTTCTAAGCACTTTGTCTCTATAATTCTCTTAGTAAATCAAGTACACCTTCCATACATCTTCAACTTATGTGTTGCACATTAAACCTCATCATCAGGACATAGTGCTAAACATGTCCATGATCATGCATCACCAAACAAGAAAAACCTTGTTCGTACAACTAAGATCTCTCTTTGCTACTCTATTAGTCTTCAAAAGCTTACTACTATGTTGACATCAATAACAAACATAGTCATGAATGCAACATTCCAATACTCTCCAATTCTTAGGATACTCTCCCAATGTAGTATCATCAACATTTATGCTAACAATCTCCCACTTTGGCATTAATGATAACATAGATGAAAAATATTTAAGTTCCATGAATAACAAAACAATACTTTTGTTGTTGCTCTTATCTTTTCAAATCCTCTTCATTAATCAAATCTGAAATCCTCAAGAACACTTCTCTGTTCTTCTTCTTCTTCTTGATGATCAACAATAGTTGTTCATAGTAAACAACTCACCATACTCCAAGGTTCTTTGTGCTGCATATCTCCCCATATAGATATTAATCATTCTACTTTACATGAATATTTCTAAATATCTCTAATAAAGTAAAGATTTATATGCACTCTCCCCATACATACTTAGGAGATGTTTTTCATGCATATTCTCCCCTGTTGACATCAATGACAAAGTCCTCATTATGTCAATTAACTACTCCAAGTCTTCAACTAGCTCAAGTGTCCAAAGACACTATTCAAGACCAAATACCAGGAGTCCTTAATGATTCAACTCATTATATATACTCCCCCATACAAGAAGCATCAACATTAAGTCTAGTCTAAAAATAGTGTTATGTACCACTGGACTGATGTACTTTTTGCATCATTACTTAGAAGTAGGTAGGGGCATAACCCCAAGCATACCTCTCAAGTACTCAAATGTATCTTTAGTTAAAGGCTTCGTAAAGATATCTACAATATGATCTTTAGTACTTGCATGCTCTAATCTAATCTCCTTTTCTACCACCTTCTCTCTAAAGAAGTAACACATAATAGATATATGCTTAGTATGAGAATGCAATACAAGATTCTTAGAAAAAATCATTGTTCTTGTGTTATCATAGTAAATGATAATAGGTTCTGTAAACTCAATTCTAATATTCTTCAACATCTGTTTCATCCACATCACTTGATTGCAATTATTGACTACTGCAACATACTCTACCTTAGTTATACTCTAAGAAATATAATCTTGTTTCTTGCTTAGCCAAGAAACCAATCTTCCTCCAACAAACAATGCTCCACCACTGGTGCTCTTTCTATCATCCATACTGCCTACCTAATCTACATCAGTATGTGCACATAGAGTGAAATCACTTGATCTATCATACCAAATTCCATAGTCATATGTTCCTTTCAAATATCTGAATATCCTCTTTTTTGTTACATAATGATACTCCTTAGAATTAGCTTGAAATCTAGCTACAATACCAACTGCATTTTCTATATCTAGTCTTGTGTGAGTGAAATATTACAAACCTCCAATCATGGATGTGTATTTCTTCTACTCCATTTTAGGTGCCTCATCCTTTCTAGATAACTTGTGACTAGTTATCATAGGTGTACTAATAGGATTGCAACTTCCCAATCCAAAAAAATTCAACAAATCTTTCAAGTACTTAGTTTGTGAGATGAAAATACCATCATTGTTTTGCATAATCTGTAATCCTAAGAAAAACTTCATTTGTCCTATCATGCTTATTTCAAACTTATTCTTCATTTCATTAGCAAACTTATTACTTGCTTCATCATTTCCTCCAAATATGATGTCATCAAAAAATATTACTATTATTAATAAACCATCCTCAATTTCTTTCAAATACAAGTTACTATCTATTGTACCTTTAGAAAACCCATGTTTTGCCAAATAGCTATCCAACCTTGCATGCTAGGATCTAGGTACTTTCTTCAAACCATATAGAGCCTTCTTTAGTTTTTATACCATATTTTTGTCTTCTATTAGAGGGAAACCATCAGACTGCTTAATATATACCTCTTCTTCAAGTTCTAGATTTAGGAAGGCTGATTTAACATCCATTTGATATAGTTTGAACTTCTTATTCACCTTCTTTTTGTGAGTAACCTTTGAATGCAAGTCTGGCCTTGTTTCTCACAACTTCACCTTGCTCATTCATCTTGTTTCTGAATACCCATTTGGTTCCTATTACATTTTTGCCTTTAGGTCTAGGAACTAACTCCCATGTTTCATTCTTCATGATATGATCTAATTCTTCCTTCATTTCTTGAATCCAATGATCATCTTTACATGCTTCATCAAAACTCTTAGGTTCAACTTGAGAAATCAAACATAATTCCTCATTAGAATTGTTTTTTTCATCACACCTTCGTCTTTGTTTCCAATTATCTATTTTGGAGGGTGATTCTTTGTTAGATTCCCACGAGGGTTAGGAGTTGACATCTCAACTCTTTTCTCATCTCTAGGTTTAGACATCTATTCTCCTCTTTGCTCAACATTTAACACATCATATTGCAAATCATTGTTAGTCTCAAAGAAAACTTCTACATTCTGTCTAACAATTCTGTTATTATCTTCTTCTTCATCTGAATTGTAATCTAACATCTTTTCCTTAGTTCCAAACTTTTTATCAATCTTTACATTTGTGCACTCAACTATTGTCTTAGTTCTATGATTAAATCATCTATATTATTTTCTTTTCAATGAATAGCCAAGAGACATTCCTTCATCACTTCTTGGATCAAACTTACCAACATCATCATCATCTCTCTTAATATAACACTTGCTTCTAGATATTTTAAAATACTTAACTGATGGTCAATGACCAAACTATAATTCATAAGGTATCTTTCTCATACATTTTCTGATATGTATTTTGTTCATAGTATACACTATATTGATTGCTTCTCTCCAAAATGTCTTGGATACATCTTTCTCAAACAACATTGCTCTTGTTACCTTTGCTACTAATCTATTTCTTCTTTTTGCAATCCCATCTTGTTTAGGTGTCCTAGGTGAACATAACTGTCTTTTGATTCCATTCTCTTTGCAAAACATGTTAAACTCTCTAAAAGTGAATTCTCCTCCTCTATTTGATCTCAAACACTTTATCTTAACACCAAATTCATTCTCCACCCTATTCTTAAATATCTTAAACTTCTCAAAAGCTTCATAATTCTCTTTAGGAAATGATACCCACATCATTCTACTGAAATCATCAACAAAATTTATGAAATAACTTTCACCATAGATTCCTCTTGTTCTAGAGGGACCACTCAGATCTATGTGAACAAGCTCTAGCTTCTTTGTGGTTATGAACTTCTTACTAGGAAAAGATACCTTCTTCTCCTTAGAGAAAATACACTCTTTGCAAATCACATTAGTAGGCTTTATTATCTTAGGCATATCTCTGATTGCAAACATGCTACTAACCTTTACAATATTATCAAAGTTTATATGAAAGAATCTCCTATGCCATAACCAAATTTTATCCACTTTAGCAACTAAACAAGTCATTTTAGTGGGATTCAACTAAAATACATTACCTCTGGACCTAATTCCAGTTCCAATAATCTTAACATTCTTATCCTTGATAGTGTGAGTCTTTTCTGTAAATTACAATTGATAACCTTTGTCCACCAGCTATCCAACACTCAACAAATTATGCTTTAATACATCAACAAAATAAACATCATCAATATTAGTTCTTGCACCTAAAGTAATGGATCTGATTCTTGTAATATGTTAGGCTACATTGTTACCAACTCGAACAATACCTCCATCATAGTTATTGAAGTTCAAAAACTTATTCATATCACCAGTCATGTGATATGAACAACCACTATCTATTATCCAAACATATTTCTTTTCAACTTGGGAAACTAGAGCCTTTTCTTCTCCAATTTCTCTATCAAGATCATCTTCCTTAATAGCTACAAATCCTATCGCATCATCACTTTCAATTTGAACTCTTTCATCAAATTCCTCATCTTCATTAACATACAAACAATTTCTATCTCTCCTAGGCTTAAACTCTCCTTTATACTTTTTCTCTCTTTTAGGATATTTAGATGCTTAATGACAAAATCATTACATATCCAACATTTAAAGATATTACTACCATCACAAAACTTGCATCCAATAATCCCTTGGATCACTTACTTGCATTCAATAAACTCTTTCCTCTTTTTCATACTTTGTACTTCATACAACGAACAAAACACACCATACACATTTTACAAACAGGGAAAACATCTTTCCTTTATACCATATCTTCAAATTAATTTCTTGAGTTGGCCAAATAATTAATTAATTATAATGACAATAGCACTATCAGCTCACAGTCTATACAAAACTTCACATGTGCGATACTAGGGCTTGCATATCTACTAACATCACTATCTGATTGTCCTCTATCACTAACCAACCAGATATTTTCTTATTACATCTCAGATGAAAGATATAATACAAACATTAGGAACTACTTTCCAAGAACTTTGTCTCTGTACTACTCTCAATAAATAAAGTACAACTTCCATATGTCTTTGACATAGGTGTTTCACATTGAACCTCATCATCAGGACATAATGTTGAATATTGATAAGTAGGAGATAATTTCCACAGCTAGTCAAATTGTGATATGAATATCAGGATTTAACTGTGTGATTTTGAGTCAAACTCGATGACCCATATTTCATGAGTAGTGATTCAACATGAATCCATCTCTCATGAGAATAAATGGAACACTTAGCACTCATTGGATCTAGGTGATGCTCACAGGGGTGAAGCACCGGGACTTCCCGGGAGGTCACCCATCCCAGTACTACTCCAGCCTGAGCGCGCTTAACTACGGAGTTTCCTCCTTAGTTAAACCCAAAGCTTGCAACCCCATTTGCAAAACCTTCACCAAGTGTTGTGCCTTATGAATCATTCATTAGAAAGCCCCTTAAGCTCATCAATTGATAAGTAGGAGATAATTTCCACAGCTAGTCAAATTGTGATATGAATATCAGGATTTAACTGTGTGATTTTGAGTCAAACTCGATGACCCATATTTCATGAGTAGTGATTCAACATGAATCCATCTCTCATGAGAATAAATGGAACACTTAGCACTCATTGGATCTAGGTGATGCTCACAGGGGTGAAGCACCGGGACTTCCCGGGAGGTCATCCATCCCAGTACTACTCCAGCCTGAGCGCGCTTAACTACGGAGTTTCCTCCTTAGTTAAACCCAAAGCTTGCAACCCCATTTGCAAAACCTTCACCAAGTGTTGTGCCTTATGAATCATTCATTAGAAAGCCCCTTAAGCTCATCAATTGATAAGTAGGAGATAATTTCCACAGCTAGTCAAATTGTGATATGAATATCAGGATTTAACTGTGTGATTTTGAGTCAAACTCGATGACCCATATTTCATGAGTAGTGATTCAACATGAATCCATCTCTCATGAGAATAAATGGAACACTTAGCACTCATTGGATCTAGGTGATGCTCACAGGGGTGAAGCACCGAGACTTCCCGGGAGGTCACCCATCCCAGTACTACTCCAGCTTGAGCGCGCTTAACTACGGAGTTTCCTCCTTAGTTAAACCCAAAGCTTGCAACCCCATTTGCAAAACCTTCACCAAGTGTTGTGCCTTATGAATCATTCATTAGAAAGCCCCTTAAGCTCATCAATTGATAAGTAGGAGATAATTTCCACAGCTAGTCAAATTGTGATATGAATATCAGGATTTAACTGTGTGATTTTGAGTCAAACTCGATGACCCATATTTCATGAGTAGTGATTCAACATGAATCCATCTCTCATGAGAATAAATGGAACACTTAGCACTCATTGGATCTAGGTGATGCTCACAGGGGTGAAGCACCGGGACTTCCCGGGAGGTCACCCATCCCAGTACTACTCCAGCCTGAGCGCACTTAACTACGGAGTTTCCTCCTTAGTTAAACCCAAAGCTTGCAACCCCATTTGCAAAACCTTCACCAAGTGTAGTACTGGGATGGGTGACCTCCCGGGAAGTCCCGGTGCTTCACCCCTGTGAGCATCACCTAGATCCAATGAGTGCTAAGTGTTCCATTTATTCTCATGAGAGATGGATTCATGTTGAATCACTACTCATGAAATATGGGTCATCGAGTTTGACTCAAAATCACACAGTTAAATCCTGATATTCATATCACAATTTGACTAGCTGTGGAAATTATCTCCTACTTATCAATTGATGAGCTTAAGGGGCTTTCTAATGAATGATTCATAAGGCACAACACTTGGTGAAGGTTTTGCAAATGGGGTTGCAAGCTTTGGGTTTAACTAAGGAGGAAACTCCGTAGTTAAGCGCGCTCAGGCTGGAGTAGTACTGGGATGGGTGACCTCCCGGGAAGTCCCGGTGCTTCACCCCTGTGAGCATCACCTAGATCCAATGAGTGCTAAGTGTTCCATTTATTCTCATGAGAGATGGATTCATGTTGAATCACTACTCATGAAATATGGGTCATCGAGTTTGACTCAAAATCACACAGTTAAATCCTGATATTCATATCACAATTTGACTAGCTGTGGAAATTATCTCCTACTTATCAATTGATGAGCTTAAGGGGCTTTCTAATGAATGATTCATAAGGCACAACACTTGGTGAAGGTTTTGCAAATGGGGTTGCAAGCTTTGGGTTTAACTAAGGAGGAAACTCCGTAGTTAAGCGCGCTCAGGCTGGAGTAGTACTGGGATGGGTGACCTCCCGGGAAGTCCCGGTGCTTCACCCCTGTGAGCATCACCTAGATCCAATGAGTGCTAAGTGTTCCATTTATTCTCATGAGAGATGGATTCATGTTGAATCACTACTCATGAAATATGGGTCATCGAGTTTGACTCAAAATCACACAGTTAAATCCTGATATTCATATCACAATGTTGAATATGTCCATGACCACACATCAGCAGACAAGAAAAATTG
Source organism: Cupressus sempervirens (assembly GCA_028749045.1). Lineage (NCBI taxonomy): Eukaryota > Viridiplantae > Streptophyta > Pinopsida > Cupressales > Cupressaceae > Cupressus > Cupressus sempervirens. The sequence goes on along the minus strand of CM053792.1, from coordinate 237,820,136 downwards.
TATCCATACAACTAAGATCTCTTTGCTACTCTGCTAGTCTTCACAAAGTTATTGCTATGTTGACATAAATGAGAAAAAGAGTCATGAATGCAACATGTCAATACTCTCCAATGCTTAGGATACTCGCCCAATGTAGTATCATCAACATTCATGCCAATAAATTGAGGAACCTAAGAAATTAAGCAAGTTGAATCACCTAAGGAAATAAGGTATGAATTTAAAGGTATATTATTTATATGTAACAAAGTAGGTCATACGAAGAGAGATTGTACATGTACTTCATTAAAATCTATTACTAATTTTTATTGTTATAATTGTTATAGTTTTGGTCATAAAGTAATTGATTGAAAGGAACCTAAATTTGATAGTAAACATATAAATAGTAGAATTTTTAGAGATACTAACCCTACATATGGAAGAAGGAGATAAAATGAAGGAACTAATATACTAAGGAGCAACATTGTGTGTTAAAAATGTAACAACTTTGGAAATATTGTTAGAAATTATAGAGCACTAGTTAACCAGTCTGGATCTAATCAAAGAAGCAGTGCACCGATATGTCAGCTATGCAACAACTTTGGTCATATAGAAAGATTTTATAGAATGGACATAAGGAAAATCAATATAAATCCAAATTTTAGGAGAAATAACAATAAACATGTTAGGAAGAATGATAGCAATAGTAACAATTAGAAAAATGGTTTGAGAGAACATGTGGAAGAATTCAAAGAAGTATTTGTCAAAGCAAAAGATTCATCAAGCTCACACATAGTATTGGATGAACAATATTTTGATGCACCTAATCAAAGATTGAAGTAATCTATTGTATGTGATTCACCCTATTTGAGTTAAGCACATTTCTATTGAATATCAAGTTAAGAGTTGCAAATTTAATATGAGGTAGAAGAAGACATTTGAAAGCTATGGTTAAGAGCACATCTCATTTAAAGATCACACATGTGGGCACAAATGAAAACAAATTTATTGGTAGTTAGAAATAACTTCTTATAAATTTCAAACTTGCATAATTAATGTGAAGATTGATTTGGTAAGATATAAGACATGTGAACAAGATTGTAAGTACCATTTGATTGAGTGAAGAGTTAAGAAGTAGTAAAGAGTGAATTGATATCATTTGAAAGAAAATTAAAGGTGATTTAGAGTGAAAAGTGCAAAAATCCCTAGCTATGCAAAATCAAGGTATTTATCATCCACACAGTTGAAATTCTTAAGCTTTTAATCTGAAAAAATAGCCACTCCAATAGTTTGTGATGTGAATGAACAACCTAGTTACAAGTTTAAGAAGCATCCTTATGTGTCCTTAGAAGATGACCCATTAGGAGCATTTTCACAAGTTCTACCTAATTTTTACATGTAGAATACATTAGATCCTATATCCACTATAAGTTTGAAAGTATTGGTGATAGCAATATCCACAAGGAGCTGAATTTGGTTTGCAATAATGATTTATCCTTTAAACAAGTTTATGAGCACCTACATGAGCTAAACATTATCAAACATAAATTTTACACTAAGTTTGACAACCATGAATGGACAAGGATAATTATCATTTGCATTCATGAAGATATGTTTTGGGTAGGAGATATAACAATAATGATTGACAATGATATGATTCATAAGTTGAAAATCCTTAGCAATGAGGGGTGTAACCTTGTGAATGAGGAGAATGTGACAAAATTAATAGAAACTAAAGTGAAAGCCAAATTTGATGGAAGAAACATGAGATTTGACCTTATTAAGGAAATTGATGCTAGAGTATTAAGATAAAATATTTGGTATAAGATGAATTATAGTTCTAAAATGAATTATGTGTTGGAAGCATGAATGCTAACGATATTCCTATGGGGGAGTATTGTGGAAACATGATTAGATCCTTATCATGATGAAATGTTACATTCATGACTGTGTTTGTCTTTAATGTTAACATAGCAATTTTTTGTGGTATCTAACATAAGAACAATAGAAAGATCAAGTTGGTATAGACAAATCATTCAGTACTTTCAGTAGTGAGGTTAAAGGGAGATTGTACTATGTGTCTAGTATATGTAGCTAGCCTCGGAAGCATAAGATACTAAGTCTAGAAGAAGTTATGCAAGTTTTGATGAAGATAGTTCTAAGATAGAGTTTATAGAGACATGTTCTAATAAACTTGTTATATCTCTTACCAAAATTATTATTCTAGTAAGCCAAAGTTATAGATGTAAAGAAGACATGTTGGTGATGACATGGATAATCTCACTCATCATAATGTTACATGTTCGGAAAGCTATTCAAGTTGCAAGGTGAAAGATTAATGTTATCACTAAGTGTAACATGTTCTTAATGTGGTCCTATAATAATTAATTGAAAAGGTGTAACAGCTGACTCACAGAACTATTTTATGGATTTGGTATAAAGAAAGGACATGTTCCTTCATCATACATGACATGAATGTAGTATATATTGATGAATGCGAATGATTGAAGAACGAAATGCAAAGATAAGTATAGCAGACTAGAAGTGAAGGAAAATTCATTGCCAAGGTTTGATTGTGTGATCCAAAGTTGGATACTTGGATTGAGGTTCATGACCTAGTCTATAAGGTCTGATAGTGATTGGTCTAGATAACTGGATAGAGGAAAGAAGTTAAAGTACAATACACACAATTATTCTGCAAGGAATAGTTGAGAGATCAATTGGATAGTGAGTTTAGTGGTCTTGCCCTAGAAGCTATTTGGACAATGGGTCCTTCCATCTTCTACAACTCCTAACAAGGTTGGGACAACTCCTAACAGGGTTGGAATCTCCTAACATGGATTCAAAGTCTCCTAATAGGGACTCTTATGTACTAAATGTTGTATAGACTCTTAAAAAGGTCTATCCTCTAACAAAGAATATTTATATTAGTACATCATCTTGTGGGCATGATTCCCACTAGGGTTTTCCCTCTGATCAAGGGTTTCCCTTATTAACATATCTAGTATAATTGTCTATGTGCATCTTTCTATGGTTGTTGTTTACTTTGGTTGAATAGATAAGATCATTTAAAGTTGATAAATGTTTTAATTATTGGATAATTGATTCATGCCCTCTCTTAGTTATCTTGGTGGACTATTGTTTCTAACAATTTGTATCAAAGCATTAGGTCCTTGAAGATAAAGTTTAACAACTTTGGGAGATCCATGGAAAGCATGTTTAAGAAACATAGTCTGAAGTTTGATGGAACAAATTATGATAGTCGGAAGGAAAAGATGAAGACATATCTACTGTGTATGGGTCTAGGATATTGGGTCTTGACAAAAATATCTATGACAATCATTGATGAAAAAGATTGGGAAAATTGTATCGAGGAAGAAAGAGATCTTTTTATGTGCGACATGAGAGCGAGAGAAGCCCTATTGACTATACTTCCAAAAATTGAATACAAGCAGGTAAAGTCACTTGTTACTTCACATATGATTTGGAAAGCTTTGGAAACTAGTTTTGAAGGTGATGAAAATTCTAGGAAATTGAGGCTACAAAATTGGATTTGTGCATTTCAAGATGCTAAAATGATGAAAGATGAATCTATGAGATCATATGTAGGTAGAATATCAAAAATCACTGTAGGTACTAAATCTCAAGGAGGAACCAAAGAAGATGATGAGGTTATATGGAAGATATTGAAGACCTTAACACCACCATTTAAGTCAGTAGTTCAAATGATATAGTTGTTGATATCTTGTACCAAATATTTCACAAAGAAAACATTGATTAGAAGACTTGAAATAGTTGAGAATGAGGTTAGACAGTCCAAAGGATTGACTAGAAAAAAATTATCTTCCACTGCCTTAAATATTCAACCTAGTCTATCAACAGAAGTGCTAGAGGAGAATTTGGTAGTAGTAGCATATCTAATGAGGACATAAAGATTGAAGGAGTAGCTCTTCTGGTAAGAAGAGAAAATGATGGTAAGAAAATATTTAAATGTTGGACTTGCATTGAATTTGGTCATTATGCATCTAAGAAAGAGAGAAAAAGTATAAAGGAAATTTCAAACCTAGAAAAGATAGAGAGTGTCTATATTCAAATGAAGAAGATGAATCTAATGAACAAGTAGTAAGTGCTAGTGATGATGAAATAGGATTTGTATCAATCAAAGAACAAAGTCTAGAGAAAGTAACTTTGGTATGATAGGTTGAAAATAAATCTGATTGGATAATTGATAGTGGTTATTCACATCATATGACTGGTGATATGAAAAAGTTTGTTGACTTCAAAAGTTAGGATGGAGGCATTATCAGAATTGGAAACAATGTAGCATGTCATGTTAAAGGTATTCAATCTATAACTCTTGATGGTAAAACTAACATTGAGGATGTATATTTTGTTGATGGTTTAAAGCATAATCTTTTGAGTGTTGGACAACTTGTGGATAAAGGTTATGAGTTACAATTTATAGAAAAGACATGCATGATTAGAGATAGAGATGGAAAAGTAATTGGAATAGGAACTAGATCTAGTGGTAATGTATTTCAGTTAAATCCTACTGAAATGACATGTTTGGTTGAAAAGGTAGATGATAGTTGGTTATGGCATAAGTGATTTTATCATATAAATGTTGACATAATTATGAAGACTAGTAGTGTGTTTGTAGTTAGAGGTTTACCTAAGATTATAAAACCTTCTAACACAATTTTCAAGGAGTGTGTTTTGGAAAAGTATAATAGAACTTATTTTCCCTACAAGAAGTTTACTACTACAAAAAAATTGGAGATTGTACACATAGATCTTAGCAGTCCTATGAAGACTAAAGGATTCAGTGGTGAAAGGTATTTCATGATTTTAGTTGATGAATTTTCTAGAATGATGTGGGTTGCATTTCTTAATGAAAAATTTGAGGCATTTGATAAGTTCAAGATATTCAAGAATAGAGTTGAGAATGAATCAGGCATGAAGATTAAATGTTTAATATTAGATAGAGGAGGAGAGTTTACTTCGAATGAGTTTAACATCTTTTGTGAAGATAATAGAATCAAAAGACAATTATCAGCCCCGAGAACCCTTGAACAAAATGATATAACAAAAAGAAGAAATAAGTCAATAATAGAAGCAACAAGAGCTATGCTAACTGAGAATGATGTATCTAAGATGTTTTGGAGAGAAGCTATGAATACAACAATCTACACTATGAATAGAGTATAGGTTAGGAAAGACACAAATAAGACCCCTTATGAACTGTGGTTTGGTTATTCACCTACAGTTAAGTATTTTAGAATTTTTGGCAGTAAGTGTTATATCAAAAGAGATGATGATATTGGTAAGTTTGATGCTAGAAGTGATGAAGGTATGTTTCTTGGTTATTGATTGAAAAGAAAGGCTTATAGATGTTATAATTAGAGAACTAAGACTATTATGGAAAGTGCAAATGTGAGAGTTGATGAGAAATTCAAGATACAAGAAAGAATAATTGATTACAATTTAGATGATGATATTGTTATAAACCAAGGAATGATGAAGTATTCCTTGAGACTAAAAATGATTTGTAGAATATGACAAAGAATTATCCACCTGAGCGTATCATCAGAAGTAGAGATAAAGGTGTGATGAAAAGACATAGAGTCAATGAAGAACTATGTTTGATATCTCAAATTGAACCTAAGAATGCAGATGAAGCATGCAAAGATGACTATTAGAAGCAAGCTATGGAAGAGAAATTGGATCAGATAGTAGAGAATGAGACATGGGAATTAGTCCCTTGACCAATATACAAGAATGTGATAGAAACTAAATGGGAATTCAGAAACAAGATGAATGAACAAGGAGAAGTTGTAAGGAACAAAGAAAAGATTGGCATGTAAAGGTTACTCACAATAAGAAGGAATAGACTATGATGAGGCCTATGCTCCTGTGGAAAGAATAGAAGTAGTAAGATTATTCTTAGCATATGAAACATATAAGGAATTCAAAGTATATTAGATGGATGTCAAGTTAGCATTTCTAAATGGAGAACTTGAAGAAGAGGTGTACATTGAACAACCTGAAGGTTGTCCTTTGACAGATGACAAGGACACAGTATGCAAATTGCAGAAAGCATTGTATGGCTTGAAGCAAGCACCTAGAACCTAGTATACAAGGTCAGAAAAGAATTTGACAAAGCTTGGATATAGAAAAGGTATGGTTGATAGCAATCTTTATTGGAAAGAAATTGATGATGGATTAATGATTTTGGTAATATTTATTGATGACATGATATTTGGAAGAAATAATGATGAAAGTGACAAGTTTGTAGAAGAAATGAAGAAGGAATTTGAAATGAGTATGATAGGTGAAATTAAATATTTTTAAGGATTATAGATTGTACAAGATAAAGAATGAATCTTTATTTCTCAGACTAAGTACTTGAAGGATTTGCTGAAAAGGTTTGGTTTGGAAATATGCAAACTTGTTGGGACACCTATGGTAACTGGATATAAGCTATCTATAAAGGATGAGACACCTACTATTGAGATGAAGAAGTACAAATATATGATTAGATGTTTGCAATATCTAACTCACACAAGGCCAGATATAGAAAATGCAATTATAATTGTTGCAAGATTCAAAGCTGATCCCAGAAAAACACATTATGTAGCAGTTAAAAGGATATTTAGATATTTGAAAGGAACACTAGAGTTTGGATTGTGGTATGATAAGTCTAATGATTTTACTCTATGTGCTTATATTGATGTTGATTGGGCAGGTAGTATGGGTGATAGAAAGAGCACCAATGGTGAAGCCTTCTTTCTTGGAGGAAGATTTGTTTCTCGGACAAGCAAGAAGAAAGACTGTACCTCACAAAGTACAAAACAAGTAGAATATGTTGCAAGAACAAATAATTGTAATCAATTTGTTTGGATGAATCAGATGCTAAAGGATATAAGGATAGAATTCAGTGAACCTATTGTCATACATTATGATAACACAAGCATAGTAAATATGTCTAAGAATCTAGTGTTGCATTCTAAGACCAAGCACATTTCTATCAAGTATCACATGTTGATAGAGAAAGTTGCAAAAAAGGAAATTAGATCATAGTATGTGACCACTAAAGAGAAGATTGCAGATATATTCACTAAGCCTCTTCCCAAAGAGACTTTTGAGTATTTGCGAGGTATGCTAGGGGTTATGCCCCTTCCTATATCAGAGTAGACAATGCAAGAATGCATTAGTCTAGTGTAATAGAGAAACACTCTTTATCTAGACTAAATGATGATGCTTCCTATATGGGGGAGTATCTGTAATGGACAGAGTCATCTAGGACTCTTGTTGGATGTTGTTTTTAAACAGTGTCTTTGGACACTTGAGCTAGTAAGAATCAACTGTTATAGAGTTTGATGGTCACTAAAACCTTTGACATTGATGCCAATGGGGGAGAATTTCAGCATGAAAAATAAGCAAGAGAAAGTACAACATGTTTGGGAGAACTTTAGTAGTTTGGAAGAAAATAGTTTGGGAGAATGATTGATGAAGAGGATTTGAGAAGAAAGGTTAATAGTCTTTTGCAGTTGGTATTCTTGGAACTAGATGTTTTTCATCTATGTTGCCATCAATGCCAAAGAAGAAGATTGTTGGAAGCATGAATGTTGATGATATCCCTATGAGGGAGCATTGTGGAAATATGATTAGATCCTTATCATGATGATATGTTACATTCATGATTGTGCTTGTCATTGATGTCAACATAACAATTTTCTATGGTATTTGACAGAAGAACAACAGAAAGATCAAGTTGGTATGGGCAAGTTGTTGAGTACTTTCAGTAGTGAGGTTAAAGGGAGATTATACTATGTGTCTAGTATATGTAGCTAACATCAGAAGAATAAGATATTAAGTCTAGAAGAAGTTATGCAAGTTTCGATGAAGTCAATTTTAAGATAGAATTTACAAAGGCATGTTCTGATAAAATTGTTGTATCTCTTAGCATAATTATTATTCTCATGAGACAAAGTTATAGATGTGAATAAGACATGTTGGTGATGATGTGTCTAAGTCCACTCATCATAATGTTACATGTATAGAAAGTTATTCAAGTTGCAAGGTGAAAGATCAATGTTATCGCTAAGTGTAACGTGTTCTTAATGTGGTCCTATAATAATTAATTGAGAAGGTGTAACAACCAACTTAGAGAATTGTTTTATGGATTCACTATAAACGAAGGACATTTTCCTTTATCATACATAACATGAACGAAGTATGTATTGATGAATGTGAATGATTGAAGAGCAGAATGCAAAGAAAAGCAAAGCAGAGCAAAAGTGAGGAAAACTTCATTGCAGAGGTTTTATTGTCTGATCCAAAGTTGGATACTTGGATCTAAGGTTTGTGACCTGGTCTACAAGGTCTAACAGTGATTGGTCTAGATAATAGGATAGAGGAAAGAAGTTAAAGTATAGTACACATAATTATTCTACAAGGAATAGTTGAGAGATTAGTTGGATAGTGTGTTTAGTGGTCTTTCCCTAGAAGCTATTTGGATAGTGGGTCCTTCTATCTTCTACAACTCCTAACAAGGTTTGAATCTCCTAACAGGGATTCAAAGTCTCCTAACAGGGACTTTTATATACTAAATATTGTAATAGACTCCTAAAAGGGTGCATCCTCTAACAAGGAATATTTATATTAGTACATCATCTTGTGGGAATCATTCCAATTGGGGTTTCCCCTCTAATCATGGGTTTCCCTACTTAACATATCTAGTGTAATTGTCTATGTGCATCTTGTTATGGTTACTATTTAATTTGGTTGAATGGATAAGATTATTTAAAAATTGATAAATAGTTTAAATATTGGATAATTGATTCACCCCCCCTCTCAGTTATCTTGGTGGACTAATGTTTCTAACATTATGTACCTACTAGATTCATTCATGCAACTTACATAATAGCAGTAAAAGGAGTAAAGTAAACATGTGTAAAGTCCTTAAGAAAAAAATCTTGTATAACATTAAAAGAATTTAGAAGACTAAGAATACACCTTTTATATTTGAGTCTTTGATTACACATCTATTCTTTCAAGTTATAAAGAAGTTTCCTAGTATTCTTGATTATGAGTGGAATTGAAGAAAACATGCCATGAGCATGATCACTCATCATTATAGAAGACAATCCAAGGAAAAGGATAACATAGGATATCTCTAGAATGATGAAAAAATTTCAAATTAAAATGAAATAGAAATATAGAATGCAACATCACTTGTTGAGAAAGATAAGAATGATATTTGGTTCTTGGTAGAGATAGATGTCACATGCATGGAAGTAGTTGAGCCAAGAGTCAAATTCATTGACCCTATGGGCTATGAAATGACTAAAGAATTAATAGAAGGATATGAAAAGATAATTATTGAATCAAAAAGAGATGAAGAATGTCCTAGAGGGAGGACATATGAAGACAATATGAAAGAAGTAAGGACTAAGCTTTATAGTAAAGACATCAAAAAGAAGGTTGAAAATAAAATTGAAGCAATAATGAAAGAAACAAATATGATAAAAGAGGAATTCAAAGAAGCCATGAGTATTGCCAAAGAGATAATTAGAAATATTGGTTGCTACACCACTATAAATTTTAGGATTAGTAGAAGGTGTTACAGTATCAGGACCATCTATACACATACCAAGTACACCTTATGCAATAGGCTCACAAGTACAACCTGTTGGTCTTGCTTTCACTTCAAGTTTATCTTAATGTATCTATAAATGAATGTTCCAAGTTCTTTTTGAAAGGATTAAGGTTCAGTTTTTTTAATTTTTGTTAACCCTAGAAGAACCCTAATTTCTATTTCACTAAGTGTTGCCCTAGAAAGCCTTGGGTTTATGTTTGCATAGCATGCCTTTCCAAAAAAAGGAGTGCATAGGAAAAATCTATTAAAATACCCCTTTTATTACTTCCCGACTACCTTTTAATTTTTTTTTGCATTGTCTAAATATTTCATAAGTCTCCAAAGTAATTCCTTAACCTAATCTTTCACTTTAATTTTCTGTGGGGTTCTTTTGAAAAATCAATTGAGCAACGATAACCCTTAATCTTAAGGAAGATCAAGGGTTGTCGTTATGTTGCCATAAGAAATCATGTGACTTTTATTCTTGGTGATATAGTGCCAAAGTATTATTTGTTCATGGGACCCAATGTATAAAGGAATGAGGTTTTAAAGAATAAAGTCTGCATCGTTAGACCATATCTAGATCGATATTGGTTGCTTTATCACCATGGGGAACTGCAAGGTTTTTATCCTTGGCAACATAGTGACCACCCACCATGTGGATGTGTGGTAGGACCAACATTTGAAGATGGCATCATAATTTCCATGTCATTCATAGCCATGTTAGAATATCATCATGTTAGGATGATAGATGCCACGAGGGATTCCCTTTAAAGGAAATGAAATGTAAGCCTACACCGTCATATCTCCCCAAGATTGACGATGGTCACTTTGTCGCTACTAGGAGATGTAAGAACTTTATCCTTGGTGACATAGCATCTATAAGGAAATACCATGGGCCCACATCATGTATAATGAAATAATCATAAAGTTCTACTGTCTGATGCAAGGATCATAAATGATGGTCACTATGTCGCCAATGGGAGTTGCTCAACTTTTTCCCTTGGTGACATAACAAGAACATGACATGTCTTCAGAAGTGCAAGTGGGTCAAATGTAAGTCACTAGAAGTGAAAGAAGAGGCTTATGTGGAAAGATTCAATTGGATTGACCACCAACTTGGAGCATTGAACTTGAGTCACAAATTTTTATATTCCTAAATCATCAGATTTTTCAAAAAATTGATGACCTATTTTCAAATTTGAAGTTGATGCCACCCCATTTCTCTATGATCCATTTATGAGAGTTAAGGATCCTCGTGCAAAGTAAAGCCAAGAATATATTGCAAAAATTTGAAGGATTTCTTTATGCAAATGTATTTTCAATTTTTTGGAGCTAGAATCTGTTGAAGAGCCATTCTCCCGCCTAGTTAAATTGTGAAGAATTTTCTATACCGGCGATTCACTATAGAATTCAAAAAGAAGAAAACATAGAGCCAAGTAAGTACCTTAGTCCAAATATAATTCAAGGAATTCTATGTTGTTCATTATTATCAAATATTCCTCCAAAGAAAGGTTTTTTGGGAAAGTAGAGTATGCTAGTAGGAACATTCATGATGATTTTCTTGAACAATTAAGTGAATCCATGAATGAATCAACCCAAATTAAAAACATAGTTCCTATAAACCCTAGGCTCTAGATTGTAGATGGTTTGTATGATAAGGGGAACTAGATTAGGGATGTCATAACCTCTAAAATAGGGTTCTAGTTGTGTAAGAAATGGTTCTCAAAGAGGAAATTGTTTGCCCCCCATGGGAATATTTAGAACTTTGATTTGGGAAAGCTAGTAGTCCCTGGTGTTTTCATGGATTCAAACCTTCTTATAGCAATGGCCCTAAACTATGACCCAGTAGCTAGGATAGTGAGGAGAGTAGATGGGGAGTGTTTGATAAAAATCAATGTAGAAGAGATTCAAGAGGTTTTTGGGTTGGAGCCAACCATAGATTACCATGAGATCACTGACTTTTAGGGACTGGAAAAGGAGTATTTTTCTAGAAAAGATCAAATTAGACAAGGTGCATTGAGAGGATACTTGGCCACAATTGGAAATTTGAGTTTTGTCATGACATCAACTAAAGAGCCTTTCAAGAAGTAGTTTTTCAATACTAGGGTCATTGACATTTACATGACTTTATGTAGGGTTTTTGGTGAAGATGAACAAGATTTTATGCCAACAAAGTTCATCTATATGATGACACAAATCTCTTCTTTTGGCATGGATATAATTTTTTATATTACATCCTATTTAGTAGAGGAAATTCACATAGGTTTGATTGGAATTGCAAAGGGGAAAATTGAAAATACATTTGGCCACTATTCCTTATTGGTGCACATGTTCTTGTTTAAAGGGTTACTTACTTTGAAAAAGAAATGGTATTAAATAGAGAGTATGAGGGAGAAGCTCTATTAGTCCAATTATGGAGTGCAAATATGACCTGGGATGCATAAGAGGCTAGCTTTGTGAGATTTGATAGATACTTTGCATCTAGGTTGAGGAGTCTTATATTAAGGGACAATCCCAGAATACCTAAGGCACTATTGGATTTTATCAAGCCTATGGACAACCCTATTGGTTTGAAGGTGTCCCACAATTGGGTAGATATAATACCATACCTTGTGTCTATAGTTTTTAGAGTGTATGGATTCCAAGGGACTCCCATGTACTTCCTTACCAAGTACCTTTGAAGGTGGGAGTAGCTGAAATGCTATGGAAAATAGGTGGATTAGAGGAAGCACAATTGACTGGTCAGTCTAGGGGCTTAATTTTCCCACCTTGCATAGTTACTCACTAGTTCATTATCACCAAGAGTGGTTGGTTGTTTTTGTATAAATTTTCAAATCAAGATAAGATGGCTATTTCTCATGACCGTTTCAATGACAGTGAAGGATTTTTTGATATTTTTAGATAGAGGGCTAAGATTGGTGCCAAAAAAATCAGCTCTACTTCCATGAAGATATAATTAGAAATAAATTCTCTATCCAAGAGAAAGAGACCAAGAAGGAGAAGTGGAGAGTTTATTCAAAGGTTATAGAATTTATTAATTGTTTTGATAAAGACTATAAGCCTCTGAAGGATGCCAAGATAGAGGTAGATAAAATACATAAATTGATGATCACTTTCCCAGAGATCATGGAGGCAATGAATGAGAAGAAGACATTTTTTTATTAAATCTTATCCTGATAAAGCCTAAGGGGTCATGAAAAGGTTATCTTTTACTCCCACAGTAGGATTAGGGCAACTGGTGATTTAGAGGAGACCTAGCTACAATGTTATTTAGAATAAAATGTCTACAATTGACAAAGGTAAACAGATAGTTGGGTCAACTAGTACTATTTTGGAAGAAAGGCTTGATGAGCCAATGCCTAAGAGGTAGAAGATATAAGAGAAACAAGTGTCCCAAATAGAAGAGTACTCACCCACTTAGTCCCCACTACATATAGGAGATGAACAACTCACTAAGGAGAAAATAGAGCAATTGGGATCCCAAGAGGGAGTTTTTATTATTGCTTTAGAACTAGAAGAAGGAAATCCTCAAGAACCTCCCATGCCAAGCCTTGAATTAACTATTATTGATTATAGAGGAAGTGAGTTGGACCCAATGTTATTTAGAACAAAATGTCTACAATTGACAAATGTAAATAGATAGGTGGGTCAACGAGTACTATTTTGGAAGAAAGGCTTGATGAGCCAATGCCTGAGAGGTAGAAGATATAAGAGAAATAGGTGCCCCAAATAGAAGAGTACTCACCCACTTAGTGCCCACTACATATAGGAGATGAACAACTCACTAAGGAGAAAATGGAAAAATTGGGATCCCAAGAGGGAGTTTTTATTACTGCTTCAGAACTAGAAGAAGGGAATCCTCAAGAACCTCCAATGCCAAGCCTTGAATTAACTATTATTGATTACAGAGGAAGGGAGTTGGACCCTATTGTAGAAAAAGCTAGTCATGAATTTATTTATGATGACAACTTTATTAAATCAAGGGCTTTTATCAGTTTGCATGGAGGACCAATACTGAATTGTTTGAGGAAAGATGCAATAAGAAAAAGGAAAAGCACCTTGAGATGGAAGAGGATTCCATACATGACCAAATAAAAGATGAGATGATACAAGAATTTAAGAGCTTGACCCCTGAAGAGGGAAGAAAAATGATAAAATCAACTCCCAGGGTCTTGCTTCTTCCAAACTGGGACATTGTAGATACCTTGGTTTTTAACTCTGTTACTAAGAAGTTAAATGCAGATGAAAAAGTGAAAAAGGAGTTGGAAGGTGCCAAATTTAGTGAAGATCATGCTGCATTAGTCATCTGGTCTATGAGAAAAGGATCCAAAGCTAGCTCCTCTCAGCCTGATGATACTAATTTGATAGGAATTTTGATTGTAAAAAGGGTAGATGATTCTCCTAATGAAGAGGCTATAGAGCTAAATGTTGGAGCAACCAACCTCACCCTAGCCACAACCTTGAGAGAGAAAAGGGATAGATTAGAGTTGCAAGAGAAATATGAAAGAGTTCTAGAAGCCTATAATAAAGAGGTGGAAAAGATAATTGAGCTTGAAAATAAGGTGATGGGGCACGAAGGGCAATCTGGTAGGCCAAGAATCACTTATTCTCATCCACTAGTGGAGCCTTTACCATCCACCCCTCTTATAGAAATTCTAGACACACCATAGAGACCTTAGTATTATATTGCAGAGGATTTTGAAGAAGAAGAAAGAAAATTGTGGGCTTTGCATGTAGAATTAGATATACAATATGAAGATAAGTTGAGGAAAGAAATCATGTATTTGGTTAATAAAATTGGTTGGCCCACTTTCTATGAACAATTGGAAAAGGTAATAAACATATGGAATGAAATGAAATAAAATGAGGAGGCCTTGAAGCCAATTGTTAATAAGTGGAATAACAAGGATAGAGATGTCTCTCTTCTATGTTTTTCATTTTTCACTCTATCCTATGAGTATATAGAAAAAACTTATGACCTGACTAATGATCTCTTTGAGTTTGATGATAAAAGAATTGCATTATAGAGAAGGATCATAAATTATCTTGCAAAATATAAGAATAAAGACTTTGGACTCTTCCCCCATGCCTTGTATAAAAAATACAAATTAAAAAATAAAGAAGAATGGGCTCAAGAATTGGATGACTTATTATGTCTTAGGATGAATAGAGTCATAAATGAAAAAGAGCATGCATGGTGGGAAAATACAATAGAATTTGTAAAAGTGCAAATATTTTATGATTCTTTGAGAGAAGATTTTATTGAAATAGATAAATTGGGAGATTATGTGATGAAGAAACAACATGATATTCTGAATTTTAATTTGCTAGATGAAACACTTTTTGAGAAGTGGATGGCATATTGTATACATGCAAAAAAATAGAAATTTGGTGAAACCAATGATGATGACATGGAACAAGATGAATTGCAAATAACTTAAACATCAGTAAAAATAGAAGAAGATAGAGGTAAGCAACCAATTACAGTCACAAGCACAGAGGCCTAAATAGATGACTTGACAATAGGATAATCAAATGTGACTGTCAATTTGTTAGTACAGGATGATATGGATGGAGAACCTCGGGTTCAACTGAACTTTCAAGTATTAGAATAGGGCCCATCACATGCAAGTCCAAAGGCCACATGTTCCAAGGAATGATGATTATGATAAAGCCAATCACAAAATCCTCAACAAAGAATGCAACGAAAGTGGTCCCATAAGAGAATATTTATGATGTAAACTATTCTGTTGCACCAATTTTTTGTCTTTAATGACAATAACTTTTGTAAATATCTTTCTATCTTAAGGAAAGATGTTAGCACTCTCTACCCATGAATCTTATTGCATCTCACACTATATAAGTGAGATTCCAAGGTTAGAGAAAGGGTCTAAAGTATCATGTAATTTTAGTTTTCTTGCTAGGTTTGCATTTGGTCCAATTTCCTTGATGCCAATTTTGTGATGTATCTTCTCTGCAAGTCTGAGAATACATTAGTTTTCTAGGATCATGGTGTCTTTTCTTGAATTATTTTAAGTATTATTCCAATGTTGCATAGTTTTCAAAGAGAATTAATACAAAGATGAACTGCCATCATATCTATTTTCTTTGAATCTTATCACCATTGTTATTAACTGGGTATTTTGAGATTGCATGGGCAAAGCTTGTTCAATTTAATACAACTAGGATAGGTTGTATGCCAATTCACTATTGCTTTTGATTCAATGAATTGAGTAAATGCTTTAGTGATATGATAGGATATCTAGGCAGTAATAAGGATGTGCATAAGAATGAATTTTAGGTAGAATTGTTGATTATATTGATTGTAATGCAATAAATTAGGTCAAAATGGTTGGATAGACTCTAAATCCCAATGAATGAGGTAGAAATCAATTATTTTAGTTTACACGTGAAGAAATCATGGATAAGCATCAAGCAAAATCCTAAAATCAAAATCAATTTTACTTTAGATTTATGAAGAGTATCATAGCTAGTCAATACTTGTTTTCATGTAAGTTTTGTGTTTTAGTTAGCTGCTATTATCCAAAGTTGCTTGTAAATCATAGAAGAATTATGACCAATCTATTGTAAGGGATGAGTATTGTAATAAAATTTCATTGAATGAATGAAGTATGAAGTTTTGATTCTTTTTATCCCTTAGATGCACCCACCTTGGTTTTGCAAAGCCAAAAGAGTATAAAATCTTTATGATTTGTTGAAGTTAGGTCTAGATCTAAAGATAATTTGGCTAAGCATAGGAAGTAGCTAATCCTTAGGTTATCTTGATCTTCACTATTTTGGTATCAAGTATTTTGTTGCTTGGTAGTGTAAGAAACACCAACACAACATACTATTGTATAGAAGAAGAATGAAGAAGAGGATGTCAACATTGTGAAGGTACAAACAACCACTCCACCTACCACTATAAAGTCTGAGAGACTTAAAAAGGTGAAGCATGAACCAATTGAGTCATCTTCAAAGAAAAGAACCAAGCAGATGCCCACTGGACTAGGAAAAAATAGAAAGACTCTATAGATGATTGAATTAGATGGGTCAAAAGAAGAAGGATCAAATAAATCTAAAGACAAATAAGTTCAAAAAGTTGAGACCAAAGTGAAGAAAAATTTGGGCAAGAAACCATGGAAACCTAAAGTTGAAAATATCAATGTTCGAGTCATTGAAAATATCAACTTTGTACAATTAAATAAATGCTGCAATTTGTACAACAATATGGAAAGATTGCAATTAGAGAATGTTGTAGTTAGACACATGATATTAATAAATAGAATATTTGATGATATACAAAAGAACATACGACAAGATTTGTACAATATATTAATCAATAGATAAAGAAGAGTAGTAGATGAAGATAGAGGAATTAGAGAAAATTAAATTAGAAAAATTTGTGAGATAAATAGTAATGATGGCATGGAGAGGATAATGAAGGGTATTGAACCCTTGATAAGAAATAAAAGAAGAACCATTTTGTTGATGGGTGACAATTATGAGGAAGTGAACAAGGAGAAAAAGCAAGTAATTTTCAAGTTTATGACTTCTACACCTGAAAAGGAAGCACAAGTAGAGTATGTAGCATCAGAAGAAAAGTCTACAAAGAATTTACCATCAATTATATCAGTGGTAGAAACAATAAAGGACACCATGATAATAGAGTCAACTCCACAAATATAATTTCTATAGATACTATACAAATTGATAGCACTAAGGTAAATATTGATATATTAGAAGATCCTTTTAAGGATTATAGTACAAATATTGTTGGTAATTTGACTAGTTATACTAGCTCTTAGGAGGAAGAAGAGGAAGAAGAATATAAAAAGGAAGAAGAGAAGAAATGAAAGAGAGAAGAAAAAAAGAAAAAAGAGGAAAAATAGGAGAAAAGAAAAAAAGTAGAAGAAAATAAAAAGATAGAAGAAGAAGCAAAGAAAAAGAAAGAATATGAAGAGAAGAAGAAGAAAGAATAAGGAAAGAGGAAGATAGAAGAAGATGAGAAGAGGAAGAAAGAAGATGAAGAAAGAAGAAGAAAGAAGAAGAAGAAGAAGAAGAAAAGAGAAAG
Organism: Cupressus sempervirens; assembly: GCA_028749045.1. Taxonomy (NCBI): domain Eukaryota; kingdom Viridiplantae; phylum Streptophyta; class Pinopsida; order Cupressales; family Cupressaceae; genus Cupressus; species Cupressus sempervirens. Next base: position 237,802,443 of record CM053792.1, on the reverse strand, counting down.
ATAGAAGAGGAAGAGAGCAAGAAGAAAGAAGAGGAAGAGAAGAAGAGGAAGAGAGGAAGAAGAAAGAAGAGGAAGAGAAGAAGAGGAAAGAAGAAGAAAATAAGAAGGAAGATGAAGAAAAAAAGAAGGAAGAAGAAGAAAATAAAAGAAAGGTATATGAGGAGAAGAAGAAAAAGGAGGAAGATGAAAAGAAGGATAGTACACCTAGTTCTTCCAAGATGTTGCTTACCTTAGCAACACTATCTGGAATGGATGATGATGATTAGATTGAATTGATCTCATCACTCAACAAGATAATTAATAAGAACAAAAAGGTGAAGAGTCTGTAAAGATCTCTTATGGAAGTAACATAAAAACTTGAAAATAGTTTGACTATGAGATTAACAAAATTAGATCTAGAGGAAAAAGTCAAAGTTACAGTACAAGCTTTTGATGTTGAGTTTACAAGTTTATCTAATATTGCATCCATCCAAGCTCAACAAATCATCACGTATATATGTTTGCCACCATTTGTGAAAACATTAGAAATGACATTGGAGCTCTTGATACATGTATCAAGAAGCTAAGAAGACATGAGAAAGAAGATAAAGTATTGTATGCCAAGTGCACAATATCATTCAAGTTCACCAAGGATATAGATGATGAGCTGAAGAGAAAGCATGAGGATCTACAAGCATTGGTGGATCAATTTTAGCAGCCTGATAGATTTAAATTGAAGACATTGAGGCTCAGATAGAAAAGACTTATGATGAATTAAGTCTTATTGAAATAAATAGAGAAAGGACAACCAAGAGGTTCTCACTTTTAAGAGAACACTTATCTTTGAAAATAACAACTCTAGAAAGACAGGTTGAAGAATATTTAAAGGCAAAGACATATTTTGTGAAGTTTTTCTATTCAAATTTAAATGTAGTAGAAGTAGCATCCTATGGATTTTGTGCCCTTCTTAGCATATCTAAAGGAGCCTCAAATTCATGGGAGAAGCACTTCAAGAATCTGAAGCCACATTTTGATGATTGTATGACACACCTATCTACCTAAGTGAAGAGTTATAGATCTACAGTTTTGATTATATATAAATTTTGACACCTTTGTCATTGATGTTAAAGGGGGAGTAATATAAGAAAATTGTATAAAGTATAATGTAAGGGGGAGAAACAAAATAATTGTACAATAGTACAATGTATGTAGAAAGGGGGAGAAATAATTATGCAAAGTAATATAGTCAAAAGGGGAGTTACAATCTAATAGGGGATATAAGGAAATATGGTTATAAATTATGATGATCCACAAATTTTGAAGTTTTGTGAATTTTTGTAAAGGCCACATTTTTGTAAAGTTTTGATCAACAATTTGGGACTTGGCCAATTTTCCCATATGTTGCCATCAATGCCAAAGGGGAAACTATTGGCGATTTGGCTATATAGGATAAACTGTAAGCAAGTTAGAGTTTTTATTTATGGAAACATATACCTTGTATGAAGAAGGGATTATGTGCAGAAAAAGATTCCATAGTTAGATTTGAAAATTTTGTAATTACAAGATAGTTTATCTGGCATATCAGAGATAATTTTGATATGTACAAATGACTAAGATACTTGGGGATGTGTGCAGTTAGGTACAAATAGTATAGAGTGTCAGGATAACATATGCCAAAGAGCGAGTCAGTATAGTTAGTATGAAAGAAGATATAAATGTTTTACTAGTTGTGGTAGTATACATATAGAACATAGCATAATAGTAAATAGATAATTAAGCGTCAAGGAATTTTTTTGTTTATGAAATAATTTCTTGATTTATTAGTGACAACATCCTAGATGTTAACCCTAAAAGAGAAAGAGTTAGTTTTTTATTTTTCCAAGCATGTAAAAGCTTGAAGGCCAATTGGACAATAATTTGTAAATTGCAAGGGTAGATTGCAATGTGCAAAGTAGTTTGTAAGTTGTAAGATATATATGAAGTTTAGCATGCTTCTTCTGAAGACTATTCAAACTTTATGTCATGTGAGTTATAATGTATGATCAAAGGATTGAAAATTATGTGATGAGCAATAGTGACATATCAGATATTGAAGATATCAGTAGCAAACAAGAGGTTATTGCATCTATGTTTTTGTATCAAGGAAATAAATTGTAAGTTACATGTTTGGGTAGTGGACTCAACTTGTGCATCATTTTGTATATGTATTTGTACCAACTCCTAACAAGGTTTAAACAACTCCTAATATGGTTGAGGCTTCTAACAAGGCCTAATTCCTCTAGCAAGGAATGAGACACTATATGTATGTAATAGAGTCCTAACAAGGTCAATATCTTTAACCAGACAATTTTCATTAGTAGATCATTTTTTGAATACCATCCCCACTTAGGTTTTCCCTTGGCTAGGGTTTCCCTAGTTAAAAAATATCAGTGCTTTAAAATTTAACCCATAAAACATTTAACACGTATCCATCTCACACATTCAATAACTAAACTAAAATACCATGTAAACATATGCATCTAATGTATGTGAACAAGTAAGCATTCACACATATATGACACCAAGATATGATTATCCAGAAACCCTCCAATGAGAAGGTAAATTTGGGGTGGGGATTACACCCAAAAATCTTCACTACTACAGTAATAAAGTGTTTCTAATGAAGATTATGATGTTTGATCATGAGACATGATCTACCATATGAAAGGTTTTCCCTGTTAAAGGCTTACAAAGATTGTTAGGTCTTACCCTATTAAAGGATTTGAACACCTTGTTAAAAGTGTACCTTGTTAAAGGACTTTAACTCACAATAAAGTAAGCACTTGTTAGAAGATTTCAGTACAACCTGTTAGGGCTACTCTATTAAGAGATATAACTAATTCACCTATTAGAATGTCTCAACATTGATCTTGTGGTTAGTACTTTGTTTCTTGATGATTGATCACCTCTAAACTAATGTATTCTTGATCCTTTTTGATCAGATGTCTCTCTATTATTCACTATTTCCTTCCTTTGTTCTCCTTTAATTGATTCTACAATGCAATTTTAGATCATAAGACCTTAGCCACCATGAATACTCTATTTGAGCATACAAAAATTCTCTCTTTGCTCCTTCCACACACACATAAAATGTTTAGGGTTTTTCCTCCTTAAGAAGACCTAGGTGACATAGGGTTAGGTATGAATTAGTGGCTATGATTCATCCATTTTGCTACTTAAATCTTCCCTTTACCTGATTGGATGCATGTACTTCATAGGGATTCTAACTTAAGATTTGTGCTTATCACCAAAATATCATACTTCAATCTGTGAGTTAGCTCAAAATCAATTTACATAGTAGTTTGTGTCAATACAAACAACTATGACAAAATTGTATTACTTGGCATTGAAGTCTCTGATGCTTGGCATATACTAATATCTATACTATGACTCAACATCTGAATGACTTTCCAAGCACTACTTACTTGGCTCCTAAATCACTCAACATACATTGTCTGCTTGGCACTTGAGTGACTCGGCATGCGCTATTGACTCAACATGCTCTATCTTATACATGTTGTGCTTGACACATACTACTTGTTTGACATGAATTAAGTAAATGACTTGAGTGTATAGACACTCACTAGTCAAAACCAATCTAAGATCAATGATCTCCCCCTTTGACATGAGTGTGAAAAACACTTGGTCATGCATTAATACTTTTATTCTTACGAGCATAACATACCTCTCATTTGGCTTCTGTGAAAAATTTCAAAATATCAAAATTTTGCAACAACTTTTACCTCAAAATATTATAACTCCCCTTGAGTTATATCTAGTTTTGTACTCAAAATGTTACTCCTATTGAGTAAATGTGGTTGAATTGATATTCTTTTACTTTCTTATTGTGCTTGCTATTCTTTGCTTGCTCCCCCATGCTCTTCCTCTTCCTTAGCTTAGCTATCTTTCTTCCCCTTTGCTTAAGATAACTTTCTCCCCCTTTTTGAAATTGATGTTAATGGGCTATACACTAATAGTGTGTTTATCTAAGAAAGATTTATGGAATTCAAGGATAATCTTGAGAGCTGCATCCCAATTGTCACAAGCTACCTCCAAAGACTTAATTTGGATGGTCAGCTCGGCAGCAAGGTGAACTAGGCCATCTAATGTAGAAAGATTGGGGTCTTTCTTCATAAGATTCTCTTCATAGCCTAACTCCTTGTGAAAAATCTCAATATGAGGAGTCAATGTAGTTTGGATGCTTATCCGTTTAGCCCTTATGTTGGCTTCATCTGTAGATAATGTTGTTAACTGACTCTAGGTTTGCAATAAAATCCTGAAATGCTTCCCACTTTGAGTTGGAGTCATGGGCAATTTTGCACCTAGTGAATTCATTTGACTTTCCAAGCTCAGAATGTGACTCCTTCTCTCTTGTGTGAAGAGTGTAGGATTACACTGTTTGGTGTACAGAGAGAAAATGTTCTCAAGTACCTTCTTCACACTTTCTACCTTAGTTGCCCATGCAACTTGTGTAAGTGCTATATCACTGGATATTTTCTCATTCACTTTACTTTGAAATTTCTTTTCAGACCATTCTAACAATTTTTCATTAGTATCAAGGTTTGCATCACTTACGTTTTCCACTATATTTGTTAATTATTCAATAAGTGGCTTTGATTCATTTGGAGTAGGCAGACTAAATGCATCTAAGAAGATGTCTTTATTATCAAGCAAAGCTTGCTTCTAGCTATGCTCCCTTCTAAGCAGTTCTTGATGTTCCTTTCTATCTAGGGCTTCTTGAAGTATACCCATATGCTCTATTGTCATTATGGCATAATCATATTTTGGCAAAACAATTTCTTCATCGAGGCTTACATCTCCAAATGTTATTACCTCTTTTGCCTTTGGTGAACTTGGACTTGGCACTGAGAATTGCAAAGGTATTGCATTTGTGCTTGGCCTTTGAAGAGTGTGACTAGAAGGAGTGCTAGATTCTTGTAAAGTTACCAGTGCTTGAATTGCTACTAGCTTCTTTGACTTTGGTGTCAACTTAGTCTCTTTAGAATTGTCATTTTCTACCACACTGCCTTGAATTACACCTTGGACTTGTGTTGGAGGTGCAGATGAATCTATTTGACTTATTTGATTCTGTGTTTTAGCAGTGGCTTGAGTTTCCACTTTATCCTCTCCAATTGTATCAACCTTTTCTGGTGTAACTTTTGGTACTTTATCTAAAGGTTGTACACTAGTTACTCAAGGGGTAATTATAGGTGGTTCTTGTGTTTTCACCACTTCCCTTGTAGTGTTGTCACTAGTTTATGAATTTCATCTACACTCACCAATATAGGATTGTCACATAATTTAGCCTGTAGTGTAGATTGATCAAGTATCTTTTTCAAGTTTTCCTCAATTAGGGGATTGATGTTCTTAGTAGTGAGATTAGAAACATCCTTTACTATGACAGTTTCAGTACTTACACTTATTATTTGTTGAGGGTTAACATTTGGCAATTGTGTATCTTGTACACTCTATTCTTGTTGCTACTCTTTCTCAGCTATTGCTTGATCATCTATATTCATTTCAGTACCTCCCTCAATTGTGTCTTCAACATTTCCATGTTCTTCATCATGTTTAACCTTAATAGGCTCTTGTTCTCCTTCTTTGATTGTATCTAACCCATATGTAACTTTCCACATCTATGTAGTCTTCTTTACAACATCTTCTATGTTATTATGTAATATGCTGAAGGCTCTATATTTAGGAAAAAATCTAACAACATATTTCTTTATGGCTTTAGAAATTTGTGTCTTGCTAAGTTTAGGCATAACTTGAGTGAGGGATGTCTCCCTAATTTTTCTTTCTAAGTTCAAACAATAGTGCTAGTTTTGCTCAACTCTTTCATATAGGCTTTTAGGTATGGAATTGACAATCTCTAGAGGAGCTTTCTTGAAATTAGCCATCATGACATATATTGCCTCCTCTACTTGATTCTTTTCAAAATTTCCAAGATTTTCAAAGTCAATGTGAGAAAAACCTGAAAAATCTACATTGTTTCTAACATTTTCACAAAGCTTGTCTAAATCTAAAGATGGATTATGAATCACCAATTAGAATTGGATATTGTCATCAGATTCAGTTCTTTCCTCATCAAATTCAACCTGAGAAATGTATTTTATACTTGGTCTTTTCTGTGCTCCACCTTCCTACTCTATAGGTTTGGCTTTCTCTTTAGCCTATTGTACAATGACATGTGCACTAGCCCTTGTGGTAGGTGTTGTGGGTTTGGGCTAGCTTGGTTTAGCAACCTTCTTGGGTCTTGTTGCTATTTGTGCCTTAGACTTTCTCTTCTTCTAATCAGTAGGAATAGGTGCTTCCTTGACTTCTTCTTCTTTGGCACCTTCTGTAGTTTTTATTTATTCCTCTTGTTGATCTTCACCCTTACCTTGTGTCAATGCAAGTGGTGCTTGAATTTGAGTGTCTTCATCCTCTTCATCCTCTTCTTGCTCAACACCTTTACCAAATTTTGTTTTCAATTTCTTTACTAATTTCTCCTTCTTTTTGATGATAGATGCAGTCTTTAATTCAAAAGTAATCTTAGATTTGGCAATCTCATAATTACCAAATGCTTTGACATCTTTGTCTATTTCTTCTACAAGTAATGTTGATATTACTATAGAGGCCTCATCTACATTAATTTCATAGCCTAATGGCCTTAGCCATCTTACTCTTGGAGTTGCTACTTGAACAAATGTATAATCAACATCAACTAGGAAACAAATATCATCATAATGTTTTTCCACTAATGATACTAGAATCCTCAATCTCTTCTTCATGGATTGCTTGAAGTCTTCAAAATAACTGGTCATTATTGACTCAAAATTTTCAGCTAACTATTCAATGAATTCTCCTATTTGAACTACAACAGACCTATTTGTCTTCCATGCCACAGTGCCAAATGTAGGAAATGTATTCTGAACATAAAAGAAGATACATATCAAAATAGATCCAAATTTACACTGAGCACTCTTTGTTTTCCTTATTGCTCCTAGGTTTTCAATCAATTGTTGTAGTTGTAGCTCAACAAGATCATATGTATAATCCTTCTTCACAATCTTATAACCCACATCTACTACAATACAAGGTACATTATTCAATTTTCTTGATTGATAAAAATTATGTGCAATTACCCTTGCTAAAAATCTATTAGAGGATCAGTGATGGTGTCTATGGTCATTCCCCTCTTATTCCATATAGCCCTCATGTTCTTTTCAATGACTTCTTTAGACTCACTTCTCATAGTCTTTCACCAATCTAGGGTTGGATATATTGTTACCCTATGGATTATTATTTTTGTGATTTTGATTGGCCCATTATCTAACCACAGTGAACTATCATGAATCCTACTCAAAACAATCCTAATCCATTCAGTTTTGAAAACATTAGGGAAATCTAGGGCACAAGTTAACCCTTTCTTTTCTACAATCTTGAATTCTTCCCTTAACACATCCATTTCACATAGTTTATTATGTGCTTCTCTGATTTCCATGTCACCAATGCTCCCAATTTTACAGTTATAGCATTTTTTGACATCTTGAATCATTAGAACTTTTGGTGGTATCATAGATAGTGCACAAGAGGGATCTTGCTTGTATGCTCTATCTAGTATGGATTTGAAAATAGGTTGTTTTACTTTTTTTCTAACCAACTAAACATTTAAAACCTCTTTTCCTTCTACACGTTTTGCCTTCAAAGAACTAGACACCATTATATAGAACTAGTGTTTATGAAATTAGAAATAACATAACTTGACACATGATAAATACCCTACAAAATTTGATGAAATGATGTTGAATAACTGTTCAAGTCTCCTACAATCACTTTGGATGAATTTCTAGATCACTTCTAGCTCTTCTTGCTCTCTCTCAATTTTGAATGATGTTAAATGAGCAGAAATTGACCTTTGAAATACTATAATTAATGCTGAGTGCTTACACATCTATAAATTTGGCATCAACTAATTTCTAGCTCACTCAACATCCACTAGTCTTTTCATTCATTTGGAAACCATCACAAGCTTGACATCCTCTAGCATTTCACTCAAAAATCATAGGAAAATTTTCATGCTTGACAGTAGCATGAAAAACTTAAAGATTTTTCTTTGATTCCTAATAACACCTTGCATCTTTATTCATGCTTATGCAAATTTTTTAGAACTAAATCCTTTGGAATTGATGAATAATATAACTTTTGAATATCAGTTCCACATACCTCTTGATTGTTTAGTTTGATGAGGTGTGATCACCTAACCATTGGGTGAAGTGATCCCTTCTCCACTTGATTTGTTGCAATCCTCCTTTTTCTTCCATGTCTTGTTCATTTCATTTCTAACATTTTCAATCTTTTCCTTGACTTTACCTTTATTGAACTCACAACTTGGTGTTTTTGACCTTGTTGGACAATATCAACTAATATGACCAAACTTCAAATAGCTAAACCATGTGGTTTGACTCAACCACATTTTGTAGTCACTTCTAAAGTGTGTTCTAATACAATTCTCAAGAACATGTCCATACTCTTGATAATAGTGACAATTATACCTTGTATTATAATCCCAGTTATAAGAGTTACCATTGTTCTTTACCTTTGTTTGCTTGTTTGATGACCACATAGGTTTAGATCTGCACTCAAAAGCTCTATGTCCATACTTTTGATAGTTATAACAATATCCTTCAAATATTTGAGTGTGCATGGTCTTGGTTCTGTATTCATGTGCTTGATGACCTTGTTTGTTGCACTTATTGCAATGACCCATGCTTTTTTGCTTAAAATTTGGATTTACAATTTTGCTCCTACATACATTTTTAGTGTGTCCTTTCTTACCACAATTGTGATAAGTAGGTTTGAGATTCTTACCTTTGTTACTCCTTTCTTTAGCACTTTTGGATGACTCTCCTTCTTCAGTACTTGTGTATCCCAATCTAGATTTATCATTATTGGATCTAGGGGATCTTGAGAATTTATTAAAGTTCTTGATGAATTCATTAGGTTTATTATAACTTTTAGAAAATTCCTTTTCCATTTTTAGGTCATTATTCAATTGCTCATTCTATAACTTCAATGTTGTTATCTCAATGTCCTTGACATTCAATTCATAGTGGGCATTCATCATTTGAATCAAAGTATCCAATTGAATTTTAGCTCTAATGATTTATCTTCTAGTCTATTGGTTAAAACTCTTTTGTCATCTTGAATCATGGCTTTGTCTTCCATAGCTTTCTTTTTCTGTTCAGTCACCTCACATAGTAGTATTGCTTGTGATTCTTGCTCTAACTTGAGATTTCTGATTTCTTCAACTTGGGCTCTATTCTTTACCATTAGATTTGAAATATTGCATCAAATTCATTGGAGTTTCCATTAGAAAATAGCTTAGTAGTGTCCATCTCTCTATATTGTGTGTCATTCTCCTCAATGGCATTTTCCTTCCTTCTCTTTAAATATTTATTTGAGTCTTCTCTTGCTTCATTCAGTTGATGTAGAATGAGTTGCATTTCAATTTTCTAATTCTCAATGATCTTTCCCAACTTGTAGACTTCCATTTCAAGATCTTTCCTCAAAGCTTCAAAGCTTCTCTTTTAGAAAACTTAGCTTTGATATCAATTGTTGGAATTTACAATAGGAAAGGTAAACTACTGGGAGAGGAGGGTAGGGGGTGAACCAATGCTCTAAAATTTGACCCATAAAACATTCACCACACATTCATCTCATATATTTAATAAGTAAACTAAAATACCATGTAAAACATATACTTCTAAAGTATGTGAACAAGTAAGCATTCACACATATATGACACCAAGTAGACTACCTAGAAACCCTCCAATGAGAAGGTAAAAATGGGGTGGGGATGATGCCCACAAATCTTCACTACTATAGTAATAAAGTGTATCAAATGAAGGTTACAATGTTTGATCATGAGACATGATCTACCTTGTGAAAGGTCTACCCTATTAAAGGCTTACAAAGACTATTAGGTCTTACCCTGTTAAAGGATTTCAATACCTTGTTAAAAGTGTGCCTTGTCAAAGGACTTCAACTCACAATAAAGTAAGCACCTTGTTAGAGGATTTCAATAGAGCCTATTAGGACTACTTTGTTAAGAGATTTAATCGATTCACCTATTAGAATGTCTCAGCATTGATCCTATGATTAACACTTTGTCTCTTGATGACAGAATACCTCTAAACTAATGTATTCTTGATATTTTCTAATCAGATGTCTCTTTGTTGTTCACTATTTCCTTCCTTTGTTCTCCTTTAATTGATTTTGCAATGCAATTTTAGATCATAATACCTTAGCCACCATGAATACTCTGTTTGCACATGCAAAACTTCTCTCTTTGCTCCTTCCACACACATAAAATGTTTAGGTTTTTTCCTCTTTAAGAAGACCTAGGTGGCTTAGGGTTAGGTATAAATCAATGGCTATGATTCATCCATTGTACTGCTTAAACCTTCCCTTTACCTGATTAGATGCATGTACTTCATAGGGATTCCAACTTATGATTCATCCTTATCACCAAAATATCACAATTCAATCTGTAAGTTGGCTCAAAAATAGTTTACATAGTAGTTTGTGCCAATACAAACAACTATGACAAAACCGTGTTACTTAGCATCTAAAGTCTGTAATACTTGGCATATACTGGTTCCTATACTATGAATCAACATCTAAATGACTTGACATGCACTACTTACTTGGCTCTTGAATCACTTGGCATAGACTATCTACTCGACACTTGAGTGACTCAGCATGCATTGTTGATTCGGCATGCTCTATCTTATACATGTTGTACTCGACATATACTACTTGTTCAACATGAACTAAGTAAAAGACTTAAGTGTATATACACTCATATACATTCACTAGTCAAAACCAATCTAAGATCAACAATAATATCTAGATTTGGGCTAAAGTTTGTAGAATATTGATTCACCCCACCTCTCAGTATTCCCTATTTCTAACATCTATATAATTGATCATGATCTAGAAGCTTCACCAAACAACTTGTTGAGCTATCATTTTTCATGATGCTGAACAACAGGGATGCTTTCAAACCCCTCTCTTGAAAAGTTGATCAAGGACAGGCTCCAAGGTTCTGGATGGGTTTTTTGACTAATTGGGTAACTCAATTGAAGATAAATGTGTATTTTCACAAGGAGGCCTTTTCTTGTTCAAACCAATATTACACAACCTATTGCTATAATATAACCACAAAATATATATATATTTTTGTATTTTCTATTTTGTGATGAATGCAATTTATTAATGCAACTACATGAATTCCTGTTTTAACCAATTGTTTGGAAAGAAAATACAAAGATAGAGAAACAATAAATTAATAGAAAATAATTAAAAGGGAAATTACTAACAGACATAAGCCAAAGTAACAACATGTCTACAAATTAAATTATCAAAAGGATCGGGTACGAAACCAATGAAATTAGGAGCAGTGCTTCCTCAACTCCATTGATGCAATCATCAATGAGAAATCAATAAAAACTAAAAAATGTTTCACATTTCATCAAATCAGAAGGCCAATAAAAGTGCACTCATACAAGACTAGACACTATGCAAGAAAAAAGATGATCCTTTATCCATTTCCTCACAACATCAAAATTTGTTAACATAAGGAAAACACCAGAACTAAAAAATCACACAACCATAACTACACAATAAAACCATTGGCTCCATTATTATTCATGAACATGCATTCACAAAGATAACACACTCTGACAAGATTTACTACACTCAAAACGAGAACACCAATATCATATATTATTACATCAAAATAATGACCCAAAGTACATATTAAATTGATGTACTTATAAGAAATCATCTCCTCCTTTTGTGTTGGGAGCGAGAGATTTTTACATGCAAACTTATGATAACAAATAATAATAAAAATCTAATTATGTACAAATTTACTCTCTAAAAAGTGCTAAGTAGGTCTTCGCCCTTATTTATATCCATTAATAGGTGCATGAGCTTTTACATGACAAAAAATAATGATAGAATAAGAAGATAAGAAGAAGGTAGTTGTGAGATAATTTGGAAGTCTCTGGGAGCTCTAAAAATGGAAGCTTGGCCTTCTTTAGACATTTCTAGGAGTTAATTTACTGTCAAAATGTATTTTTGGTGAATGGAATGCTCTAAATTAGAAACTAGCAGTTAACTATCAGTGCACTACTTCTTGTTCAAAATTCTCACCACACCTCTATAAAATGCACACTTTTGCACCTATACACCTTAGAGATAGGTTCCAAAAAACCAGAATATCTTCAAGTGTCAAAATTGAATTTCCAACATCTAAGTTTTCTTCCCCTCTATACCTAAATGATGTCTGGAGCTTTATTCTTAAATTTCTCTATCATCTTTGCTATTTTACTTGGTTCTGGTAAATCTAAAGCATCATACTTATTCTTTACTATCTTTTAATACTTGCTAACTTCTATTTTTATTTTTGCAAAATCTTCAAGCTTGGTGTCTAATTCCAACAATGCTTCTTCAATATTGAATGCTTATCTAATATCATCTTTTGAAGAAGCTTCTTTGAATGTGTTGGTATCTCTAATTGATGTTGTCTATTAGTGTCAATCACTTAGTCATTTACAAGGTAGAGTTAGATTATCATCGCTATGACCGAGCTACTCTATATAGGCCGAGTCATGTACATAATATAGTATGTACCAAGTAATTATATAGAAGTTGAGTAAGTATGGTCACATAGAAATTTTCTATATGGGCTGAGCTCATTCAACAATCGAGCAAGTCATCAGCAATCGAGTGAAATTCCAAGTATATAAGTACTGAGTATTATAGTATGTATCAAGTAAAATATATGTCAAGGATCAAGGAAGTTAATAAAGGTCAAGCAACAATAATGCCAAGCATCAGTAACAGTAGAGACTGAGCAATGCAGAGTCTACATAATAGTCAAGAATGGAATAGAGTTCTAGGGAAAATGATTATTGGGCCAACATGAAAGGATTAGTTATTTTTTGAAGAGGTTATTATAGAAAATTTAATACTTTTTGAGGTTTTTATAGAACATTTACATGGCATGAATCACATATCACCATTTCTATGCTCAACGATTAGGATGAAGAGGCAGAACATAGAATGATCTAGAATAATCTTCATAGAATATTTATATAGTGATGATCTTAACCTAAATCATGTGTGTGTGTAGAAGTGATCATGGGAAGATTAGAGAGGAGAAGATCAAAAGTCATTCAAGGGTTCTATCATCTTCTAATAGAACAAGTTACTTATTCATAAGAAGTGGAAGTGGAAGGGAAAGAAAAGGGTATTAGATCAGAGGAGAAGATTAGTTAGAAAGGAGAAGACTCTAAATCAACTTACAAAGAAAATTGAGAGTTAGATACTTAGTCAGTTTTAATAGACTTGAATGAGGGTACATTTCTTAATAGAGTGATCTTAAAAAATCTTTGTATATCTCCTAATGGATTCCTTACTTAGTTGTAAGTGTCAAATCCTCTAACAAGGTGAAATCTAATAGTTTCTCAAGTCTTTAATAGAATAGACTCCTCACAAAGTAGATCATATATTATGGTCAAACATTGTAACCTTAATTGGATAACTTTATTGTTGTAGTAGTGAATATTTGTGGGTATCATCCCCACCCTAGTTTTACCTTCACCTTGGAGGTGTTCTGGGTAACAAATGTTGTGTTATGTGTTAATAATTTCATGCATGTGATTGAATTGATTTAAAAGTTACAAGAAGTTTACGTTTATAGATTTTCATACATTGGATGTGGATGAATATGTGAAAAGGAATAAATTGTTATAGATTTTGATTCACCCCCACTCTTAGTATCTAGTTTACTCCAAATAAATAGAACTTTCCTCCAAATTATTGGACTACTGATTACACCTCAAAAAGATTGGTCTTTAACTCATTCTCCAAAATCTCAAGGTTAGCGGTGTTGTAGTACCTTTCCCTTTCCAAAAATTTCTCTTTAGATTTGTCTTTTATTCACTGGATTTCCTCATGTAATCCCTCCATTACTTTATAACCTGCTGATATTTTCTCTATCTAATCATCGAGCTTATCCAAATCCTCTACTTTGTATACTTCCATCAACATCTAGTACTTTTGGCCCTATATTGATCTAAGTGCTTGTAAATCATGGTCCCAAGTATGTGCTTCATCCATCAGCCCAAAATCTTGGTTTACAATGCAAACCAACTTGTCAGCATTTGACCAGATGTTGTACAATGGGTTCAATTTTTCCTATATTATCTGCACTCTCCTCTCCTCAAAACTATCGCACCACTGCTGACATGCTTCCAATAATGAGTCCATATGTGGGCCCATTTATTTCCTTCCCAATGTATCTCCAAGAGAAACCTCTAGATTTTTTGGATCAGTAGGTCCCACTACTTCATTTTGGTAGCCTTTGAGTAACTCATTCTACTTTTGTAGTGTTATCAATTCTGATTCATCCTGATCCATGTGTCAAAACACCTCCTTCATGCTTGTAGTAATTCTCACTTTGGTCATGTCCACCATGGGCTTTCCCAACATGACCTCCTTTATTTGGTAATCTTTAGGAGTTAGTTCTTTGGTGTCAACATGATGAGGACAAATGACAATATGAGCTACGTGGTCCTAATCTTGATTCTTCATGATGAAGGAAAGTTTTCTAGCATCACCCTTAGGTGGCTTAGGATTCTCTATCACTTTAATTAATTCATTCATTCACTCCTCTTCTATTAGCTCCAACTACTCCTTTTTTCAAAACATGACTTCCTTCTTTAGCCATGATGGTGTGGTCCCCATAGGTGACATACTTGGTTGAAAAAGATGTTGGTCCTGAAGCAAGCCCCTTTCCCTTAGCTACCTCTAGATTTTTTGGGTCAATAGGTCCCACTACATCCAGGTAGCCTCTAAGTAGATCATTCCACTTTCATAGTTTTATAAATTCTGATTCATCTTGATCCATGTGTCAAAACACCTCCTTCATGCCTATAGTAATCACCACTTTAGTCATGTACATCATGGGATTTTCCAACATGGACTCCTTTATTTTGTAATCTTTAGGAGTCAATTATTTAGTGTTAGCATGAGGATGAGGAATGGTGATATGAGATAGAAGGTCTTGATCTTGATTCTTAATGATGAAGGAAAGTGTTCTAGCATCACCCTTAGGTGGCTCAAAATTCTTTATCACTTTAATTAATTCCTTTATTCCCTTCTCTTCTATCAACTTCAAAATTTTTTTTCTATCAAAACATGACTTCTCTCTTCAGCCATGATGGTGTGGACCCAATAGGTGACATGTAGTTGGTTGAAGAAGTTGGTCTTGAAGTAGGCTCCTTTCCCTTATCAATCTTATATAGATTCTTCTCATGTCAAGGAGGATCTTCAGAAGGAGCTTCTATTCTTTGTTGGGCTAAGGATTCAAGGTATCATAGATTTATCTCTTCTATACCCTTTCATTGGATTCTAAGGATTCAACTCTTCTACAAGCTTTCATTTCCATTTTGCAAAAGGATTCAAGGTTGGTTTACTTCTTGCCCATGTAGTATTTTTCTTCAAAGCTTGCACAATGGCATTTCATTCATGAGCATGAAGGAGTGTGAGTTCATATTGTAAGTAAAATTCATGGTATTGTATTGTAATGTGGTATTCATATAAATGCTTTAATGGTGTTCCATGTTGTGGGAAGATTGTGGTATTGTGGGGTTGAGATGAAATGTGTTGTTGTATTTGATTTTTCTCTTTGTTCCTCCACTTTATTATGTATGTTGTTTATGGGTGTAAGGACTTCACTCACCCTTTGGGAAGGTAAGAGAAGTCTAGGGTGAAGGGGTTAGTTGGGCTAGAAAATGTATTGAGAACCTTGGAGTATAGGATCCATTATATGCCATATTCATTCATATCTTGTTGGGGGTGATAAAGGAAGTATGGTGTATAAAGGAATTTTTATGGAGTATGGGCTCCAAGCGAGATACAACTGATGGTAGTGTGTGTGGAGGATAAATGTGAAAGCCTTGAAAGGGCATGAAAGTGCTGATTTGTGGAAGCCCTGAAAGGGCATGAATTTTTTTTATTGCAGATATGGTTTGATATGGAAAGTCTCCATTTGAAAAGCACACCTTCACCCTATGTTCATGGTTTTATTCATGAACCTTTGTGAAAAATCCTTGGGATGGAATTGTTCAAGTGTTGTAATGTATTGTGTACATAGTTGTAAGGTTGGAATGAAACTCGGTTTGAGCCTTGTTCCCCTAGCTCAGTGGGTGGCTTCTTAGAAGCCTAGGATGGAAGGTGAGCCTCCATGGTTCTAGTGTAAATGTTTTTGCAGGTTTGTGCTCATTGAATCCAAGGAAGAAGTTGGTGTGATCCCTTTTTTTGATGTAGCATGGAGGAGATCATGTCTTTGGTATATTGCATTTGTAATAAAGAATTCCCAATGTTATTTGTATTGTTGTGAAGCATGATTTCATGTTAGCCATATAGGATTGTGCGGATGTAATTATATCATTGTTTAGTGATGTGCATTCATATGAAAGAGATGAAGATTTCTCTATCTTATTCACAATGGTAGAACGAAAGGAATTCTAAAGAAGTATGTGTAATTTTATATTGTTCTCATTGGAATGTAATTATGAAGGAATTAAGGTAGAAAGTTGAAATAGCCTTGCTAGTATAGTAGAAATGTTGCAAGTTATTCAACTATATTCTTACCATGCTTTGATCAAGTAATGATTGCAACAATGCAGTTAGATCAAAAGAAAGTTCATTAAAAAGTTTTATTATAGATATGAAGGAACAATCTAGTTGAATTCATAGTTGATCTTGCTCAAAGTGTTGCAAGGTTCAGGTTTATTGTTGCATGTAAATAGTAGACCATGACTCATAAAGTTTTAAAATTCAATAAATCAATATAATTTCAAAGAATCTACAAGATGATGAATTAATTAGAATGTCAGTAATGACATTAAAATCAATACCTTAAGCAACCTCATGTCACAAATACATTAAGAAAGGGAAGTAAATTAGTAGAAATCAAATCTATCATAAAGCATAAACCACAAGAGAAAATAAGTCTATACATGTATTCTTTTTTTGGATTTTGTATGGAGGAGTGAAAATGTACTCAACCCCTATTACAGTCCATTAAAATATTCAATCGTATCCCTAGAGATTACCTATATAAGAGATAACCAATCTAATTCAAGTATTTGAAAATTGGAATAAAAGAAACTCCTAAGCAACACCTAGATACAAGATTTCAAAATAATGATGACAAGACCCATCGGGGTCATGTGAAAGCAAAACTCAAGATATATAAATATATATAATATAACTCCTCTTTCATTTTAATAAACCCCAAGTGTCAAATAAAAATCATGGGGCACTCAGAACATAGAAAAGAAAAGAGGAAGGGCAATGGTTATAATAATATTATACCATCTCCAAGATGGTCATTGAAACCAAAAAGGGGGAATCTATGTACATGTCAAAAAAAGGTAAATATTAATAAAGACTTAAAATAAAATAAATAAATCAACTATTCTTGGAAGCCAATACAATACCATGAATTCAACTATTCTTGAATACCACATCACAATACAATACCATGAATTCTACCTAAAATATGATCTCACACTCCTTCATGCTCATGAATGCAATGCCATTATGCAAGTTTTGAAGAAAAATACTACATGGGCAAGAAGAAAACCAACTTTGAATCCTTTTACAAAATGGAAATGAAAGGTTGTAGAAGAGTTGATTCTTTAGAATCCCAATGAAAGGTTGTTGAAGAGCTAAATCTATGATACATGTATGATCTTCAAAATAAGCTTCTATTCTTTGTTGGGCTAAGGATTCAAGGTATCTTAGATTCAGGAAATGAAATGAAAGGTTGTAGGAGAAAGGTTTAGAGTGTATCATTAGATGAATATGAGTTGTGTTAGTAGTAAAAAAATAAGTTAGGTTAGATAGTAATTATGATTAGAAGCTAGTTTAGCTAATGTTAGTAGAAGGGTATGTACATTTTAGTAGTGTGTTCTTAAGAAGATGATGTTCTTAGTATTTTTAATAAGTAATAAAATTCTAGTGCAATTAGTAGTTTGGTGTTATGGTAGTGGTCTATGGTGATTAAGTTAATAATATAATAGTAGTGGTGTTCATTAAACCATTTGGTGGTTAGGTTTAATGATATGTTTAAAATTACTAGAGTGTGAATTAATTTCAGCTAAATTATTAAAGGTGATTGACATAATGTTATATATATATATATATATATATATATATATATATATATATAGATCTTAGTGGATAGATGGTATTGCATAAAGAAACTAATAAATAATTAATTAGTGTTACTTAAAGTCATAGGGATGGTGGTTTTCTTTGGGTAGGACTACCTAGATCTATAAAAGTATCTACCAATGTTTAGGATATGTGGCACTCTTATGGTGGATTATACATGTGTGTGTGTGTGTGTGTGTGTGTGTGTGTGTATTGGTATCATGTATGACCATAAAATCAAAGAGCCATATCATAGTTATTAGGAAACTTTTATGAATGATATCAAACTTTCCTAGGATAATATCTATGAGTAAGTCTACTTACATTCATGGGTCATGGAAACTCAATAGAATGTGTAGCCAGGTACTATTAGTGACCAATACATGTTCAAAAACTAATTCAACTTAGTGAATCTAGATAATAAGTAGTTGTTACATAATCATTAGAGAAAATATGTAAATTTTAAAATAGGATTGCATATTGACTCTATTCAATTGTGATAGTCTCTAGAGTACAAACCTTCAACCCTCTTCTTAGGTGATCACTACCAAACTATAATGTGTTTCATATATCACCAACCTAGGAGTGATTTGATACATCTATGCATGAGTACCTTAAGTCTTTCTTTTCTTTCAAAAAAAAATTTTAGTTGTGTTTTTGCCTTGAATTTTTGGGCATGACAAAACAACCTACTATATTGAAAAGACTGGCCCAAGTAGAATAAATTCTCATTGCTAAAGTCAAAATAGTATTGCAAGTAACCAAAAATTTTGGAGGTCAATACAAATATAGTGGTCATAGCATCAACTTTGTGCAAGACATAAAAGATGTCACAAGTTTACTTCCACAAAGAATACACAAATTAGATGTTCTCATAGTTTAAAGATTGATTATAGAAGGGCAACACTAAAAATTCTATGTTAGAAGAAGTCATGTTAGGAATGTTTTGCAATAAAAGATAAAAAATGACCCTTATTACAGTGATGTTAATATAGATTTTAATATTTATAAAAGAAATCAAAGTAAGAACAAACATTTTAGGCATTCTTAATAGCATTTAAATAGATGAAGATATGACTATGAAAAATAGTGAGCGAGAAATTGATGAAAAAAAAAATCAAAATAGCATGAATTTCACAAAAAAATTAATGTATAGAATGCCAAAAAGATCTCATGAGCTTTAAATCATGAGGAAAACATTGGAGCTAGAGGATGTTTAAGAAAACGTTGTTAGTTGGCTTGAAATAGGCTCGTCTCCAATAAATGAGTACAATATAGAGGGCATGCTTGATATGATATCTCAACTCTCTTTCCAAATGGATTTATGCAACACATTTAACCAAGGCTTAGGGAAGTGAAAATCTATGAGCTTGTGTTACACTTGATAAGATTTCATGGCTAGAGATTTAGAATACATCCTCAATTTTGATATTTTATTTAGAACGTCGTTCTTTGACATTGCAGCCAAAGCCTTGCAACTATACTTGTTCAAAGAAATGTGGAAGGAAACATTCCAGCCACCATTGAAAATATTCTTGCACACCTAAAACATCTCCCAGACACACAACTTGTGAAGGAGCTCGTGCACTTTAGATTTTCTATTAGAAGTGTGAGAGTGTACCGGAACGCACATCAAACAGAGTTAAAAGATGCAATCAATCAACTAGGAACACACACTTTATTCTTTACTTTAAATACAACAAATATAAAGTGGTTAGATATGAATTAATTAATTTTAATGATATCCCTGTCAAAATTCAATAAAGGAAGAAACATTGGGAAAATGTAATCAATAAGCCCCACACTACAACATTATATTTGCATCAATGATTCACAATCTTTCAAGAAGTGATTAAAAAAATCCTCAGTCCAAAAGATTATTTGTAGAGATATGAGTGGAAACATAGAGGTACTACACATATATGTGGATTTATCTAGCTCCCAAATTCCTTTGATATGGACAAACCTTATTGGAAAAATGATGCAGATGTTGAAAGAGAAAGATTTTTTTTGACATGTATGTCAGTGCTCAGAATCCTTGTGATGTGGGATGCAAAAACAACACAATGTTGAGGTCTCCACTAAATGATTAGTGCTTTCTAGAAACAACTAAGATATTTGTTGCACATCATGCTAATGACTACAATGAGATAGTAAACTACATCTAAAGGCACAATGTGTAGATAAGGAACATGCTTGTGAAAGAAGGGGAAAAATAGAGTGTCAATACAAAACTCCATAGAAAGGAAAAAATGAATCCACCCTATCAGGTGACAATGATGGTAATAAAAAATATGAACCTATAAGAAATGATAATAGGATAAACATACACAATCGATAAATGTTGCATCTATGTTGAGCCAAAATAGATTGTCAACTTCTAGCCTCATGCACACTTGTCCTCAAATACATTGCCAAGTATGCATCAAAAGAAGAGAGAACATTCAAAACTCACACAAGTATGTTAACAAGAATATCTACAATGTAGTCAAAAAATAGTCCATCCCTTGCAACATACCAAAAATTCATGACCAAGATTGTGCTAGAGTGTAATATAAGAGCACAAGAAACATGCCACATGCTTCAAAATTTTCCTCTCATTATCTATAGTTTCCCTTTCACATCTTGTTTTATTGGAAGATAAGTGTTCCATTATTTTATAAGGATGATATATGAGAGCCAAGTCTATACCAGGTACTTACATGCCTATATGGAGAGACCTCCAAAGCTCGAGGTAGTGACATTAGTTGAATCTACAAGATATTTCTCCTATTTTGCAAACTGTAAGAACTATAAATGAAAAAGAAAGGAAGGTAAAATCCATTGTCAATGTTTACCCAAGGTTCTTTGCCATCCCAAATGAGGACTCATAACACTTTGATTTTTTTTATAGTGTGAAATACTATTATACAATTATTTTCTCAATATAGAAAATGACATAGGACTTACACAAGAGTCAGTAATTATATATTGGAAGCAAATGAATGCAACTAAATACACTGTATGGCATGTTAATCAGATCACCAAATAAGAAGAAATTCTAGAAGAAGAAGAAGAGAGAAAAGATAAAGAATGACACAAACATGGGGAACACAATAGAGACGTATGTGTTAGAAATAGATAATATTGAGAGGGAGGTGAATTAGTATTCTACAAAATTTTGTCTGAAACTAAATGTTGTTAATTACTTTATAAAATGCATATGAAAGTAAACTAATAGTACTTAACAATAATAGTAACCATATACAAAGAGAACACATAACACTATATTTTGTTAACTAGGGAAATCTTGACCAAGGGAAGACCCCGATGGGCATGGTACCCACAAAATGATCCTCTTCTTAAAAAGTGACTAAGCTTCTTCCTTAACTGATGTAGTGAGTATCCAAGGGTACCTATATTGGAGGTAAATTGGATCCCTAAAAATAACGACATAATATAAATACAATAACAATGCAAGATTTGAGACCAAACGACACCTCTTTATTTATAGATACCTAATTACATGCAATATTCCTAGTTGTAAGGCCTTCTAGGTTAGGGCCAAATAAAACAATAGTTACAATAATAGTTCTACAAGATCCCTCAAGATCCAATCCAAACATTACTCCTAGCTAGCTTAGATCTACACTCTCAAAGAAAACATCCAAGGAAATCTTAACTTGTGATTAGAAGCCCACCAAGATATCTCCTGGTTTTCAAGGCTCGACCACTAGCCCTTCAAAGTTCACATCCTCTTCTCCAAGCTGGATGACCTCTCCTAAAATATTCTACAAGATCTTCTACTTATACCAAACTAAGCCATAAGTTGTCCTAGTTCATTACAAATTAAATTAAAACCTTTACATTAGATATATATTGTGATGTAGGAGCATCCTCGGTTACATTGTTATCTTGCATTTTTTTAGTTTTCTTAGTTTCTGCCAAGTTGCAATATCTTGCATTGTTGAGTTCTTAGTGATTACCGAGCATTTAGTGGATGCCAAGTTTCCTAGTTGATGTTGAGTTCACAGTTACTATCAACTATTCTTTGGTTACCGAGTCATCTTTTTGATGTCGAGTTTGTGTGGTTGCCAAGTTTGCTTAGGTGTCAAGTTCATATGGTTACTAATTCTCTTGGATACCAAGTTTGTGTGATTGTCAAGTTTGTTTGGATGTTGAGTGCTAGTATTTTGTGGAGTCTTTGTTTATCAAGCTGTCTGTGTGCAGTTTCCTAAGGAGGTCAACCTTTGCATTTAATTGTGTGATAGATATTTGTTGTGAGGCAACTTGTGGCCTATCTTAGCATTTATTATGAGAGTTTATTTTTCTATAATTGCAATAGGCCAACCTATGGCCATGTATGTATTTAATAGGCCTTGAATTGAGTCTTAGAGGATAGAATGCTTAGAGAAGCAAAAATAATGTGAAGTTTGATCACCAAGGATTGTAATTGAAATGTTATTTGTGGTTGTAACCCAAAAGGCTTTATAGATAGGATGTAATTAATCATTGATGCACATATGAATGAAGGTATTTTCTTCCTCTATCTCTCAAGTTGTTTGTATTTTGTTGTTGTTTTCATTGTGTTAACTATGAGTAGGAAATTTGAATAATTGGGTGTGCCTTTGGCCCTAGTTTTTCTCTCTCTTCCCTACATTAGGTGGTATTAGAGCATGAGGTTCATCCTTGTGGAGATTGGATTGTGTAGAACCATAAGTGAATTTGGTTGTGGGGTAGTAGATTTGAGGATTTGACCTACAAGTTGCAGGGTTACAATCTTGCAGGAACTTGATTTGCAAAGATGGTTTGTGATAGAGGAAATGTTGACAATGTCATATTGGATACATTAAGATAGATTAAAACTATATTAGATGCTATAGAGATAGCCCAGAAGAGAGGAGTACATCTTGATGATGTAAGTGATGATGAAGTAGTAGCACCAAACCCTAATCTAGAACCTAAAGAAGACCAAGATGAAGCAAGGTTGTTGAGAGTGTTGTCTTAGGAAAATTCAAGACTTTCTATTGAAGTTATTCCCTATGATGGAAAGTTGGATATCAATGTTGTGTTGGATTGGAACTCTGATATGGAAAAATTGTTTGAGTATGAAAACACTCCTGATTATAGGATGGTGAAAATTGTAGTTACTAGGTTGAAGGGTCATGCCTCACTATGGTGGGAGTATTTGCAAACTGATAGAAAAAGGGGAGGAAAATAAAATATGAAGTCTTGGTTGGAGATGGTGAGCAAGGTAAAGAAAATATTCCTTCATGTTAATTACCAAGTTAGCTTATTGAGAAAGATACAAAATTTGAGACAAAGAGACATGACTGTGAAGGAGTATACCAAGGAATTCTATAGTTTGGACATTAGATCTAGACATGTAGATGATGATATTGAGAAAATTGAAAGGTACATAAATCGATTGAGATCAAGGATTCAAAATGAGATAAGTTTTGTAAAGTTAGAAAGTGTGGAGGAAGCATATCAATATACCTTGAAAGCTAGGAAATTGTTTTCAGAAAAGCTGCCCCCTTGTTTGAAGTTTTACCTAAGGACAACCTCATGAAACATGGAAA
Organism: Cupressus sempervirens; assembly: GCA_028749045.1. Taxonomy (NCBI): domain Eukaryota; kingdom Viridiplantae; phylum Streptophyta; class Pinopsida; order Cupressales; family Cupressaceae; genus Cupressus; species Cupressus sempervirens. Next base: position 237,778,582 of record CM053792.1, on the reverse strand, counting down.
CAACTTCCAAGATGTGAGATTTGAACTATGAGGTTGAGTCTTTGGAGAAGGTTGGCTTCCTTTACTATTAGGATGCACCTAAAATATATTTGAAGAGAAGAAGGAGAAGGAATACATGAAAGCAACTACATAATCTATTTAAAGAGGTGATACACCAAAAATAGGGTGTCTAGACTAGTCTCTACCCATACATGCATAGTGCTATTATTATAATAGTCCAAAGATACACGAATTCAAACTTTTCTTTAATATGTAAACTACACAAAGATCAGACAACCATATGAGTGACACAAGGAAAATGCTTCACTTATTATCATTCATGGACCAAAGAGATATAGAGAAAGTAGATTATAGATATTCACAATATGTCAAAGAGAGGCAAACAAGCTTACATAGTACAACAACAGTTGAATGAGATAAGGAAAAAGTTCATATAACTCAAAGGTAAAAGGGAATTTATAGTTGCATGTCAGGGAAGTACTAGAGAAAATAGAGAAGATCTAACCCTCAGAAAGAGTACAATATCTACCTTTATATTGCCAACATAACTTGGATAACCTCCCTCACAAGTTCAAAACTTCAAAGAATAGTTATTGCAACGCTAAAAAGATCTAGCTATTAAGTAAATCAATACATGAGAGGGTCACTTCCACACCAAAAAAATCTCTAAGAGGTTAAGAGTGATGGTTATTTAATTTCTAACTTAATGAATGGATCAATCAATGGTGGTGGAGTACCTACTTTGCATTTATCAAGCCTAGGGATTGATGAGAGTAGTTATAGGAGGTCAGAAAGATTGAATTCATAATTTAAAGAATTGTTTCCATAGCCACCAACCTCTAACTCAACTGTGACTCTTTATTGACTGAATTTTAACCATTGAAGCTTGCTACATAGACCAAACACTTTTAATCATTGTGCCACTTTGTCATTAATCCAATCCTTATGCCTTATGTTGACCATCCATGATCATAACCTCACCACCCTCTTCCTTGGATAATAGTTACTACCTATGAAACCATGACCTAATAGTTCATTGTTGCCTCACAACCTACCTTTAACATTCCTTACTAACTATCACATCCCTATGAAAGCTAAGATCTGGCCATATTTGCATCATCACTGCCTTGAGTTGAAGTTACTATCGGGCCCCTATGATCAAGTGAGATGAGGAAACCACTCGATCATGACTCAAAACTTGGTCATCCTTTGATCTATAGTGATTATGTGCCTACTATAGATCTGGATGATCTAATAGTGTAGGATATATCTTGAAGCATTGAAGATCTACCTTTTTTGCACCGTCACAACTTAAACCATCACATTCCAATGTTATCATGTGATCAAGTAAATAAAAAGAAAAGTGCACCTTTGTCATCTTGACCTTGGTTAGCATTTGATTGATTGTCATTGCATGAATCACATGATCGTGACTTAAAACTATCTTAAGGTGTAATATGAAACAAGAATATGGCCAATGTTAAGTCATTACATAAGAAACCCTAGTTGACCATTGGGTGAATTATCATTCAAATTTGATTTTCTGGTAAGAGGGTGTTTTAGTCAATAGAAATCTTGACAAAGAAGCATGACCAAAGACAAAGAGTTAGAGGTGGTAGATTCTAGAGAGGCAGAGGTATATCTTATCTAGAAGGTGGCAGATCTGATAGTTTTGTGCAAGATAAAGAGAAATCTAAATGGAAGAATGATGATAAAGGAAAGACCAAGTGGAAAGGTGGTGATTCTTATTGAGGAAGAGGTAATTCTTATTCTAGAGGTGGTTTTCAATGTAATTGTTTCATATGTCATAAAGAGGGACATAGATCTTTTGAATGTAAATCCTTTTAAAGAGGGAAAGGTAATAGAAATGTTATGATTTAAGGGGATGATGAGAATTCACCAAGTGGACTTGAGGTTAGAGAGAATCTAATGGTAAGAAGAACCTTATGTAATAAGGGAAGTGATGAGGAACCTATTTTAAGGAGGAGTCTATTCAAAACTAGATTTAAGATGGCTAAAAAAAGCTACAAAGTGATCATTGATAGTGGAAGTTCTACAAATTTGGCATCAGTAGAATTGGTTACAAAGTTGTAGTTGCAAAATTTGAGCATCCTAAACCCTATCATGTTTTGTGGATCAAAGATGAGCATAAGATATTGGTAAGTGAATAACGTATTGTGAAATTCATGATTAGATATTGCTTTGATGAAGTTCTGTGTGATATTATTCTTATGGATTGTTCTCATAATTTGTTGGGTGGACCTTGGAAATATGATAGATATGTTCTACATGATAGAAGATTGAATCAAGATACTCTTTGGGTGAATGGGAAGAAGCAAATATTGTTACCTTTGATTAAAAGTCCAGATGAAGTTAAATGTACTACTATAAGAATTTGCATGGTTAATGGAAATAATTTGAAAAGGAAATAAAGAAAAATCAAGTCTATTTTGCTATCATTTCTAGAAAATCAAGTTGTGCCAATAGCAGTCGAGTGCTAAAAAATAGTGTTAATTGAGTACCAATTAGTAGTGAACAAGTGACAACAAAACCTGGTAATATTGATCGAGTACCAATAGAAATTGTAGAATTGTTGAATGAGTATAAGGAGATTATTTTAGAGGATATACCTAATGGTTTACCTCTGATGCGAAGTATAAGTCACTATATGGATCTAATTCTTGAACCTAGTTTTCCAAATAAAGCACCATATAGATTGACACCTACTGAGAATGAAGAACTTAATAGACAAGTGCATGAGTTGCTGGAGAAAGGTTTGATCAGAGAAAGTTCGAATCCATGTGTTGTACCTACCATATTAGCAGCTAAGAAGAATGGAGAATGGAGAATGTGTACTGATTCGATAGAACAAAATCACAGTGAAATATAGGTTTCCTATGTTGATGATGGATGACATAATGGATTTTTTGAGTGGAGCAAAGTATTTTACCAAGATTGATTTAAAGAGTAGCTATCATCATATTAGAATTAGAGAAGGTGATGAATGAAAGACTACTTTCGAGGAAAAAGATGGTTTCTATGAAAGGTTGGTTATGTTTTTTGGTTTGACTAATGCACCTAGTACTTTCATGAGGTTGATGAATGAAGTTCTGAAAAGATTCTTGGGTAAGTTTGTGATTGTTTACTTGGATGATATTCTGATATTCAGTAAGACTAAGGAAGAACATCTTGAGCATATTAGACAATTATTATAGAGACTGAAAGAGAAGTTGATGATTAATCTAAAAAAGTGTTCTTTTATGCAAGCAGAGATTGCATATTTATGATATGTGATTTCAGATGATGGTTTGAAGATGGACCCAGAAAAGGTTAAAGTATTTTGGAATGACCTACACCTAAGAATGTGGGTGAGGTAAGATCATTTCATGGTTTGGTTAGTTTTTATAGAATGTTTGTAAGGAATTTTTGTTTTATTTGTAATGTTATGACTGAGACAATGAGAGGAGATAAAAATGAATTCAAGTGGACTCATGGAGCTGATAATAGTTTAGAGACTTTGAAACAAAAGGTTGTTGAATTGTTTGTATTATCTTTGCCTAATTTCAATAAGGTATTTCAAGTTGAATGCGATGCAAGTGGTAGTGCAATAGGAGTTGTATTAAGTCAAGAAGGAAAACCTATTACTTTCTTTAGTGAAAAATTGAATGATGCTAAAAGGAAGTATTCTATTGTTCAAGAATTGAAGAAGTGGAGACATTATTTGATTCCTAAAGAGTTTGTGTTGTTTAGTGATCATAAAGTTTTACATTACTTTGGAAGTTGATGCAGGAGCATCCAGAGGTATAAGGACAATCCTGTGTCACCCAAAAAAATGTACTTAGACTTAGTTTCTATTTTATGTCTTTACATTTTTGGATACCCATTTGGCTCAAATAAAGGTTCCAACTCTCATAGTTCAACTATCAGTGCATTTGAAAATCCTGAAAAAATAGGAGCATGCAATTTGACCATCATTTTGGTGACCTAGAAGGTGTGACTTGGCCAGATGAATGTAATCGAGATTTAGAGCATTCCAGAAAAAGAATCAGGTCAAAAGACCCTACGGTTTGAAAGTTATTGCAGTTTTTCGAGTTTTGGAGACCCCCTAAGAATGCTTCAAAGTCAGGTTTGGGGCATTAAATGACCTTGAAAAGGGTCGAAAAATGGGGGATGAGCAAAGCTTGTCCATAGGGCTATAGAGCACTTCGAGAGCTTTCCAAAAATGTAAACGGTTTGTCAATCGGAGTTACGGTTCAAAAGTTATGCCTCTCGAAAGTTTGGCTACCGTTTCTGGATTCTTCTAGAATTGCACCGACTTCTAACGTAGCTTCTGGAACCTTCTATTTTGTCGGTGGATTCCTACTAGCACTTTCTAGAATGTACTCCTAGTCCTTAACCCTCCGGGGTCTATTTAAGGAGATTTCTGGCATTGTAAAAGGCAGTTTGGACTGGAGCTTGAGAGGAGGTGCTAAAAGGAGAAATATTCTCCAGATTTATGCTATTGTAAGCCCGTAGGGCATGTTTTGAGTTTATTTTCTCTGCACTGTTTGTACCAGCTTATTTTCTCAGTTAATATAATTTTCCTTTTCTATTGTGTCTATTCTGGTCGTTGGGTTGTGTCCCCATCAGAAGTCAACATAAATTGAATTAGAGACATATGAAATGGGTTGAATATTTGCAGAGTTATACATTTATGATTAAGCATAAGAGTGGAGTTACTAATAGAGTTGCTAATGCATTGAGTAGAATATGTTCTTTGCTGATAGAGATGAAGATTGAAGTTCTTGGTTTTGATGAGATGAAAGAGTTGTATGAAACTGATCCTAATAGAGCACCAAATCTAATAGATCACATAAGTAAGTATGATGAATATTTTATTCAAGAAGGTATTTTTTTCAAAGGTATTCACTTGTGTATTCCTAGAAGTTCTATGAGGTTGAATTTGATTAAAGAAAAAAATAGTGGTGGATTGGCTGGACATTTTAGAATTGATAAGACATTGAGTTTGTTGAAAGAGAAGTATTATTGGCCTCAAATGTATAAGGATGTTCAAAAGTTTGTAAAGACTTGTGGAGTTTGTCAAGTTGCAAAAGTAGTAAGTCAGAATACTAGTTTGTACACACCTATTACCATTCCTGAGAAACCTTGGAGTGAAATTATTATGGATTTTGTTCTTGGATTACCTAAAATAGTGAAGGGGTATGATTCAATATTTGTGGTTGTGGATAAATTTTATAAAATGGTTCATTTTATACCATGTAAGAAGATATCAGATGTTGAGCATGTTGTTGAACTTTTCTTCAAAGAGATTGTGAGATTGCATGGATTACCAAGAAGTATTATTTTTGACAAAGATAGTAAGTTTGTTGGTTACTTTTGGAAGTCTTTGTGGAAAAATATGGGTACTGAGTTGAAGTTTAGTTCTACTTTCCATCCACAAATAGATGGATGGATAGAGGTTGTGAATACAAGCTTGGGTAATTTGCTAAGATGTTTAGTTGGAGAGAGGCCATATAATTGGGAGATGGTATTAGCACAAGCTGAGTTTGCATAATAATCATGTGAATAGGAGTACAAGGAAAACACCTTTTGAGATTGTTATAAGAATGTAACCTAGAGGAGTATCAGACTTGAGGGATGTTGTTGATGAAGAGAAGAGATATGCTATAGGGGAAGAATTTGCTGATTTTATAGAGTCCTTACATAAGGAAGTAAAATTGAGGTTGGAACAAAGTAATCAAAAGTATAAGGAGAATGTTGATAAATCTAGAAGACATCATGCTTTTGAAGTTAGCGATGAGGTGATGGTTCATTTGAAGAAAGGAAGATCTTCTGTTGGAACATATAGTAAGCTAAAAATGAAGAAGTTTGGACCTTGTAAGATCTTGAAGAAGTTTGATAGTGGTAATGCTTATGAAGTTGAGTTACTTGATGACATGGATATATCTCCTATATTAAATGTTGTTGATTTGTATAAGTATCATGAGTTAGATGATGAAGTTGTTACATCCAAAGATTATCCTAAGAAGTAGATTGAAGAAGTTGAATAGATATTGGATCAGAGAGTTGGTAAAAGCACAAGAGAAAACTATTACTATGAATATTTAGCGAAGTGGAAGAATAGACCTAGTGAAGATGCTACATGGACTTCTGAATCTGAGTTGGATTTAGCTTGGGTTGTGACATCTCAATGATTCAAAAGAATCATTTTCTCCAACCCTGGTTATCTAATGTAGGAGCATCTTGGGTTGCACTGCTATCCTGCATGTTTTCAATTTTCTTAGTTTTTGTCTAGTTGCAATGTCTTGCATTACTGAGTTCTGAGTGGTTATCAAACATTTAGTGGATGTTGAGCTTCTTGGTTGATCTCGAGTTCACAGTTACTGCCAAGTGTTCTTTGGTTTCAAGTCATCCTTTAGATGTTGAGTTCATGTGGTCGTTGAGTTCACTTGGGTGCCAAGTTCATGTGGTTACCAAGTTATCTTGGATGCCAAGTTTGTATGATTGTTGAGTTCATTTGGATGTCGAGCGCCTATATTTTGTGGAGTCTTCATTTGTCAATTTTTTTGTGTGTGGTTTCCTATTGAGGTTGACCTTTTTATTTAATTTTATGATAGATATCTATTGTGAGCCAACTTGTGACCTATCTTAGTATTTATTATGAGAGTTTATTTTTTTATAATTGCAATAGGCTGACTTGTGGTCATGCATGTATTTAAGAGGTCTTAAATTGAGTCTTAGAGGATAGAATGCTTAGAGAGCTAAGTAGAATGTGAAGTTTGATCACCAAGGATTGTAATTGAATTTTTATTTGTGGTCATAACCTAGAAGGCCTTACAATTGGGCATGTAATTGATCATTGATGCATCTATGAATGAAGGCATTTTCTTCCTCTATCCCCTTAGTTGTTTATACTTTGTTTTTGTTTCTGCTGTGTTGACTTTGAGTAGGTAGTTTGAATAGTTGGGTGTGCCTTTGCCCCTAGTTCTTCTCTCTCTTCTTTATGTCATGTTGATCCATAAGTTGGATACAACACAAATTAAATACCCTTAGTTGGCTCACAAAAAAATTGGCACCTACAATAACTAAGACTAGATTGGGCATTAGAAAATCCAAGCCAAGCATTAGTTGAAACACCAATATTGCTGACATTGCAGGGAATATCAAGCAACCAATACCTATTGAGCAACCCAATGAAAACTGAGCACCCATAAAAAATGATCTCCTTAGCCACAACTAGACCCTTCAACAATTGAGCACCATTATTTGGTGACTGAGTCCACAATATATAGTTAAAATACCTCTAATCATGTAGAATTTCCAAAAACCCTAAGATGCTCCTACATCAAATACCCTAGGTTCAAAAAGATGTTCTCAATAGCTGGAAGAACATCTTCTAGGATTCAACACGTAAATCTAGAACTGGTTCTTCACATACATATCGTCCAAGTCTTCAACTTGTACACTCTTTCCCTTGATCTTCTTCCACTTCCTCACATCCATCCTAGGTGTGTTATAGGTATTCTTTCCATGCTAATCCCCAATCTTCTTAAAATCCTTCAACTCAACTCAACTGCCAATACTTAGGTTCCTTTTACCAAGCTCTTCATTCTAAAAAGGAATTAGGGAATGCTTCTTGCTACCTTTCACAATAGTAAACACATTCTTGAAACAATCATGCACAACCATGCAATCATATTGCCAAGGTCTACCAAGCAACACATGACAACTATTCATGTCCACAATATCACACAATACTTGATCCTTATACTGCCCAATTTGGAAATCAACAAGGCATTTCTCCCTTATCTCCAAAGCATGCTCACATTTTAACTAACCTATACTATAAGGACAAGAATGTCTCACCTTCTTCAAACCAAGTTTTTGAACCATCTCCTCAACAAAAAGGCTATCATTACTGCCACCATCCACAATCACCTTGTAGAATTTACCACCAAAATTACAACAAGTTTTGAAGAAATTAATCCTCTAACCAACCAATACTTGTTGAGCTAGTAAACTCTCTCCTTTCTTAGGTTGATTGTCTTGGACTTCAACCTCATTTACAATAGCAAATTTCCTACCATGAGGACATTCAAATGATCTATGCCCTTCTTCACCACATTTGAAGCAATTACCTTTGAACTCACCTCCACCCATCCTTCTCTTCTAATAAAAATATTTTGGTTCACCTTCTACACTCATTTTAGCTTGTGTTGAGCTATTCTGGTTATCCTTTCCTCTAGCATTACCTTGAATTTTCCTCTTCAACTTATCTTCTGCCTTCAAGGCATATTGATAAGCATCCTCAGTTGAAGAAATATTTAGCATACCAATCTCATCTTGAACATTGAATCTCAAACCATTAATGTACCAAGATACCTTCTCCTTTGACGATTCTCTATGACTAGACCAAATAGTCAACTTGTATAACTCCTCAATATAATCTTTCATAGTCATATCCTTTTGTTTCAAATTCTATCATCTCTTAAATAACTGAAGTGAACTTAGTCATCATCCTCCATCTAGTGATCTTCATTTCACCTTCCTCTTCTTTGTCTCTTTGTAGTTCTTTCCACCAAGGAGAAGCACGTCCTTTTAACTTAGTTTGTGCTAACCTCACTCTAAGTGGATCCTTAATATCCTCAAGCTCAAAGTAGTCTTCCAATTAACCAATCCAATCAATCAGGTCTTTAGGAGCCAAAGTACCTGAGAAATTAAAAACCCTCATCTTATGCTTCAACCTCAACTAAGATCTAGGTCTAGCAAACTAACCAGTCCTAGTTCCAATAGGTCTCTCCACATGATCAGTTCTATCCTCACCACTAGATCTAGCAATAAAAAAGTCTTCAACAACTTCTGCATAACCATCATCAATATCCACATGCCTAGGTACACCACCTAAAGCACTCACAATTTCAATAATCATGTCACTCTTCATCAATGCAATCTCAGATCTAAATTCCGCTTTAATATTCTTTGAGATTCTTTCCTCCACAACATCACTAAGATCATCAATTCCCATAGGGTCCAATCTTCTTGGAGGCATCTTCCAATATTTTTGTAAACCCAAAGTAATAGATCCACCAATCTAAAAGATCAATCAACTCCACTAGATTAACCTTCTCTACTAGCCTCCACAACAACCCTAGTGCAAACTACCTCAACTTGGATGATCTATCTACACACTTAGGAAACATTTTCTTTGATACCACCTAATGTTGTAAGGGTAGGAGAATCCCCAAAGGAAATGTCCTAGACCCCAAAAAATGACCATACAATGGAAACTTAACAAAAAAGACACAATAATGAAAGATCTGATACCAAACCACAACTCTTTATTCATAGATAATTGATTACATGTAATATGCCTAGTTGTAAGGCCTTCCAGGTTAAGGCACACCTACCAAGCATAATAGATCCTAAGCAACCCAAAAATGACTAAGTACCCATCAACGACCGAGCTCCTCAACCACAACTAGACCCTGCAATGACTGAGCACCACTGTTCAATGATCAAGTCCACAACACTTCACCAAAATACCTCCAATCATGCAAAATTGCCAAAAACAATCGAATGCTCCTGCATCATTAACCTTTTTTATTCTTTTTGACTTTCTTGTGCCTGGAGTATTAACTAGTTTTACATCAATTATCTTGACTTCCTCTTCATCCTTCTTCTTCTAAATTGGTTGTATAGTAATAGGTTGCATTTGTGCTACTGCTACATATGGTGCACTGGGAATCTATGTAGAGGATCTAGCTAGTGTGACCCCCTCTACTAGTCCTGCTACTACTATAGGTGATCCTATCAATACCTTAGTTTGACCACTTACCTTCATCTCCATGGAAATTCCTTTAGCTTCTTCATACTCTTCTATGCTTGTTCTAGTCTCCTTTAGAATTGTTTCAATATTTTTCTCAACCTTCTTCTTGATATCCTTGTTATACAGTTCTCCTTGCACTTCTCTCAATTTTTCATCATAAGTCCCCCATCTAGGATAATCTATGTCTCTATCAGATTTAAGTATGATCTTCGCATACCCTTCAATAATATCTTCACTCATTTCATAGCACATGAGATCTATGAACTTAACTCTTGGTTCAACTACCTCCATACAAGTCACATATGTTTCAACCATGAAACATATGCCATCCTTGTACTTCTCAACCAGTGAGGGTGAGATTCTAAACCTTTGCTTCATTGCTAACTGAAAACTCTTCATCATTATAGATATATATATCAGTTGTGATTCTTTCCTCTAATTGTGCTCTATAGTTCTGGGTTATCAACATCATGTTGCATTGATCTCTATTCCATTCCTAGTCTAGCATACTAGGGAATAATCTAATCACTTGGAAGAATAGGTGTATTGGTAAGGATTCATATCTAAACACCACATTCTTGGTTTTCTTCATCTTCTCAATGTTTCCCAATGGTTGTTGTCTTACTACTTCACACATGTTCACTTTCTATTTCATCACTGTCATTAAGTAGGCTGCATGGATGAATCCAGAAGTACTAAATTGACTCTCAAATTTTGGTTCATCTTATATCCTATTATTTTTCTTATAACCTTGACATTAGTCTCATTTATCAAGTCTATCTGTATATTTCTTCCATCAAACTTAGTCTTTAGGTTGGTTTCCACCAATTTCTTTATATTCTTAACATTTACTGGGTTACTATCTTCATAGCATAGACTGGTGAGATTAGGGATTATGTTATTGTCAAACAACAAAGGAATGTCTCCTACCCAAAACATCCCCTCATGAATTCTTCTCAAAATGATTCAGCTCCACTCATGATTATCGAACTCTATATAAAACATATACTTCACAATATTCAAGTTGTTAAGATATGCAAACTCTTGTTTCAATGAAAAATCTCCATTGCACACAAGGTCCAAATCCTTATGGATGTCACCATCACCAATGCTTTCAAATTTATAGTGAATGTATGATCTAACATCTTCAACATGCAACACATTGTGCAGAACTTGCAAAATTCTCCAAGAAGATCATTTATCAAGGATACAAATGGGTGCATAACTAGGGATTCCTTTACTTCACACTTGGAAACTCTTCAGCTTGCCTTTAATTTGCCAAAAAATCTTTCTCAAATGCTCCTTAACTCTTCACACAATCAAAAGGTACATGTAATCTTGTTCACATCTCTTAAATCTTTTCACATTTAACTTCACATTCATTGCACAACTACTTAGTCCATAAAAAGTTATTCTTCATTATTAGTAGACTCAATTTCTTTTGTCTGACTTCTTGCAATCTTCAAATCATTTGCACACTTAATTGTAGCTTCCTTATGATCTATTCTACCTTTTGATAACTTTACAATTCTTAACTCAATCTATGACTCATGTTCCATCTCTCTAGTACTCTATCTTCAATAGATAAGTTCTTAATTCAAATAGGATGAACCACATACAATTGTTACTTCAATCTTTCATCATGTGCATCAAAATATTGTTTGTAATATTGATGGAACTTTTTCTTTCACAAATACTTCTTTGAATTCTTCAACATGTTCTCTCAGTTCATCTTTTTAACTATTGTTGCTTCTATCATTCCTTTTGACATTTTTGTTATTGTTCCTTCTGAAGTTTGGGTTCATGTTGATGTTCCTAATATCCATTCTTCAAAACCTTAAAATATGGATGAAATTGTTGTAAAGCTAACATACAGGTGTACTCCTCCTTTTATTAGGTCCATTCTAATTAACTAGTGCTCTACAATTTATGACAATGTGTCCAAAGTTGTTACACTTGTAGCACACAATGTTACTCCTTATTCCATTAGATTTTTCTCCTTCATTAGATCTACTTGAGGATCTTCTTCTTTCATTACCTACAAGGTTAGTATCCCTAAACATTCTACTATTGTTATTATTACTATCAAACTTAGGTTTCTTACAATCAATTGCCTTGTGACCAAAACTATGACTATTATAATAATAGAAATTTGTAATAGGTTTTAATGACCTACCTATACAATCTCTCTTCATATGACCAACTTCATTACATAGGAAACATCTACCTTTGAATTCATACCTTAACTCTTTAGGTGGTTCAACTTACTTTATTTTCTTAGGCTCATCAAGCTTCTTAGATTGACTTACATATTCAACTTCTTTAGGTGCATCTTTAGATTGACTAGATTCAATCTCTTTCTGATCATTCTTCTTAGGTTTAGGGGTTTCAACAATTCGATCTGGTTCCTTTGTTGCTTTCAATTTCTTTGTTGATTATTCTCCAATGAAATATCCAAGACCAATCTTATTGTAGGAATGTCTCTGATAATATAGTTGCCAATCAATTTTCTCACTATTGGATATAAATTTTCTAACTATTGCTTAGCTTGGTTTAACTCTCATTTCATAGTGGTATTGTACTTCTCAAGTTTTGCATGCTCTATCTTGATGGAATCAAGTTTAGATGTCACTTTTATAAGATGGGATCTTAGATTTTCATTTTCAGATTTCAGATCTAACTCAACCTTGCTATCATCAGAATCTCATTTTCTTTTTAAAATGTTGTTACCTCATCATTGTCTTTTGCATGCACTTTAGGTTCCTTTCTATATTTGAGATGATCAATCTTGTCTTTCAATTTCCCAATGTAGTCTTTTGCATCTTCATACCTTTCTTTAAGGTTATCTCTTTCTTTAGTAAGAAGATCAATTTATTTAAGGGCTTCTTCAAGATTCCTCTGCAACTATTCCATATTCGTAGGGATCTTACTCAAGTTATTAAGCCTCTTAAAAGTAACTAGGCTCTGATACAAATTGTTAGAAATAGGTAATACTAAGAGGTGGGTGGGTGAATCAATTCTACAAACTTCTACCCAAAATTGAAAATTGTTAATTATTTTATAACATGCATATGAAAGTAAACTAATAGTGTTGAACAGTAATAGTAACCATACACAAAGAGAACTCATAATACTATTTTTTTAAAACTAGGGAAACCCTAGCCAAGGGAAAGCCTTAGTGGGGATGGTACCCACAAAATGATCTGCTAAACAAAAGTATATGGTTAAGGATATTGACCTTGTTAGGATTCTATGAAGTACATATAGTGCCTTGGTCCTTGTTAGAGAACTAGGCCTTGTTAAAAGCCTCAACCTTGTTAGGAGTTGCTTCAACCTAGTTAGGAGTTGGTATTACAATTATAATTAAAATATATTTAAGATGAGCTCACTACCCAAACATGCAATATACAATATAGTTCTGTGATACAAAAATGAGATAGATACAAAAACCTCTTTACAATGTTGATATCTTCAATATCTTATATTTTCTTTGCTTCTCTTTGCATACCTTTGATCATACATCAAATTTCACATCACATATGGCTCATCTAACATATATATAGTCTTCACATAAGTTCACATATTACATACAATGCTTGCATAACTTCGTATATCATGATCTTTTCTTTATACCTTACATTTTAACAAAACTACACCATTGGCCTTCAAGCTTTCACATGCTTGGAAAAATACAAAAGTAACTCTTGCCCTCTTAGGGTTAACAAATAAGATGTTGGATGTCATCCCTAATTCGTTAAGTAATTATTTTGTATTCAAAATAATTCCTTAACCTGTATTTTTTACATCTCTGTCATGCTTTGTTCTTTCTTGTACATTGTCTTATGGTAATTAATCCATATGTCAATCTGTATCACTCGTACTAACTTGTAGGCTTAGACATGTAATCCTTAAGATTTGTACTATCCATAACTAGCTCTACATGTTCCAATATTATCTCTTTCGATCACACACACCAAAATTGTCTTTGTACTACTAATAAATTGTATGATACTTGAACAATTTTCATGTCTAACTGTGGAATTCTGATATGTACAATGTTCCTTCTTTACATAAGATATATGTTGCCATAAGTGACAACCTAATCACTATATCAACTTATACTACTTAGCCATATTGCCAACATAATGAATGGTAGTTGTTTTCACAAATGAGTCCTGTTGTGACTTCCTATCACCATCGCCCATTTCATAGGTCCCCTGTTCATGTCTATGTTTATGCTTGGAGTAGAATGTGGAAGTGATGGATGCTTTCATAGTATAAACAACCAATCCAATGTACAAACTAGTGTTCGTCAGTGAAGTAATATAAAAAGTCCCCTTATCTATATGTTAATGTAGCTGGGAGGAAGGGAGGACGCAGTAAAACTAAAATCAACACATTCCATGACCCACTGTGGATTCCTAGTTTTCCAAAATATTGGTCAACAGATCCTAAGGAATGGTCAAAGAAAGAGAATTCATGGCATCCTAAAAAATGTGCTCTCCCAAAACCTTGGAATGAAAGTTTTTGATGGTGTTGGAATGTGTTTTGGAGGGACAAAATCTTTCACCTAGTGAAAATTGCACTCTCCACAAATTGTGGAGTGCACCTTTGTGCATGGCATGGAGAGTCTCCTAAGGATGGTTATCCTTAACATCCTTAAAACTCCACTTTGCACCATTCACAGAGCGTGTTTTTGAAATGGTGGAAGAATCTCCTTTAAATGGATAAAATTTGTGTAACTCATGAAATCCCACTCTCCAAACACTAGGGAGTGTGGTTTTGGTGATGTGGTGGATTTTTCCTATGTAATGGAATCCTCAACTTCATCAAAATATCGCTCTCCCCAATGCTTGAAGCACACTTTGTTGTGTCCTAAGGAAATTATGCTGAAATTCTTCTGCAATCCCTTCAAAAATTTGCTCACCACAAAAGATGGGCATAATTTAGATCAAGTTGGGGAATTTGTCCATCATGGGAAAATCCTCAATATCCAAAAAACCCTGCCCTCCATAAAAAGAGAAGAAAACTTTTGCATATGCTACAAATTTTATTCTTCATGGATAAAATCCATGATCCCATAAAAATTGCCCACTATTCCAAACAATTGGGTGCGAATGATGATGAGATTCCAAAAATTGAAAATAGTAAAGATTCAAAAAAAATGGAAAACTTGAAAATTTCCAAAAGTTGTGAAATTGCCCAAGTTTTGGAAAAGTTGAAAAAAAATATATTTTTTAAAATCATGAAAATTTGGAAAATGTGAAAATTCAAGACATCCTAAAAATTCCTAAGGGCAAAAAATTTGGAATCCAAATGAGAAATGTTTGGAAAAAGTTTTAAAATTCAAAAATTTGGGAAAATTTGAAAAATCCTCAAGGATGAAAATCCAAAGTAATGTGAAAAATCCAAAAGTGTGAAAAATCATGAAAAGCTGAAATATTTGGAAAATTCAAGAAAAATCACAAAATTGAAAAATTAGAAAAGAAATCAATCAAAATTGAAAAAATAAAAGAATGAAAATTCTTCATAAATGGAAAAGTTGGATTAAAAAAATGATTTTCTTTCAAGGATATTTTTTTGGATTTACATGTGAAATTGAATATTAATTTTATTGATATTTAATTTGATTATTTTAAAGAATAATCCAAAAAAAAAAATATTGGAGAAAATGTTGGAAATAAATTTAAATTTTTGCATTAAAATATGGAAATTAATTAAATATTGACATAAATTGATATTTAGTTAATTATTTAAAAAAAATCAAAATGGAATAAATGAAGACTTAACTTCATCCTAAAGCTAAAAATATCAATAATGGCAACTTTTTGAAAACAAACAAAAAAGGAGACAAGCGGCACAAAAAGATGGAAACCTTGGTCGCTAAGTAAATCAACTGGCTAATTTTAGCCTACAACTTTGAAGGAAACTTTTTTGAAGGATGATTTATATAAGAAACCCTTTCATTCATTCCTTCTCATAGAGAAATTTGAGGAGCCATTTGGGAATAGGAGTGAAATTCAAGGAGTTTGGAAAGAAGAATGTTGGAGATTTTTTTTGAAATCGATGAAGAGTTTTTTGGGAATTCGTAATAGGGTATCTTGAATTTTATCAAAAGGGAACCTTTTCAGTGAGTTGTGGAAAATTGATTATTTCTTGAGAAAATCTAGAAAAGTAAATTCTAAGGAGAAGAATTTGAAATCTTGACAAAATTCTAAAATCTTTGTCTTTTGGAAAAAAATGTATCTATTTTTTAATGTTTTCTATGTATTCTTATGTATGGGTCTTTTCTATTTTGCAAGAAGGGGGAATGGCAGAACCCAAGGGAAGAGGATAAACACACAGACGATTGATAAAGAATGAAAGGAGAGGATTCTACCCCAAATCCAAAATCATGTCAAAGTGGGTAGAAATTGGAGATACAAGCCTCGGTGGCCTTGATTTGAAAGATTTTAATCAGAGAATGTTTGGATACAATAACCAACATCCAACACACCTAGCTACAAGAATTGTGAGAAGTGGAATTGTTGTTGTAGCTGGTTTCCCTCCTTCCTTTTAGCATCTAGAGTTGATCATGGAATGCAAAAACCACTACAGTCTGAGGGATAGAACCATAAGGGATTCTAAACAAAATATTCTAGTAGATTTTTCTCTGATATCCATTTCTAAAGCATTTGGAATTCCTTCTCACCAAACGATGGTCACAAAAATGTAGGAGTAGATATTTAGAATCTACACCTTTGGAGTCCATTTATGTGAATAAATAATCAACAAAAGATGGTTGAAAAAGAATAGATTGCATCATTCCAAGATTCCTAAGGAAGTAGTATGGATCAACTTGTAGAGGAAGTATAGTGACATGATCATGATGTTGAGTTGCATATTTGGCATGCCTCATTCATATAGATTTGAATCTTGGATGTGGAATTTTGTTGAACAGGTGATGGAGGAAGGTTAAATAATAGATTAGGCTGGGCTCATAACTGATAATCTGAATGAACAGTTCATGAATCTAGAGCATACAAGGAAATTTTACATGAGCTCTTATGTCATCCACATGCTAGCACAGAGTATGAATTATGATGGACTATGATGCAAAGGACCAATTGGAAGTGCAACCCAACACCTCAAAGTTCATGAATCCTACCTGCAATTGGATTTATATTCAAAGGATGATTACATAAGGGTTAATGCTAATTTTTCCATGCACACAATGAGAACACTATAAAAGAGGCTACATATGAGATTGTCAGTTGGTACGATGAAGTTGTTTGAAGATTATAGTGCCTAATTCATTCAGTTTCCTACCTTTTCATACATCTAAGTTTAGGAATTTCCATGGTGATGGAACTTTAAATTTTGACAAAATTGGAGCTTCCATTCAAGTGTTATTTCCCATTATTTTCCTAAAGATTGACTAGGTTTTGCAAGGTGGTGATACACTTATTTAGCTATATCACAACTTTATTATTGAACTTGAAACAAAGATATTGATCCTACAGTCCATCCATAGAGAGATTATGAAATGCAGATCAGAAATACAAAAAAGTATTGTAATCTACAATAGTAGAAAAGGTAGTAATAGTCTCTTATTGAATAACAAAAATAGTTGGAATATCAGAAGAAATAGACCAAGACATATTAAGTAAAGACAATGAGAAAAGAGGCCATAGAAACAGTTTTACTGACAGAAGCTAGGATGCACAAGTGTAGTAGATAAAGATGTTGGGTATTAAATCATCTTTAGGATCCTTATAATCTATACAAGATGTAGATCAATTGGAATACTATCAGGAGGACCCTGGTTCTTGTTGTGGTTTTCACAACACACACCCCATTTTTCCTAGAAATGGGGACCCACTACTTTATTTTTGGGATTTTCAGATCCCTAGTTTGTTGCCTGAGTCTTTTTAGGGTTTTATCCAGTGTTTCTGGTCAAGTTTGGATCTTGACTAGAAAAATCAGATTCTAAAAATTAAAAATCTAGGGGGAGAAGCCAATTGTGCACAACAAAGGTGCACTAGTGCACCTCCCTAGGTGTGATAGTGCGCCAAATAATTAAGGAAAGCACTCTGTGTAGGAAGGTGCGTAGCAACATCGCCATGCACTAGTGCAACTGTGCACCCCCCAACAACTGCACTAGGGTCCCAAGTCTATAAAACTTGGGGACCCCTTTTCCTCCCCACTTCATTTCTTCCCTTCTATCTTTTCATGTCGCAGCATCACACCTCCTGAGGTGCACATCACTGCTTCTCCCTACCAACACAAACAAAAGACAATGTTAAAACATCTAAAAGAGGTGCACAACTACACACCTCTTTTTTGCATAAAACTTCAAAACCCATTAAATAGGTGCACAACTATGCACCCCTTTTTTGCATAAAACTTATAATTTTTTAAAAAAAAACCTTAAACTAAAACATAAACAAGCTAACATTTGAGAATGGTGTATAGCTGTGCACCATTTGCATTGCTAAGAATTCCTTAAAAAAAGGGGTGTGCACCAAGCGCACCCTATGAGGTTCACTGGTGCACACCATTTTACATTAAAGTTTTAACAAGGAAAAGGGTGCACTAGGCACACCTTATAAGTGTGGTTGGTGCACCCCTTTTTTGCACATAGGTTTTATAAAATCAACTTTTTAGGTGATTTCATCATAGAGTTTTCTGGGTTTTCTCACGTCATTATTAGGGTTAGAATTAATTGATTTTTCTTCAACTCCAGACTAATCAATGTTGTTTTTGTGTAGATTCAATGGCTTCTTCATCATCCTCCCTTGCTACAAATATGGTTCCAAAACCTGTGGTGTTGAAGTTTCAGGGTGTTCCGACAAAGTCATGTTTCCAAGATGATTATTTAGAAATCTAGGACACCGAATTGGGTCATACAGATTTGAGCACATTCCTAGCATTGTGGAACAAACTGACAGAAAGGTCTAAAATGATATTCGCTTTGATTTACTTAGGACTTGTTAATTCAACATCCCATCCAATGTTAGTACAATCTTCAGAGCTGATTATGACACTTGCTAAGAACACTGTCTCTGAAGAAAGGGTTGTGAAGAGCATAACTGGAGAGATCATCCTAGATCTGTGACCCAATAACATAGAGAAGGTGTTCCATTTTCTGAGGGCAAATTGATTCATCAGATTAACCTATCACCAAGTAGAGAGATGGTATAGGGAACATGTTGATGAAGCTTCCAAAATCATACAATCCTTGTACCTTATTGAGAAGACTCCTCTGGGTCGTAAAGTAGGCAAAGTCGACATGACAAGAGGATATATGAAGGAAGATATTAGATATTCGATCATACTCTTGAGTAGAGTCATGGGGTTGCCAGCCTTGTGGCACCTAAATATTTGGATGTTACATTTCATTGAGACTATAAATATGACAAAGATGTCGATTGATTGGGCTTCCATTATTAGTGAGAACTTGGGTGAGCAGCTAGTGGTTGTTAAGAATAACTAAAAGTTTTACATGACATCATACTTAGTGTACTTGTTAGCTGCAAGCACAAAAGATTATCTAGGGCTCTACAAAAAGGGTAGCATGCAAGATGCAAATGCATGGCCTTATATAGTATATCCTCAGTTGGTGAAAAAGAAGCTTCCAAAAAACAATAAGGAATACATAATAGTGAATGATGCATTTATATTCACAATAATCCGGTTCATTGAAGGAGATTATGTGAAGAGGATATCAGAGGAGGTAGCAACAAAGATATTAGAGGTTGGAGCCTACTACATCTAGTTTTGAACATTCACATATTTGAGGGTAGTGGGTACACTTATCAACCCCAAGAAGCTCCCTAGGTATCCCAATGAAAAACTCAGTCTACTAGAGATCGCTCGACAACTCTTGTTTACATATGACAAAGTCAAGAAGTGGTACAAAATATATTGGGTATGGCCTATTACTATAGGACCTCTTAGTGTGGTTCAAAGACAAGACATTCCATCTTTCAAGCCAAAATGGGATCAGTATCCCTTAGAAGAACATAATTCTGATATACCCTATTTTGATAACATTGGAAGAGTGCAATACTTGGTTGGTAAGACATTTCAGCATGAAGATGCAATTGAGGATCACTGCATGAATGCAATAGACAACTACAATGTCTGTATAAGGGATTATTGTAGGATGACTATCTATCTGGCAGGTAGTGCTTTGAAGATAAAAATTCCTTTGAAGTTAGTGCAATAGGATACGAAGGATCTTCTCAATCCATTGTTCAATAGGGACAAGATTAGGTATAGACCTATCATGACTGCTGAGGTTGATAAGGAAGAAAACTCACACATTAATCACAGGGATAGCCATGTCATCAAATTGACAAAGGATTGGATGAAGAGACTTTTCAAACTAGACCCAATTCCTCAAATAGTAGTCTTCCACACTCAAGCCTACCTAGCTAAAGGTTGAGGAGCTAAGTTCACAGTGCCTACATTTACAGTTCAATCACCAACAAGACCAAAAATAGTGCTGAAAAGGGTATGGGTAAGAGGAAGAGAACTTCTCCTCAACAAGACTAGCCAAAAGAGGAAGCAACTCAAGCACCTCCACAACCAAGAGAAGAAAATGTACAAGGGACAGAGAATGTGGAAGCCACACAAGCCCAAGACAATCCTCAAGCGTAGTCAGTTGAACAAGGCTATAGAGAAGCTGAAATAGAATTGTAAGAGGTGTCTCCACCTCAACAAGAGGTACAAGCCTCTCCTTCCACTCCTAAGAGAAGAAAGATTAAGATTCTAGTCAAAAGAAGGAAAAAGGTCATTAGGAGAGTGATTCCTTTCCCATCAATCTTAGAAGATATCCTAGAAGAAGAGGAAAAAAAGGATGATGAGGATGAAGAGGATAACCTTCCTTTGAACTAGAGGACCATCTTGCTTGAGCCACGAAATCAGAATGGAGAAGAAGCTCCACAATCACATTGCCATCCATTCCTAAGAAACCCATTTTGTCTACAACCTCTGAGGATGAAATGCAATAATGGATAGATGAGAAGGATGTAGAAAGGACTAATGTCTTCAAGATATTAGATTTTTTTTTTAATGCCAGCGGGCACTTAATTGGTGAGAGACAAAATCAGAGATACTCCAACCCATCAACCTCAATAGGAGGATTGGAGTCAGTTGCCATTTGAGCCACAAGGACTTGAAGTAGCTCCACCATCACCCATTCATGTTACATTTGGTGTAGACAAGGGATCAGCTACCCCTCTTCCTCCAAATATTGAAGAAGAACAAGTTCAAGTAGAACAAGAGGAAGAGCCACAACAAGCATCCGTTGATGAAGTGTCAAAGGAAGGGCAAATAAGTGAGCAACCTTAGAAAAATTCCCAAGACACAGAGGTGAAAATAGTGGACTCCATAGATACAGAGACTCCCAATGCGGATCTCTTACAAAAGGAGAGGACTCCAAAAAGGGGAGATAAGGGAAAGAGCATAGCCGAGAAAACTCCTTCATCCTCAAAAGGAAAATCCCCGATAGAGAATGTGCCAAGATGTCTAAGAAAAGAGGTCATTAGAAACAAAAGACTGCAATTCACCACTAAGGAAGAGGATGTGATGGAATTAATTGAAGTTCTAAGGAAACCTGAGTCACCACCAAAGGATGCACGGGCATTAGCCTTCATCATGAGTGATCAGAACTAGGACTTATTTTCTCAAGTGGCTATCCCTCCTCCAAATATAGATGTTGAAGAATTGACTCCAAGAGATTATCAAATCAAGGAGGTCATGCTGGGAAAGCCTACATTGGATACTACTAAGCCGATGGTCACAACATGAATCAAAGAAGTGTTTAGGCACTTGGAACAGGATGGGGTAGAATTGATAACACTTCGAAGGCAAAATGAGATACTAAAAGGATATCTAAGCAAAGTTTTTGATCCCTTAGATCCTACAAATCCCAAAGAGACTTTGAATGCAACATTGGAGAGAAGAGATAAGGGTGTAGGCTAGTTAGATCCATTTTTGAAAGCTTATTAGCAATGGCGAGAAAGTTTTGAGGAGAAAGGTGTACAAATTATACAAGGAAATCTCAAGTTGCTACACCATATGTAGGATAATGCAAATAGGCCAGTGGCCATTTTGAATCAAGATTTTGGTTTGATGGATGAAGTACATACCTGGGGCAAGGATTTGCAAGCACTATAGGAAATTAAAGGCCAGAAATATCAGATGTTAATGGAAGTATATACAATAGAGGAGTTAGATAAAATTGATGATTGGATAGAAAATATTGTGGATGGTAATAAAGTAATGGAAAAATTACACGTGGAGATTCACAAGCTTAAGGATCAAACACAAGAGCAAATTTTGGAGGCAGAGAAACATTATAGTGATTCGTGTTTGGACATTTTTGAAGATGATTCCAAGGATAAGTTAATAGCTGTAGAGGTAGTAGTTGAGTAATTTTGAAAAAAATTTGAGGAAGCTTCAAATGATGATGACATTAGGCAAACATTCATAACAGAAGATTCATTATTAGAGTAGGATGTGAAACTTGAAGATTTTGTAGAGACTCGCATCGAGGTGGGAAACTATAGGCAAAAAGTCAAGGACAAGTATGAGGCTTTAGATTTTTCAGATGCAACTCAAGTCACCAAGATCATTAGGAAATTCAAGGGAAAATACCCAAACATAGCTTTGTATAAATAAGAACAAAACCTAGAAGCCAAAATTTTAATTTTGACACTTAGTGAAATTTTCCATTTTTTGAACCTAATTTTGAGGTGTGCCAAGTGCATAGGTGCTCTTTTTCAGTGGTGTTTTGGAAGATTTTAAAGAATTCAGAGGTGCACCGATAGTTAACTGCTAGTTCTGGATTTAGAGCTTTCCATGCATTAGAAATGCATTCTAACAACAATTTAACTCCTACAGACACCTAGTGAAGATGGAGCTTCTATTTTTGGCATGTCTAGACACTCCTACATCATCTAATGTCTTTCTCTTTCTTATTTTCTCACGTTTTATTTATTTTAAGACATGTAAAGGCTCATGCATCCAATTAATGATATAAATATGGATGGAGTCCTACTAAGCACCAGTTAGATAGTCAATTTGTACATAAATAGTTTTTTTTATTAGTTTAGAAGCATATGATTGCATAAAGATATCTCTCACTCTCAATACAAATTGAGGAGAAAATTTCTTATAAATTTAGGAATGTATTATGTATTCCAAGCCACCATTATTTTGATATAATAATATATGTTATTAGTGCTTGCATTTGGAGTGTAGCGATTCTTGCCTAAGTGTGTTATATTTTGTGAATGTATATTCATGAAGTGTAATTGAGCCAATTGTTTTATTGCATTGTTATGGTTGTGTGATCTTTTAATTCTGGCGTTTGCTACAGGTCTACAAATTCTGCTGATAGACTTAGTTTGAGAAGAGATCACCATATTGTCCTTGCATAGTTTTTTGTCTCAGATGAGTGCACTTTTCGTGGCCTTGTGATTTGATGAAAAGTGAAACATCTTACAGTTATTGAATTCCCATTGACAATTGCATCAGTGGAATTAAGGAAGTGCTGCTCTTATTTTCATTGGTTACCCACTAATCTTTTCAAAAGCTTAGCTCGTAGATGCGTTGTTTCCATGGCTTATGTCAAGTAGGAATTTTCATTTCATGTTATTTTCTTAAACTTCTTGTTACCTTATCTTTGCTATTTTCTTTACTAACCCCTTGGTTGAATTAGGAATTCATATAGTTGCATTGTTAGATTGCATATTCAAAAATCTTATCCAAATTGTTTAATAAACCAGCAAAAGCCTCCTCATGAACACTCACATTTATCTTCAACTAAGTGGATTCCAGTAGGTCACAAGATCACCCAAAACCTTGGAGTTGATCCTAGATCAACTTTTCAAGAGAGGAGTTCAAAAGGATTCTTGTCATTAAGCATCATACAAAATGACAGCTCAGAGTTCTATATTCAATCAAATTTTCCCATGTTGATATAGCAGTCAAACCTATTGAATCATCACTCAAGCCGTGTTTGGTGTTGAGATTATTGGGATGCTATTTAACCATTGAAGTAATACACACTAATGATGCCCAACAACCAACAAACATATAGAGGATGTGATATACTGATGCATTTGGAAGGTCCATATGTGGTTCAGAATGCATGATACATGGTTCTCAAGCATAGAAATGATGCCCAGTCAACACACATAAGATATGAAGGACTATATTCTTATCGAACATCTTAATTTATCTGTATAATCTTTGGAGAAGCAAGAAGGAGCTATTACCTTTGCACAAAACCATACTTTGTTTCTCTACAAGAAGAACCATTCATAGTCACAAATGTGTATAGTTATGTATAGAGTGATAAAAGAATAACATATATGTCATCACGAAACTCTATTCTAATAAAATTCATCACTCCACTGGGATATGTAATGTTTTTGGAAGAATATCGTGCTAGGCACTCCAAAATGAAATTCCAAGGAGTTGAATTATGCCCACAATGATGTCTTTGTCATCTGTAGAGTTTTGTGACCACAATTTGGAACAAAGAAGAGTGGTGGATTAATAATATAGAGTAAATATATTCAAGAATGAATACCTATTTTTTCTAGAGATTGAAATCATATAAAATCTCATATGGCAGATAATAAAGGTATAAGGAGAAATATTGATAATGTTCCAATCAATATTTTCTCGGAGATGTTTAGTATGCAAATAACATCAAATTAATATTATCGTTAAGGATAAAGAAATAAAAGCCCGATGGTGTTAAAATTAGTTACAGAAAGGTGCTTAAGTCAAATAGAATTATATTTATTATATGCAAATGATCTTAATTTATTATGGTGAAGCGATGCACCTGTTTAAAATAAAAGGCATATTTGTTTGTTCTTAAGATATAAAAGGAGAGCTATTCACATATTCAACATTCACATATTCTTAACAAGAAGGATTTTATATTTATTTGCATAGAGGAATAAGGGCTTGAATATGACTTGTAATATAAATTCAATTATTTTATCTTAATGATAAAATAAAGTCTTTTGTTTAGTTTTAAATGGCATGGAGATTTAAACTGCAATTGAATCATCCTTTGTAATTATATTTTAGAATTCTATATATAATTTAAATGTTGGAAAAATGGTCATGGTTTTTTAGCATTTTAAATTCAATCATCACAGATATTGTGAAATATTAAATTGTTTCCATATCCGTGTCTAGTTTCTCTTCCTACTAGAGGAGGTAAAATTCAATCTAGACTAATTTAAGATTGCATAATATTTGGTTTGTCTCATATTGATTATTTAATTGTTGGCAATATAAGTGCATAAGAAATTTATAAAGTTGTACATGAAAATTCACTAAAGTTGACTCTATTGCCCGGATGAGCAGAGACATTGGTCTTTCTATTGTTGAAGTTAAAAAATCTATATATTCCTTCTACAATCATCAGATCCATTATTAAAACCTTATTCAATTCAAACACTCAAAATCTAGCTTCATTTTAAATTGAGTTCAATGACTTTTCTAGCCGAAGAACTCCAAAGTTTAAATTCACTTTAGAAATTCTTTGAACCAAGTCATCAGGTTCAAGGAGAGGGTCTACCCACCTAAGTGTAGCGAAGCTTGAGTGTAGGGGAATCAAGGTGATTCTCATTCATTGGCCAGAACTAATTTAGAGATCCTATTAGAGAAGTGGCAAGCTCTTGGATTTCCAATATGTGGTTTTGGGAACCAACACATGGATCCATACAAATTTCCTAGGTACCCAACAGATAAGATGATCTTGTTAGAGCTTACTCGACAACTCACAACCTATGACAAGATTGAAAAAGGGAAGAAGTTGGGATTTTAGTTCCCAATTTCCATAGGAGAAGGAAATACTAAGGTACGTCGATGTCTAAACGTTGTAGAGAGACCATCAGATGAGCTCCACTTCTTCTGTCTTCCGGTTTATCTAAAAAGGACTAATTTTGATCCCTACAACAATATCACATCAATAGCAAGATCAAAGTACCAACACAAAGTTCACCTTGAAGACTTTTGGGAAAATGTTGTAGAGGAGCATGAGATTAGAAAGAAGATGCATTCAAGATTACCATTAAACATAATTAGAACATGCAACATATTTAGGGTTCCTAATCAAATGGAGGAGGATTCAAATGTGATGTGAAAAGGATTCAATCTAGAAATGATAGCTCATCCATATGATTGGAAAAGGAAAGAGGTTATAGATCTGGAAGCTCTTTCAAAGCCAATCTTGGATTTTACAAAGTGGTGGATTGAGCGTAAGTTAAAAATTTTTTTTGCACTAACCAATGGATTTACATATAGGTTGTTTGGTCATCGACCACTTAGGGATGAAAGATTGGGACAAATATCTAAAGGGACTATTGAATAAAGAGGAACTCCATCAGAGGATGTAGGAACCAAGAAAGGGAAAGAGGTATCTCGAGAAAAGTATCCTAGGATTAAGGAAGCCATCCAAGAGCCTCAAAATAAGAAGTAGAAACATGAAAATTCTCCCTCTTCTCTAAGTCACACTCCTAGTGCTCAAGAGATAGAAACATTTGAAAGGCAAGAGTAGAGACAAGCATAAAGAGATTTGAGTGAGAAGAAAATTTGGATAGGCCAATACATGATAGACTAAGTATAAATGCCTATGAAAAATCCATGCAAGAAAGAGGGAGAGATCAAGATATCACTATAGAGGAAAGTGTTGCTACAATCTTAGAGCAAGAAATGATGAAGGTTGGAGATGGTCCATTAGAGGAAGAGGCTCCTGTAGTAGCAATACATCTTCTAAATGTTGAATTCGTAGTTCCTAAAGTAACAGTGGATAGTCCAGGAGGTGAATAGGAGATTGACATTTGAGCAATCCAAAGGAAAGAGCAATTAGTGATTCCAAGTGACCAAAGTATACCCATTCTAGAATGGTTGAGGCAATGAATTTAGATGAGTCAAAAAAATGAGGTTGATCTGGCAATTGAGTTACAAGAAATTTTGGACCAAGCAAACCGATCAGAAGAGCAAGGGAAAGCAAGAAGATATACTAAAGTTGTTAGAAGATAATCTTGGTCTAGAATCTTGCAGATTGCAACTCCTACAGTTGACAAGAGAAAAAATCAAATTGCTCTAGATGAATACTATTATACATAAATAAATATTGGTTGTTCCTCCTAGAAGAAAATATTAGAAGAATTTTATGACTCTACATAGGCTTTGAAGGATAGATTGAAGAAGGTGAAAGAAGGGTACAACAAAAAGAAAACATAAATTAGGGCCTTATGTTAGTACATCAATGGCTTGCCTCATCCATTAAGAGAGGAAGGTCCATCATTCGTCCCTTCTATGGGTGTTTCCAATAAAGTGGTAGATGTCATTGACAGGATCAAGTGGACTGCTCAAGGTGCAAAGGTCTAGCTTGAAGGAATTTAGGAGGAAACCTTCAAACATGCAGAAGAATTAGTACAAGTGCTTAGTAAGGCATTAGCTGCACTCTCTAGGATCCAGTGCATTGAGGAATCATGGGAAGATGAACATATTTACCAAGATGAGTGATTTCTGACATTCAAAATATGATGGAGACCCAAAAACAAACATTAATCAATAGTCAAGTTATCAGCAAGGGTGATGTCTATGATTTTCTTCAATGGCACACTATAGTGATCATAGCTAAGGAAATGTTTGAGAGCTTCACCAAAGAATCCACTCGATGGAAGAGGATTCTTGACAACATCAAAAAGGGGATATCCAATACAGTTTCATTCTTGTTATCATAGAGATTGGTGGAAGAAGAAATGACAACTGATAATTTGAAAGTCAAGTTAGAGGAACTCTTTCGACTAAATGTCTATGAAAGAGATGATTTTGAGAACTTCTCCATCTTCTCAAATACAATGCACACTACTCAAGACTTGCTACCAGATTGGGAGGAAATCTTGGGAAAAGCAAAAAGAGCAATTACAATTCTAGAATTCAAGCAAGAATTTGCACCAAGCATTAGTACATAGGAGTTGGAAATAGTGTTGGATCGATTTCATGCCTTCAAGTGGGGGAATCAAGGATGAATACTTTAATGCATATTAGGTGTTTTTAGTGGTCATTTATTGCACCTTGCTCCCTTCCTAAACTAGCATGCATAGTGGGAATTTATTACCCACTGTAGTAGTGGATTCCTTGTTGCATTAATGTAGATTCTTTTTCTTTTAGCTAACCCTAATTAGGGATGATGTGGCATGATCTTGGCCATTGATTATTGCAATCATCTGAGCTGCCTATTGTAATCGAGGACCTATATAAAGGCCTCATTTCTCATTTGTAAGGAGGATTTTTATGAGATTGTTGCTATGAGCTACTAAGATAATAAAGTTTTCATTGAAGCTTGGTGAATACTTGATGTGTCTAAATGATTGCTTGTTCTCTTAAATTCCCTCAATGATGAACTCCTTTGGTTCATACTTTTGAAGATTGTAGTGATTCTAATTCATTGTGAAAATTAGCTTGAACCCATTTCATGCATATGTTTAACTTCTATAATTCATATACATTGTTCTTTATGATGGTGCATGTGGTGGTATGCAAATCTTTGGCATAACCCTTGAAGATTGCACCAGTTCACACATATTTGTAGTATAACTTGGTGAAGCAAAGCTTAGTAAATTGAGGAATTTATCCACTAGAGTACCATTTATTGTCATCACTACCCTTAGGATTAGAATAGAATTCCTGAACCCTATCCTATTTAATTCTTGTATATTTTGTGAAAACTCCAAAAAGTACTTCATTGCAAAACCTTAAGATAGCTCCCACATCTAGTATGGCTTAAAATGAATCTGAATAAACACCTAAGGCCTCTTGTGATCATCAGAAAATCACATCAACCACTGATCTTATCCATAGTCAAGACTTGGCATTAAAGGAACCTTGAAGTCATCGTATGATCTTCTAGCAATCTTAGCATACATGAGACTTTATTCTAGAGAGGATAAGATATTTTGGTATTTTGTTCTACTGTTTGGTGGGTCATTAAACACACATCAAGAAGTCCCTCAAATATTATCAATCTATGTGAACTAGACATGCTTGTGAAGCATAAATTTGGTACTAACCACAAATGGGAACAAAATACGATACCTCAACACTTACATGAAATTACAACACAATTCATCAATATACAAAAGACATGTGACCAAGATAAGACCATGATGTCAAACTCTAAAATTCCATGCTATACACTAGCAGAAAAGCAAGAGTCATCACTAAGAAAAATGACAGACCATAACAAAGGCTCTTCTACAAGGCCATTTTACATTATCATTCAAGGAACATATGGAACAGGAAAATTGTACTTAATTGAGTGCATAAGAAATGTGCTCGACAGTAAGATACTACATCAAAAAAGTCATCTTCTTGCACTAGCTCCCACAGGGATCACTATATTCAACATACATGCAACAACTATACATTTAGTGCTTACGATTCCTATTAAAGAAATGCAACTACTACATAGACAAGCATTCTTTTTTATGAAATGAGCTTCATAGGACAAAATTTGCTACTAAAAATAGGCAGTAGACTACATCAAGTGTTTTTGCAAAATCAACACCTGTTATGGTGGTGTCTCCATGATCTTGGTAGGCGACCTCACATGGTTAACACTTGATATGGACAAGCCTATCCACACATCTCAATCGTGTGCTATGACATTGTGGGATCAATTCACAATAGTTATCACCCTACAAACAATTTTTTGACAACATGGTGAAAATACAACACAAACACAATTTTGTAATTTATAGAATATATGAAATGCATAGCCACACCAAAAAGAATGGCAACTCTTGATGACTCACATAGACAAACATGTCAAATCAAATGAGAAGGAGGAATTTAATAACTCAATGAACCTATTTGTTAACAATGATTTGATGAAGTGACATAATAGAAAAATGTTGAAACTATTAAATTGTCCAATTGTGATTAGTACAAGGCCAATACCGGTAGCTCAATAGACAATGCAGTTGAAGATGAACAACTTAAAAAACAGGCACTTTTTTGCAAAGGGCAGTGCATCATGCTCAAAATGAACATATGGACAGAAGCAGGGCTTATAAATGGAGCCCTTGATGAAGTGATTGACATTGTTTACAACAAGCTTCTAGACCACCTACTGTTCCAATGTATATTGTAGCGAGGATTGAAAATCACAAAGGGTCATCATGGAACCAAAATGACCCAACTTTTGTACCAATAGTTCCTATATCCCTTAGAAGTTGAAGGAAATACTGCTCACAATGGCATGGGCAATAACCATACACAAATCCCAGGGATTGCCACTAAATAAAGCTTGACATTGGCTGAATAGAGAGGCAAGGTTTGACATTCACCTCCATATCCAAAATGAAATTGTTGAGCAAACTTCACATCCAACCGATGTTCACCTTCAAGAGATACTCTAAAATACAAAATAACCTATACACAATTATGAGGAAAAAAGAGGAAGCATGGTTGCAACAACTCTCTTTATAATGGATTAAGGCACAAAACTCTTCCCTATGTCTACCACACGTCACACAACTAATAATTTCTCTAGATATTTCTTAGTGACTAAAATGTTTTTTCTTCTATTGCGTGACAAGTTTTGAGGATGTATCATACACTATAAGGCATATGCACCACCTGGCATCATGCCCTAAATAGATTATGTCTTATGGAAGGTGATGATTGGAGGAAATGCACAAATTCAAAACTTGTAGACAATGAATACTCAAACTGCAAGTAACTGGAAAAAGGTACTCAACAAGGTTGAGTTGTTCTAAAGACCAAATTAACATTGTACTTACTCGGTATTTAATCATAAGCTACTTTTAAATTTAATGCTAAGAATCCATCTATGAGACTTGTAATTTGGTGGTTTCATTCCTCAAAGTTACGTGTATTCTTGACATGCTCACTTCAAAATGAACATGTTCAAGCTGCCCTACTATGATGTAGCATTCACTTTCCTTATTTCTCCTTTATGACAAAACATAGAATATATATTACTGTTGGCACAACCATTGCACCTCTTTTAATTCAAGAGTTAGTTTTAATTGTTGTGGAGAATTTTAATACAACCAATAAGAGGAGACTTATAGTTTAAACTGAGATTGGACATCTTATAGTTTAAACCGAGATTGGACATGTGAACTTCAATTTGAATGAAATTCATTAAATTATTTTGGTTGTCTTTCATAATGAATTGAGGTTTCCAAGTGATACTTTTAGAGCTGGATGAAATTGAGGTTTCCAAGTGGTACTTTTAGAGTTTTGACCGAGTTATGTTTAGTCAGATTATGAAGAGTTCCCCAATTTGGCTTGGTTTTTCGATGTAGATAAAATTTCTTTTGAAGAGAGGAGCGACCGTCAAATTCCAAGCCTCGTGTCGACTGACCAGCATTAGATAAAGTCTGGTTTGAGTAACTTTGGAGTGTTGTGTTATCCAGAAGAACACACTCAATTCTTAACGTGTAAGATGAAGTAATGCAGATTCATTGAACAACAACCGAGAATTGAATAAAAACTAGTTTTCACACGTCATTGTATGTGAGGGAATTATCTCCACGATCGACTTTTATTCATACTTTCCCGTTTGAGGATTCGGTATTCAAATTCTCATTAAGAAAACGACTTCATTTGAATTTTATCAGCGTTCATGAAGAGAACAGACAAATTTTGGTATGCTAGTAGTCTCATTCATGCAGGCATGGACAATTTGTACCTAAAAATGGTTTTAATTTTCTCACCTCATTCAAAACAGAAACCAGTTTGAAGATGAGGGGTTTCTGTCAACAGGGTCGCCTGAAAGAGGTTCTGAGTATTTTAGATATGCAAGACATTACAAATGCTTCTCTCCTGCAGGTTTGCATTCACAGGAAGGAAACATTGCAGGCGAAAAGAATCCATGTTCAGAGTCGTCAAAAGGGTATCGCAATAGACAAGCTTGTGGAAAACACCCTGTTAAAAATGTACGTCAAGTGCGTAAACTTGGCAGACGCCCGCAAGGTGTTTGACAGAATGTCTGAACGAGATGTGTGCTCTTGGACTCTGATTATTGCAGCTTATGCAAAGCACGGCCCTGCTGAAGAGGCACTCATTCTGTTCCGCGAAATGCAAGACGTTGAAGCCGATCAGTTAGTTTTTTCAAGTGTTGTTTCGGCTTGTGCCAAATTGGCATTTAATGAACAGGGTATGGAACTCCACCGATTAATTTTAACAAAGGGATTTCAGTCTCATGTTTCTTTAGCCAATGCCCTTATTGATATGTATGCGAAATGTGGAAATGTAGAGAAAGCACAGAAACTGTTTAACGAAATACCCGAGAGGGATGTTATTACGTGGACGACGTTAGTAGCAGGATACACGCACAGTGGACTTGTTCACGAGGCTTTAGATCTCTTTGAGCGAATGCCTCATCGAGACATCGTGTCCTGGAATGCTATGATTGTGGGCTTTGCGCAGAATGGGTTTGTTGATGAGGCCATGAAACTGTTTAACAAAATGCCTCAATCAAATGTCGTCTCATGGAATGCGATGATAACGGGATTTGCACAGAGAGGACTTGTTGATGAAGCCTTGAAACTCTTTCAGGAAATGCCTCAAAGAGATGTAGTTTCATGGAATGCCATGCTTGCTGGATTTGCGCAAAATGGATTTGTCGATGAAGCCCTTAAACTCTTTCGGGAAATGCCTAGGCCAAATTTGGTTTCGTGGAATGCGATGATTGCAGGGTTTGGACAGAATGGGCATATTGAGGAAACCCTAATGGTTTTTAGAGAAATGGAATTGGCAGGCATGATGCCGAACTCAAAAACTTTTGCCAGTGTTCTTCCTGCATGTGCTAAGTTTGGAGCTTTGGAACAGGGTAAGGAGATCCATGAAAAGATAATTAGAGGTGGATTTCAGTCTCATGTCTATGTGACGACTGCCCTTGTAGATATGTATGCGCGGTGTGGGAATATCGAGAAAGCGCGCGAATTATTTAACAGAATGCATCCTAGGCCAATTGTTTCATGGAATGCAATGATTGGAGGATATGCAATGAATGGTGATGCAAAGGAAGTCCTTCAACTCTTCGAAGAGATGAAATATTCTGGTATGATCCCAGATCATATCACATTAGTTTGTGTTCTGTCTGCATGCAGCCATGCTGGTATGGTAGATCAGGGCTATCAACATTTCAATTGCATGAGAAAACAGTATAACACTGTTCCTAGAACAGAGCACTATGTATGCATGGTTGATCTTCTTGGCCGAGCTGGGCGTCTGGATGAAGCAAAGGACATCATTACCAAAATGCCATTTAAACCTGCCGCCGTCATCTGGATTTGTTTGCTCGGTGCCTGTAGAATGCATACGAATGTGGAGCTCGGAGAATATGCGGCAGAGCACATTTTTGAGTTGGAACCTGAAAACACTGCTCCATACGTGCTCCTCTCAAACATTTATGCTGCTACTGGTAGGTGGAGTGACATTGAGAAAGTACGGAAAAAGATGAGAGGAAGAGATATGAAAAAGAAACCTGGATGCAGTTGGGTTGAAGTAAATAAACATGTGCATGCATTCCTTGGAGGCAGTGATCAAATTTGAGTAGATGGCGCAAGTTTCAATCTTGAAGTTTATAAGTAATGGAATGGTAAACGCAATTCCACCCTTTACTTTCTGCGTGTCGATAATAAAAGTTTATACTTACATGGATAAATGAACAAAGTGGGTGATTTTTGTTGAATTTCGTTATTGTATACATACAAATACATTAAATTCTTTAATGTCGTGACATGGTATGAGTCCATCAAAAATTTAAACGGGACATCAAGGCTTTCACTACTAACTAAAGTAACACCCATGCTACTAATGGTTACAGAAGGATCAGATTCTAGAATCATGATGGGCATATGTTTGCACAGCTTTTTCTCAGCTTGGTTCTACTCAATAGTAGCAGTTCAGATATTTCAGTTGCTAAATCTTATAAATTTTGTTGGTATACTTGTGAACATTAAGAAATATCAGTGGAGACTCGGAGTTACTTATGAACATTAAGAAATATCAGTGGGGACTCGGAGTTACTTATCTTCTTTTGTTGGGTTTTCAGGGAAGGTTATGAAAAACAACAATGTATAGATTAAATGATACGCTTGGGAGCCAATTGACTCCAGCAAACATGTGACGTGTTATGGAAATTCTGAATATAAAATTTCTCATCTGGAACAGTCACTATGACTAAGATACCTGTAGTCTGGTATCTGCATATCAGTTTATTGTTGGAGAGCAATATTACACATCAAAGCTTGATTCTTAAGTTCAAAGTGTTAAATAGTCAAAAATAATTTATTTTTCTAAGCTTAATTTCTTACAAAAGAACAAAATGATCAATTATAGAGAAGAATACCTACATAAAATCAGTTATAGACTTGGAAACGAATCATAGAACCAAATTACCAATATAGAGGTAGAGGAAAAAATTACCATTGCGTTTTGCAAGGGGAGTAGACAAACTTGTTGAGATCGTCAGTGTAACCCTTATCAACACAATCACAAAGTCTAGTATTATTAGTCGATAGACTTTACTTGTGAGGTTGCTCTCGTACAACCGACTCAAATACCTGTCTTATGTGGAAAACTACGATTTTAGTAGCTTTCATTTTGTTTCTGTAGTTTTGGTTTTTAATTAATCATCTCTCGTGATTCAATTGCACCTCTGACGGCCGCATAGTGATCGAAATTTGCCACCTCTGAAAATTTCCCTTTAGATGTGCGGATGCAAAATCTTTCATTGATGAAAAGTTGGTGGGCAAGATCAACATGAAGGAGCTTTCCTGTCATTTGTGGAGGGTACGCATCAAGAAACCGTTTGAGTAGCTTCTCTTGTAGACTCAACCAAATTAAGTAATTCATGATTTTTCGTAACACTTGGGCACCATTGTAGCCACCAAATTTTGTATCCTAGCCATTTATTTCTGCATCTTTAGTGTCATGACCGCTAGTTATTGTCTAGTGCCAAGCAGAAAGAAGCTACACATATGGTCAGTCCCTACATCTGAGAGGCGATCTTCAGCCATAATCTCCTTTCCCTTCGTGCCCAATCCAATATCTTCATCCCGAACTTCATCACTTCCAACACAGAGCTCCACCCGTAGTGCTTTCGAACCCTCCTAACGAAGGATGGCAAAGAATATGTTGCCATGGGGCCCACTCGCACCACACCATCCCCCTCCCTCGTCCGCTCCCTGATCCCTTTCGGCTGTAACACCCTCACTCTCTCTTTCATTGATGACGTGGATTCTTTGTTCTCGCAGCAAGGAGAGTGAAGAACCCATAGAAATGGGACATCGTTGCTCTCCAACCCCTTTGCCAGCTCCATAACCTACTCCTTGGACAGAAAGCACTCGCTACTGAACGACACTGCCTTACAAGCATAAACTTACACGCCTCCATGGATTTGAAGAAACGATCAAATCTTCTCCACAAATTGCACCCGGGCAAGATTTAGCTCACTTCAAATCATTTGAAAGCTATAACAGACAATGGATAACTTGGCAGGGCAACTAGGAGATCTTCTACACTGGTTTGTCATTCGGTAGCAAGTATTTTCTGTCCAAGGAGCAACTTATGGTGTTGGCAGAGGGGCTGGAGAGCAATGGTGTCCCATTTCTATGGGTTCCTCACTCTCCTTGCTATGAGAGCGAAGAATCCACATCATCGGCGGAAGAGAGAGTGAGGGTGTTACTATCGAAAGGGTTCAGGGAGTGGATGAGGGAGAGGGGGTGGTGTGGTGCGAGTGGGCCCTGTAGCATCAGATTCTTTGCCATCCTTCATCAGGAAGGTTCGTGAGCCACTACGGGTGGAGCTTTGTGTTGGAAGTGATGAAGTTTTGGATGAAGATATTGGATTGAGCATGAAGGGAAAGGAGATTATGGCCCAAGATTGCCTCTCAGATGCAAGGGCAAGGACTGACGATATGGGTAGCATTGACAAGAGCAAGCATTTTAGAGTGCCTCTTATAAACTATGCTTTGGATGACAAAGATCTAAAGAAGTAACAACCTTAGGGAAAATATTGGAGGTGGAGGCAAGATGGTAGTTCTAAGCTAAGTGCTAAAGGTTATGTGGAGTGGATTAGAAGCCAAATTAAGCCTAACAGGCAAAGTGGGATGATGAGAACAAGGAAGAGAAAAATACAGATGGAACTAAGACTCCAGAGGCCTAGTGGTGAACTCACTCTTATAAAGTCAATGAGAATATAAGAGAATAAAAGCTTGAAATCCAGAAAAAACAAACAGAAGAAGTTTAAGGAGTGGTGGAAGGAATAATATTTTGTAGAGCTAATTAATAAAAACAAGAAGTTGAGAAAGAAGGGAATGTTGAGCATTGGAGATAAGATAAGATAAGATAAATTTATTAATGTCCTATAGGAGACCAACGAGGGTCTAAGGGATTGGAAACAACACAAAGGGAAAATGCCAACAAAGGGAGCACCAAACGGTGTCCGCATAAAGAATGTGAAAGCAAAACAACAAAAGAACCAAGAAAAGGGAATAACAACAACTAAGAACTCCTCACAGGCGAGAAGTAGTCCATAATGGAAAGGTGGGCATTAGAGCAATTAGGTACTTTGGAAGGTCGCTGCCAAGTGTGATCTTTGCGGGATCTCACAGATCTAGGGTGTCCCGAGATAGTATAGGGAGATAATATAGTGTGCTCGTGAAGCTGCATGGTCTTTTGAAGGTAGAGTGCAAGATAGTGCTGGTCAATATATCTGAAGAATGAGGGAAGAGACTGACACTCTCTGAACAAATAGTAGAATCTCCCTCAGATCTCATAGTAAATGGGACAACAAAAGATAAAGTGAGACTCGGTCTCAACCTCCCCAACGTGACAAAGTTGATAGATCCTGTCCTCCTTGTCGATCTACTAATCAGTCTAAATACACAGTTGGTGAGATTTCACTCTAAAAGATGCCAAGGAGATGTGAAGAGCGTGAGTCCAACGACGCGGGCGAAGCCAACTAGGGGGATTCCTCTAGGTCGTGATAACATACTATCTGTAGATGTCAAGTTTAACATGCCCATTCAATTCCTGCTAAGGTGGAAGAAGATGGGTTGGAGCATCTAGAGAAAACTAAAAGGGGGGAAGACTATCCAAACTAGTACCAATCGAACCTAAGAGGGCAGAGACCTGGGTGTACTAGCAACGAGACCTGTGTCTAGATTCTAAATCTGCAACCTCCATATAGGAACATTAAGCCAAGTAGGAATGTCTGTGACGACCATTAGAGGAATCAACAAAGCTCTGTAGCTAGTGAAGAAACCAAACTAAATCAAAGATGGTCCCCAATCTGAAAGGGTGAGCACCAAACTTTGCTAGAACGATGTTGTGCGGTGTGGACCGATGACACCTGATAATGCGTCGAAGGAAAAGACTTTGGACTCTCTCAACAGAGGCCCACTCAGACTCCAAGAGGGAGGGGCCCCAAATAGTAGAGCCATAGAAGACAGTTGGCTTGACCAAGGAGTCAAGAAGGAACATCTTAGTCGTGGTGTCCTGGAAGTGTGTCGAAAACACTGTTGCTCAAGAATAGCGAGGGAGTTGAGCCCCTTGTTGACTCTGGGTTGCATGGTTGGTCTCAAGCTGAACCGAGGTCCTGAAAACTTAACCCCTAAGTAAGTATATGAAGATGCAATCTCAATCTCAGTACCCTAGAAGTAAAAATGGAGGTGTGATGTCCTCAAACAATTGAAGACAATAACCCAAGTCTTGCACAGATTTACAACAAGCTCACATGAGTCGCAGAAATTGGCCAAGCCATTAGGAGCTGCTAAAGATCATCGGGGGAAGATGCTAGGAGAATCAAAATAGGAGAATAGAGATCAACACCTGATGCAAGTAACAACCATCGCCAGCGAGGGAGTAATCATGGAGAAATGCCTCAAGCTCGTCAACGTAGATGCCGAAGAGAGTGGGGGAGAGAGGGAAGCCCTGTTTCACCATGATAGTGCTCTAGATAGGGTCAGAGAAGCCCTGTGGAGTCCTAAATCTGCCCACAACACACTCGTATAACCTCATAATAGTTGTAAGGAGAATCTTTGAGATCTCAATGTCCTTAAGATGTTGAAAGAGAGCTGCTTGAGGAACAAAGTCGAAGGCTTTGCGAAAGTCAACAAAACAATAGTAAACTTTCGCCAAGCGGTGGTGAGCCTCCTCAATGATGGCCAGTAAGGTCAAAATGTGATCAGTGGTTTAAAAATTTGTATGAACCCAGCCTGACCTCTAGCTCGACAATGTTGCTGATCGAGCTCTTTGGACAAAATACCATTCAGCACAGTCCCATAGAGTTTGGCGAAGGTATGCCCAACCATGATGGTCCTATAGTTCCCGAGGTCGGAAGCTTGCCCAAATTTATGGATCAGATAGATAATATGTCGTGACCAAGAGTCGGGAAAGCTAACACAAACCACTCGATTAAAGAGCACTGTAAGAAAGGGACCCAGGATAGATATACCCAACTTGAATTCAGCTTGGAATCCTTCCTCATCTTGAGTTTTTCTATTGTTCATAACTCTAACTGCTTCAGAAATGTGGGAAAAGGAGAAGAGGTGACAACGGGTGGGGGGGAGAATGAGATGGAGATGGGGTTGGCTAGGAATATCATAGAGGGTAGAGGTGTGGGAGGCAAGGGAGTGAAGGTCCAAGGGGGGGGGGGGTGGTGAGGAAACATGGTGCGCCAAAAGAGATTTGGAGACTGGAAGAAAATGGCACAAAGAGATCTACACTGCAGCAAAGTGAACTTCTGTTTCTTATTCATGTAGATGAGGATATAGTTATCCTAAATTATGATATCTCTACTTTGAATCTTGATCAAATGAACATCATAGGTGAGTTATTGCAAAAGAGAGCTAAGCAATATAAGCTTAGAGAAGAGAAGAGCAGAGAAAATCAAGTGCTTGAAGATGTAAAGAACATATTTGTAGATGCACTAAGTATTGAGGTTGATAGTTCACAACCTATTTTGGTTCAATTAGCAGAAGTTGTCCAAAAATTCAATGAAGATCTGAATGGACAAGAAAAGTTTCTACAAAGAGCAGAGAGGAAATTTGAGAACAGAGTATTGGAAAAAATGGCGTACAAAATTGCAATAAATCAAATAGATCTACCTAATATTGTCAATTCATTGGAAACCTCTGCAAATAATGTATCTTCACTATTTAGTAAGTTGTGTGATACATCTATCTTCACTCAGGGAATCAAAGATAAATTATCTAAAATAGATAAAGACTTGAACGCAAGTGCACACCAATTGTTACTTGACCCAAACTATTGTTCTGCTCACTACTCAAAGATCAAATATCTGAAAAATTTGCAAGCAGATTTGTTAAGGGAGGAAGCCAGGATAAGGGCCACAATTATATACATCAAAGGCATG
The DNA here is from genome assembly GCA_028749045.1 of Cupressus sempervirens. Taxonomy (NCBI): domain Eukaryota; kingdom Viridiplantae; phylum Streptophyta; class Pinopsida; order Cupressales; family Cupressaceae; genus Cupressus; species Cupressus sempervirens. The sequence goes on along the minus strand of CM053792.1, from coordinate 237,739,308 downwards.
ATTCTCCCAAACATGGATGCATTGAAGAAACGCATTGCACATGCCAAGACACTCATCCATGACAATAACTTCTTCATAGCTGATCACATGATGGAGTTATCAGTAGAAGTACAGATTGCATTTCATCCAAGTAAGGTGTTACAGGAAAATTGGGACAAGACAATGACATTGATTTTAAAGGTATATTTCGACTTGTCACATTTTGGCATCAACATGTAGTATACATCTTTGGCATTTATTTTAAAAAGGGGGAGAAGTATGTATATATATTGAGAAGAAGTATAATATGTCTATATATGTGATATATGTATGGGGGAGTAGTAAAATATTATACAAATACATGTACAGATAATCATAAAACATCTTTTACAAAAGAAAATTTGAAAAATATCAAAAACAAATTATGTTAAAGAGTTGAAGACACATGATGGAGATAAAAAGAATGTTTTGACTTGAAAATTTTGAGTATTCAGTTTTGGATTGATAAGTGTTTTGGTAACTAATGTCAAAGGGGGAGATTGTTGACATTAAGGTCAAGTTTGTTTATTAGTGACTCACACTTAGTCAATTGGTTAACTTCTATGGAGCTTATTTGGTAGTTTGCAGTGTTAACCGAGTAATCCAGTCACTATCGAGTTCTATGGTTGCTACCAAGTTTCAAAATCTACATTCAGTTCATGTTGAGAAGTGTCTACTAAGTTCATCAATAATAGTGCAAACCAAGCTTCACATTACTAACTGAGTTGCATAGTGTCAACCGTGTTCTCCAATGTCTAGCAAGTTTCAAATATCAGTGATGTGAAGCTAGTGTTAATCAAGCCAATGAGTGTCAACCAAGTGATTAAATTTATACCTAGCTTGCAGTGTTACTATTGACTGAGCCATGCAGCGTCAACCAAGTGATTCAATTTATATGTCGAGTCTCGCAATGTTCATCGAGTTACAAGTGTTGACCGAGTTCAAGCTACTTGGAAGTGACTAGTATGAACTGAGCTTCTACGTCTATCGATAGCATGATGTTGAGTGTTGACAGTGGTTACTGAGTATCAGAACCTCACCGAGTTTGTCTTTAGAACTCGAGTGCCAGCAGTTGAGTTGACTTTGTGATCTTGATGGAAATCTATGTTGTAGCCAACTTTGATGAATTGTGTTTTGGATTGGTATGTATGTAATGTGTTGTATCACATCCAATATAGAAGAATAAAGTATGAAGCAAATATAAAGAGCAGAAGTGTGAAGTAAGAAGACTACAAGAAATATAAGGGACAACAAAGATTTGTCTATCACAACAAGGTGATTACATTTGAAAGGAATCTCAACCAACAAATCAGAGTTGCAGATCAAAGATCAGCCACTGGTTCATCCTAACAGGTGTATCAGCTAAATCCTTTAACAGGGTAGACTTAACAGTCTTTGACAAATCTCTTTACTGAGTGCATACTTCATTGTATGTTTTGTAAATCCTTTCACAAGGTGGACTTAACAGTCCTAATTGCTCATAACAGGAAAAATCATTAGAAGTGATCAATTGTAAGCCTTAATCGACCAACTTTATACTGTAGTACTAAAGCTTGTGGGTATCATCCCCACCCCAGTTTTACTTTCTATTTGAAAGGTTTCCTGGTCACCATATCTTATGTCAAAGTGTTATGAATGTTTTACTGCTTTCATTCTTTTATGCATGCAATTAGATCAAAACGCTTTATGAAGGATTAATTGGTAAAATACGTTGAAGTTTTATTGGTTCCTGATTCACCCCCACCCCTCCTCTCAATAACCTTGCCCACCTCATATTTCCAATAGTACATAGTAGACTTGATATTGTATTGTCTACTGGGATTGTTGCAAGATTATCTGCAAATCCTAAGGAGAATCATTTGATGACTGTTAAGAGAATTATGAGATATTCTAAAGAAACAAAAGACTATGGTCTATACTATAAGAAAAATGAAAAAATTGAGTTGAGAGCCTACACTAATGTTAATTGGGCTAAAAACATTGATGACAAAAAGAGAAAACAAGCAGTGGAGCATTTTTCTTAGGAAAGAGATTGGTCACCTAGACCGACAAGAAATAAAATTGCATATCTCAATCTACTGTTGAAGCTAAATATGTCACCATTGCAGTAAATTATACAAATGTGGTATGAATCAAACAACTACTCAAAGGTATGAAGGAGGAAATCACTGACCTTGTGGTACTTTATTATGATAGTAAAAGTGCTATAAATATATCAAAGAACCATGCGATGCACTCAAAGATTAAGCACATTGCAATCAACTATCATTACTTGAGAGAGTTAGTTCAAGACAAAGAAGTAAAGATGAAATATGTGAATACAAAAGAACAAATAGATGATATATTCACAAAAGATTTATCTAAGGATGCTTATGTGTATCTAAGAGGCAAACTAGGGGTGATACCCCTATCTGAACCTACTTAAGAAGCATAAGTAGTGGCCTGCATTAATTGAGCTGAATGTTGTATCTTAAAACTTGATGCAATGGATATTACTTTAGGAGCTACCTAAAGTAGTGAAGGAGTTGAATTAGAAGATTTAAAGTCACATGAAAGGTGACATAGGGAGAATTTGGAATTGATTATATCTGCATACAAAGATGACAAGTCTTTGGCATTGTTGTCAAAGAGGGAGATATAAGAATACCTAGTAAGAGGGAGAAAGTATTGAGGGAGATATAAGAATAGAGAATCTGAGAGAGATAGATACCTGCAAGAATACCTAGTAAGAGGGAGAATGTACTAAAGGAGATATAAGAATATGGTAGAGATAGATAGATACCCAAATAACAAAAAAAGGAAGAGATGCTCTATAGAGGGAGATGTAAGAAGGAGGGAGCAGTAAAGAAACTTGAAATAGCTCAAATTACCCTACATAGAGGAAGGACATATACTGCACTTATAGAGGGAGAAATTTCAAAGATTTATTTTCTTTTTGGTATTGTTGTTGGTATTGGTTTGTCATCAATGCCAAAGAGGGAGATTGTTGATATAAGACTATTTTGAAGAGTCTTAAGAACTTGTAATGGAACAATCATTATTTTGTCAATGACATCAAACTTGCTACTTGCTAGTGAGATATTTTCTTTTTGTTCTGAAAGCTAGTATTTATTTGATTGATGAAGAGGATTTGAAAAGAGGAGATAAGAATAGCATCTAGGTAGAGAAAGGTTGAGTAATTTAGTATGTAAAAGAAGCACTGAGACCAAGTAAGTGTAGGACCAGAAAAATGACCTAATGTCTAACATATTATGAGAAAATCACAAACTCAATAATCATATATTAACACCCTCTAGTCTACCATGAAAGCCAAATGAATCAAAAGAAGAAAACAAATCTAAAACTCCCTCTTTCATTTGTAGCTCCCATGTCCTTCTTTCTTCTCCATGTGATGTAGCTCCAAATTGCCTATAATGCACACAATTATGAAGCAAAAGCCTATGATAGTGATGATGCTATGCGAATACTTGAAGATGTGATCTAAATGTGAGAGTAAGAGTGAAAAACCAAAAAACTAAGGACCGGAAATGAGAGAAAGAATGCTCATTTTATAATCAACACGGAAGATGAGAGCATTGGAATTGTCACCCTTGGATATGTGACTTGGCAAGAGATTCCTTTGAGAATCCATGACACATATGACTCAGGATGCCAAGTTTAGGATTCTATGATGCTTGGAAGTCAAACATGGCTAAAGATGGAAGAGAATCTAGGATGCATCATATGACACCTCAAACCCACTTAAAGCCAAGAATCTATGACAATGGAAGCCAAATATGGATGTGCGTAAGGGAATAAGAATATTGGATTATGACATATCTTAGCCAAGTGTCAAAGGAGAATCCATGAGGTGTCACACCCATGTGTCACGATGATGTCAATATTATGCGGAATATTTGAATTAAAAATCCATTATTCTACACAAATAGAAATTAGTAAAAATATAATTAATGGTGGAAAATATGACTTAGGAAATTGTGAATTTCCATGGTTTGTGAATGATGAACCAATTAATTAATAAAATATCAATTAATTGAGAAGGTTAGTTAAGAAGAAAAATTAGTGAAATGACATAGGATTAAATTATGGGTTGTTTAATCCTATAGGAAGAGTTAGTAGATGATTGGCCAATTTGATTAAATAAATACAACAAAATCCTTTGATGAAGTGTGATGATAATGGAAATTGACTAGAATGATGATGGATAGACCAAAGCCATGGTCAAATTGCTCGATTGATTGAAATTGATAACATGCCAAGGATACATGACATGAATTAAAGATACGTAACATTTAACTGATATTGTAAATGCTACAAGATTGAGATTGATTGATAGGGTTGACCATAATAATATTGACAGATGCAGTCAATATTATTAAAGTGGTTTGATGATGTCATGATCTGACACTGAGAGACTCAACAATGTCAAAGATGGGGTGACAAGAATGACAATTTTGACCTAGCACCGAGAGCCATGATAGTACTAAAGTCAGATTGATAGGATTGATAGGTTTCCGAGGCAATGAAAGTCACAAAAATGCCTAGAATCAAACAAATGATGATAAATTTGGGATGTTTGACACATTCTGGGTTGATTAGGACTAATTCCGGGTGATTCCGAGTTGATTTGAAATGGTTTCGAGTTGATATGATATGATTCTAAGTTGATTTGAAATGATTTCTGATGATGTCAAAATGGTTCCAAAATGATGTGAAATTGATGTGAAAGAGGATATGAATAATGATAGACACTATTGAGATACAATGAGGTTGGCCAAAAGATCAGAGTTAGTGGAATGAGAAAATGAGATTAATTAGTATGAAAAGTGATGTCGATTCAGGGGCTCAAGAGTAATTTCAAGGGTTACCACTCAAGGTAGTGACCAAATAATGAAAATGATAGCTCAATTTGTTCACAACAAAGATACGAATCTAATGCAACTGACAGTTCAAAAATTGGAGTTGAAACACAAAAGTTATGGCCTTTGGAGTGCAACATAGGGGCTTCAGGAGCAGTTCTGGGCATCTAATTGCCCCAAGTGCACCCAAAATGCACCTAAGTGTGCCTAGTGCGCACTTGGTAAGCCCAAATGTGCTATGACAGTACCAAGTGCACCCTGGGTGCATTGCGAAGCCCAAGTGTGCTTTGAAAGTGCAAATTGCACCCTAGAAGGCTCTGGGGGCCAAAAACAACCCAACTGGACTCAAAATGACCTGAAACTTTGTGTGAGTGTCCAAAATGGTGGAAAGAGGTCAGAACATGAGTGAAATAAGTCAAACATGGTCACATTTGGTCAATATTGGTCAAACAAAGGTCAAACTGAGGTTGGACTAGGTGTAAAGCCCAGGAAATAAACAGTGTAGGATGATGTAGGAATGTAGGAATGCAAGATGAAGATGATTTGGTGTATTGGAACACATGATCATGGTGGTGAATGAAGATATGAATGAAAGAAGACCAAAGAGATGAGATGAGGACCAATTGGAATGAGGTGAAAACTTTTTCTTTCAAAAAGTGTGCTATATGTCAAATGGAGCTTCATTTTGATAAAATAGTAGACGCGAACCATTTTTGAGCGTATATAGTAAGATATTGATACTATAGTGTATTGCTTATCTACTTAAAGTTTGAAATGAAAGATTACTCAAGTTAAGACTAGAAGAAGATCAAGTATGAAAAGTGTTTGCCAAGCCTTGTTGAGTAGTCAGTGCAAGCTGAGCATAAATCAATGGAAGCTGAGTGAAAAACAAGAGGTGCCAAGCAAAGATGAAAAATAGTGCAGGACGAGTGATTTCTAGTATATGCCGAGTAAAGTTTAGTTGGTGCCAAGCATCAATACACTTTAGTGCTTGCTGAGTGAACTAGTGTTGGTCGAGTGATAAAATAGTATAGTTGTCAAGTGACAGAAAATAGTGTTAAATCAAATATTTGACGAATCTGAGCCAACTATTTTGTTTTTTTTGAATTGTGTGAAGCGTGTGGAAGATAACTATGATGAGCTGGTGGCACATAATTTAAGGTAAACCATTTTGAGGAAGATTGTAGAAGAATTTTCTAGAGGAACCAAATGGAAAAGTGGGTATATTCATTGTATCCTACCTAACCTAAAATGGATGATTGTGGTTAAGCAGAAAAGATCTAAATTCTCTATTTATAGAGATGCTTGGTGAGAAGCAAAGGTTGTCATGTGCGAAAACTTAAGAAATACAAAGATTTCAGGGTATGTTTCATTCAGTGGCCAAACATAAGTGATTATTATTGGTAAGCAAAGAAAGAAGGTTTAAGAGTATGAATGCCTGAAGGGTGAACATGAAAGATCCTTGATGGATCTCTTCTGTTGATCTGTTATAATTTATATTTTTAAATTTGCTTTCCCTGTTTAATAAAATTTTCTTATAAAGCTAGACAAAAGTTGCAGAAGGGTTTGATTGTTTTGCATTTTTGATGATTTTCAATAAGTAATAACAGAAGTACAATAACATGAACCAGTTTTGAAAATGTATTCCAAATATATTTAAAACAAAGTTGCTTTAAGCAGATTTTCTTGAATATATGCCTAGTAAGTAACCAGATGAATACAACCAAAGACAAAGCCAACCTAAAGACGTGAATGAGAAATATGAGCCCAGAAAGAAGTTACGGCCATATTCCAGCTCTTCAAGTGCTGCACGTGGGAAAGAATATGGCTGCCAGGCGTGGTCGTACAACTATAAAGTGCCCACATGTGGATAAAATGTCCAAAGCCCACCTAAAACTTCGACTCAATACTGCGTTCCCTTGAAGAAATAATGCACAATCTCCAACATCCTTCTGACTGCTAAGAATCCAAACCACTGTTTTGGGGGCTACGTCCCAAATAGGCAAAGCAAGTGGGTTTGGCCTCCCAAATGCTGAAAGCTCAATCAGAGCCCAAATTCTCAAATCCAAAATGTAATATGTCAATAATGCCTTCAAACTTTGTCTTTACCTCCTTATAACCCACCAAACTTAGCTTGAACCCTAAGAGTGTCTCCACGTGGCGTTGGGTTATTAAATAATATATTTCTCATTTTTAAAGTGGTCAAGTATCCAAAAAATGACCTTTTTCCCAATAGAAAGAAATTTGTTCACCAAAATGCTCTGAGTCAAAAGAAAGATTAGAAAAGTTCAAGACTTTTCCAACGAGCTATTACACAAAGGGATATTCACACAGATGAGGCCAAAAAACTCCTTATTACTCCAAAATGGCTATAACTTAGCCTTATTTAAATGATTAAAATGCTAACTTAGGAGAATATTTAAATATATTAAAATATATTAAAATATTTCCCAAATAGCGAACTAATAGCCAAAACACCTCTACAAGGTGAAACTGATCTTGTCACATCCTGTGACTGATGTCGGATAATATGAAATAATTGATAGTCTTATCCCTCAAAAATAGGGATACCCCTAAAAAATAGGAATGTCTCTGAATCTCCTAAAATTGAAACCATAGAATGATCTTGTAGAGACTCAAGAATGTAACCCATCTCCACCTCGTAAAATATAGGAAACTCCTCCTACAATTAAGAAATGTCTCTCAACTGCTCTCCTACTATGTGAAACTCCAGATCCGAACACTATGTACCCTAACTGAGTCCTTAAACACTACTGCCATCCTACAAGACTCTAATGATAGGCCAACTCTATCGTCTCTGATGTCCACTCTAGAAAGGGGACATGACAATCCTCCCTTCCTAGAGATTGCTTGTCCACAAGCAATGAACAAAATCTTGTTGCACCACTCTGATATACACTCCTCGGTGTGTGAAACGAAGTAGCACATCAAGGATCGCCCAATCAAATGCATTGCATAGGATAATACCATGATCCCACACTGGATGAGAGTGTTCCCACAACCAAGGTGGTAACATACTAGAATCCCTGTGAGACAAGGCATCAAACAAAACAACATCTAGATTCTAGCAACATCTGAACCAACACCCATCTGTCAGGTATAAATAGGGATAACTAGAAACCTCTATCATGTCATATCTCTCTGCAACCACTATGATACCACCATGAAAATAATAATCGTCCAAAGCATCAGGTCTGCTAATACCCACATCATCTTGTAACCATGATCTCGGATGAAGTCTCTGTAATATAGATGTGATAGCCCATGTCGAAAACTGCTTGACATAATGTTGGATTGTTTGTTGGTCCCACCAACCAATCCTCCCAAACTGCTGAGTTAGGTGTCTACAATCAATAACTCTATCCTCTGAAGATGGGAGCACACTATCACAACACAAATAGTATAAGTCCTACTCCAATATCCCCATAGCCTTATGAAGACCATGGATATCTGCCATGGAAAATCCTCCACCATCCTGCTCATTAGTCATAAGAGCACTCCAACTGAGTGTAGATAACATCTGTCAAGTGGCATCAAAGTCCTCAACCACTATGTCTACCCTCCTGTTATCAACCCTGAGTTGTCTAATCAAGTGATGAGGAGTTTGAAAATGATAGTTCTCAGGCATGTGTACTACCTCTAAATTTGCGCTATGGTAGAATACTGTGTCAAAGTCATGTACATTGTTGTAAGGAGTATCCAGTATGCATTCACTAATGCATGTATCCTAATTTATAGTACTACAACTTTGTAACTCTGAGACCACCTCCTCTGTCAATGATGAAACTGCTGTCACCACACTATGCTCACTCTCATAAGCTCCCCATGTGTCTGCACATACAATTGAATCACAATCTTGGGATTCAGTGTCACTATGAGTACACACTACTCTAATTTCTAGGGTATGGTCTAAGAAATTAGACTCGTCATGACATGAAGTCTCATCATCCAATGCCTCTAAAATACCTATGTTTGGATTACTCTCTTGTGCAAACTCACCAAAATAATCTAGACCCTGTGTATTACTTGTTGTTCCATCCAAATCAATGCTGGCCTCTTCTTCTGTTGGAAGAAATAAAGATCTAATGGATGATTCCCTTTGTTTCCTTGCATCATCTATCTAATTATGGCATTCTTTGACTCTTTGGAGACATTGTCTTGCTTGGGTAGCAAGTATCTTCGCTTGCATAGCTCTATCTAACCAATATATATCCAACCTTTGACAATGTTTTATATCATCTAGCCCAAAGTACAAAAAATCAGGCTTATGATGACTTGTAACATTCCCATCATCACGTCCCATGCTTGCACCATGTGTACCCTCAAATATAGAATACAAATCATTGTTCTCTTCTTGACCAAAGGATGCCACATCTTGAGGTAACGAAGTTGTGTCACTGCTGTTATGAACTTTAGAATTATTATGATGTGTTCTAGTTATATTTTTGACCCCTTTAAATGTATTATCATAGAAAGCCTCATTGCTACCACTTGCATACGAGCCTTCATGACTATTCCCTAGTGAAAGAATTACCACATTACAAGGAGGGTGTAAGCTATCGCTGCTCCAAATCAGAGTTGTGGGAGCCTCCTCCATGTTTCCATTCCAATCATCAAACAACACCCCATCTTGATTCTTCACATGCTTAGATAGAAGTGGCTCAAAGAAGTCTTCAACTTGGCTTCTATGAGATTCAAAATCAGACTGCCTGCATACTAACTTGTCATCCCATTCTTAAGTTGAATACTATCATCAACATCATTTAATATTTCTTTCTCTTTTTGCTGCTGAAAGGAGCTTGTAGATACCTAGTTATCATCTGCTTCAGGTACACCCATAAATTTTGTAAAGGAAAGGAGGTTGCGTATCTCCTTAGTAAGAGGACAATATTGATGGTAGCTACTCATAACTGCAACATTGAATGTCTTGGCAAGAGGCATCTTACTTGTGCTTGTTAACGAAAACGAAACCTTAGAGCACCCATTTTTATTTCTAGCCATGGTAGGTTCCTAGTCTATTCCAAACCCTTGCTCAAGTTGAGCTCTCCTGAGCATATAAAATTTGTGTATCTCAGCTCTTGGATGCATAGATTTGTATTCAATCCACCAACTAGTGACTACCTAGATGCTAATATGAATTATCAAAACTTTTAATACAATACCCAGATGCCAAAATGAATTATCAAAACTTTCTAGCTAGCACCCAAATGTCAAAATGAATTATCAAAACTTTTTATCCAATATCTAGATGCCAAAATGAATTATAAAAACCTTTTAGCCAGTACCCAAACGCTGAAATGAATTATCAAAACTTTTTATCCAGTACCCAGATGCCAAAATGAATTATGAAAACATTTTAGCCAGTACCTAGATGTTGAAATGAATTATCAAGCCTTTTTCTGAAATTTGTTGTGACAATTTCTCACAAACCCTATAGGCTGGCAGGATGTAAGCTTTGATACCACTAAAAGATCCTTGATGGATCTCTTCTGCTGATCTGCTGTAATTTATATTTTTAAATTTGTTTTCCTTGTTTATTAATTTTTTTTTGCAGAGTTAGACATAAGTTGCAAAAGGGTTTGATTGTTTTGCATTTTTGATGATTATCAATAAGTAATAATAGAAGTACAATAACATGAACCAGTTTTGAAAATGTATTCCAAATATATTTAAAACAAAGTCACTTCAAGAAGATTTTCTTGAATATATGCCTAATAAATAACTAGATGAAGATTTATAATCATGTCCAGATGAATACAACCAAGGAAAAAGCCAACCTGAAGATGTGAATGAGAAATATGAGCACAAAAAGAAGTTACAGACAGATTCCAGCTCTTCAAGTGCTGCACATGGGAAAGAATATGGCAGCCAAGCATGACCGTACAACTGCAAAGTGCCCACACATGGATAAAATGTCCAAAGCCCAGCTAAAAATTTGACTCAATATTGCGTTCCCTTGAAGAAACAATTTCTAATCTCCAAAATGCTTTTGACTGCTAACAATCCAAACCACTTTTTTGGGGGCTATGTCCCAAACAGGAAAAGCAAGTGGGTTTGGCGTCCCAAATGTTGAAAGCTCAATTAGAGCCCAAAATCCCAAATCCAAAATGTAATATGTCAATAATGCCTTCAAAATTTGTCTTTACCTCCTTATAACCCACCAAACTTAGTTCAAACCCTAAAAGTGTCTCCATGTGGTGTTGGGTTATTAAATAATATATTTCTCATTTTTAAAGTGGTCAAGTATCCAGAAAATGACCCTTTTCCCAATAGAAAGAAATTCCTTCATCAAAATGCTCTGAGTCAAAAGAGAGATATTTAGAAAAATTCAAGACCTTTCCAACGAGCTATTACACCAAGGGATATTCACATAGACGAGGCCAAAAAACCCCTTATTACTCCAAAATGGCTATAACTTAGCCTTATTTAAATTATTAAAATGCTAACTTAGGAGAATATTTAAATATATTTAAATATTTCCTAAATAGCGAACTGATAGCCAAAACACTTCTACAAGGTGAAACTGATCTCGTCACATCCTGTGACTGATGTCGAATAATCTGAAATAACTGATAGTCTCATCCTTCAAAAATAGGGATACTCCTAAAAAATAGGAATGTCTCTCAATCTCCTGAAACTGAAACCATAGAATGATCTCATAGAGACTTAAGAATGTAACCCATCTCCACATCCTAAAATGTAGGAAACTCCTCCTACAATTAAGAAACTACTCTCAACTACTCTCCTATTGTGTGAAACTCTAGATCTGAACACTGTGTACCCTAACTAAGTCCCTAAACACCACTGCCAGCCTTATGAGACTCTAATGATAGGCCAACTCTATCATCTCTGATGTCCACTCTAGAAAGGGGACATGACAGAACAAGCTATCAAAGTTGAAGTGTGTAAATGCCAAGTAGAATGGAGGACTGAAAAAAAGATCTGAAATGTGGAAGTGAGCAGTAATTTGTTATCAAATCAAGCCTTATTGTTACTTTCTAATCATTGTATTAGTCTAGGGTAAATCCTTTGCATTAAGGTTCACCTAATAGTCATTTGAAAATCCTTTAACCAGGCGGCATTCTAATGGAATGGTCTAAAGTCCTCTAACAAGTCTCACTCCTAAAAGGGTGATTGAAATCCTTTAACTAGGTCACATTTAATAGTGTGTATTGTAACCTTTAACATGGTTGGCCTTTCATAGGGTATCACTTAAGTGTTGGCATAAAGTTATTTTCCATTAGTGACAACACTCATTTCATAGTTCAGAGCGAGTGATGGCAACACAGTTCAAACCGAGTGTCGAAGATGTAGTCCAAATCGAGCACTGAAGACACAGTTCAAACCGAGCACTTAGTGTTAACCGAGTGAAGAAGCACTTAGTGTTAACCGGGTGAAGATGCACTTAGTGTTAACCAAGTGAAGATGCACTTAGTGTTAACCGAGTGAAGATGCACTTAGTATTAACCGAGTGAGGAAGGAATCAGTGATAACTGAGCTCAGGAGATTAACAAAGAAGTTAGTTTCTACCGAGTGACACTATATCTACCGAGTCACCAATGGTTATTGAGTTCCAGGCAACATTGTATAACTAGTATGAACCGAGCCCCTACCTCTACCGAGTGCATGACGATGCTGAGTAACGTAGTGGATGCCGCGTATCAGAAGGTCATCAAGTCTGTCTGAAGAACCCAAGTTTATTTTACTATTTGGCCGACTCAGTTATATTTTGTCTACTTGTGTTTGGTCGACCTTGCATGAATAATTATTGGAATGGTATATATATGTAATGTATTATATCATTCAATAGATATACAAGATATAGAATATTGCACAAAAAAAAGGACATAAGATATGATATGAGAAGTGGAATATATGGAATTATGATAATGCGAATTCATCAGCAGTAAAGAATACTCAGCAAGGTCTACAAGGAGCAGAAATGATTTCATCAATCACAGAAGGTGATCTACAATAAAGAATCCAGTCAAGTTGTAAGTTGATCTGTTGGTTCATCCTAACAGGTGAATCATTCTTGTAAATCCTTTAACAGGGTAGACTTAACCATCTTTATTCAAATCTTCTAACAGAGTGCATACTTGTAAAGTGTGTTTGTAAATCCTCTAACAAGGTGGATCTAGTAATCCTCTGTGCTCCTAACAGGGCAGATCACCATAAGTGATCATTGTAAGCCTTAACCGACCAACTTCATACTGTAGTAACGAAGCTTTGTGGGTATCATCCCCACCTCAGTTTTACTTTCTATTTTGGAAGGTTTCTGGGTCACCAAATCTCTGTGCATATATAGTTTAAATATTTAATAGTTCTTTTATGCAACAGGCTAGATGAGTGAATGTTGTATATGGTTATTCTGAATTGACTTAAAAGTTTTATTGTCACTGATTCACCCCTCCCCTCTCAGTAACCTATTATATCTTGAATATTTCCAACAATTGGTATCAGAGCTTTTTGATTCTCAGGACAAAGTTTGATAGCTTGAGCAAAGATCTAAGTTATGGAGATATTCAGACTGGAGAAAGCTATTGAAAATGAAAAGTTAGATCTAAAAATGGCCATGGTTCAACTCAAAGAAGCAAATGAGCATCTTTCTCAATCCCTAAAAAGAAGAAAGGAACTTGCAAGACAAATGAATGACCATCACTATGTTGAAGAAAAGATTGAAGATTTGTTACCATCAAGTAGTTCAGAAGAAGTTGACAAGGCAATCAAAGAACTTCTAGAAAATAATGGATCTCTGCAAGAAGAGGTAAGAAAGCTTAAAAGAGAGCAAGAAATATAGTCAATTAGGCTATGTGAAGTTTTGGAACAAAGAAAAAAAGCACAAGAAGAATTGGAAGATAAAAGCCATAAAATTCATAATCAATCCCATCAGCATGAAGACCTTATAGACCAACTCTAATGCAAATGAAGAAATCAAGATTCTCAAAGTACAAAATGAAAGAATAAGGAATGATTTAAACACTGAAAAGAAAATCAATGAAAGTCTACAGAATGATTTAAGAATTGAGAGACAAATCAATGAAAGTTTGGAAAATGATCTAATCTCTGAAAGGCAAGTCAATGAAAGAATGATGAAATCCCAAGCAGATATGAATCAATTAAATCAACAAAATGAGGAAAATCTTTATAGACATAAAGGTAAAGCTGGTCTTGGATACAAGGAAGAAGGTGAATCCTCCAAACAAGGTGAACAAAGGAATAAAAAACCCACTTGTAATCACTGTGGCAAGTTAGGTCATACATCAAATAAATGCTGGAGCAATGGAAAAGCAAAATTCAATGGTAAATGCTTCAATTGCAATCAAAATGGTCACAAAGCAAATGAGTGCAAAGAAAAACCAAAATTTGAAGGCAACTGTCACAAATGCAAAAAACATGGTCACAAGGCATTCCAACGCAGATCCAAATCATTCGATTCAGCTAAACAACTTGTCAAAGCCATATTTGGATGGGACTACAACACCTGGTGCAGATGTCACTATTGTGGAGAATATGGACATACTGGCATAAATTGTGCAAGACATCACCTAAGGAAGAAGGACACTACTGTAAGGTGCTATACATGTACAAAACTTGGTCATATAGCTAGAAATTGCATGAATATAGAAAGAATTGAAGATGAGAAGAAAATCAAAGCAGACAATATTTGGAAGCAAATGAAGCAACAATGGATTCCAAAATCTACCGAACAAGATAAGTCAAGCAATGGCAATATCACTCAAGAAATGAGTGATTCCACCATTTTCGATTAATATTCATAAAATAAAGTATGGAACTGCATCCTCCAAGAATTATCCTAAATAGTTCCACAAGAAGAAAGATGATCAGAATAGTATTTAGATACACTTTGATCCTAGACTTAACCGAGTTCGATCGGGTGCAATAAAGTTTCACTTACCGAGTTATATCAACCGAGCAAGGTTGGTTCATGACCTTACCGAGTTAGGTCAGTACATCAATGTTTTCTTTTGATCACCGAGTTGATAGTTTCTACCGAGCAAGTGGATGACAACCTGTCATTTCATCTACCGTTGTACCAAGCATTTATGACAAATTTTTTCATCAAAAAAAAAAGGGGCAAAATTTGATCTCATTCTTCACTACGAACTTAGAGCTAAGTTATCTTCTGCGATTCCAAAGCAATCTTAAAGCAATTTCAAGCAAATTTTAAAGGGCGAAGAATCTATTCAGAATTTCTCTTCACTTACCGAGCAGCAATGGCATCCGAAAGTAGTAGCTCCAAGGCAAAGAGAGGCTCAGAAATGCTGGTTAAAGGTGTGGAATGGAAGGCGCCGAACTTCAAATTGGCACCAGCAATTGCAGAATCACTTGATCCTAACGGTGCTCAGTCTCAAATTCCTCCAAAGGTACTCCTTATAAATGACATTCACTCTCATTTCAAATGTTCCATTCAAGAACTTGGAAACCTAGAAATTGATAATGTCCTAGGAGAAATGAGCATAGATGGAAATTTGAAACCTGAGCATAAACATCTTGAAATAAAAGGGTTAACCCACATTTCACATTTGCCAAGGAATTTTCAAGTTAAATGGGTTAGGTATGTACTCAGTCGGGTTCACAACGGACAATTGTGGTTAGAGAAACCAATGCTTATCACAAAGAAAATGATTAACAAGATTACTGGCCTTCCCATGTTGAGCAAAGCTAAGTCTACCAAAACCCTAGGTCGGGAAGAATTGCAAAGGCTAACCCAAGTAGAATGGGATGGTAGAGGACTTAAGCTCAGTACAGTAGCTAACGCTGAATTAAGATTTGGTATTCACGTCATTGCTCATAAAATTTATAGTTTGAGCCGTCCAAACAGTGTACCTTGTGAAGCAGTAGATTTAGCATATAAGGTAGTAAAGAAGAATGTTGAGTTTGATTAGTCTGAATTGCTTTTGTCTCAATTTAATAAAAATATGGAAAGCATAAGGACTTCAAAGAACAACTCCTGCAAATTCGGTTCACTTTTGATCTGTTCATTTTTCTATGTTCAAAAGTCTTTTCCATCAAAAGGATTAGTAGTATGGGGAAAAGATATTCCTGTTCTTTATCAAATAAATGAGTTCATTGCAGAGTTAGGTGAAAATTATGATAGTGTTTTGGATAATTACTTTTAAGATTTTAAGGAAAGAATGAAAAATAGGTTCCGGATTCCACCTAAACTGGTTGAGGAATACAAAGAAGATGTATGCTTTATGGTAGATTGTGACAAAGTATACATACAGGCAGTCAGGTCCTGAGTTGCATGGGTGAAACCTCTTCCTTATGAGGTCAATATTGATGAAACCAGAGATATCATAGAAGCACTGGTGAATGAACCAGTAGACCCAAAGCAACCAGTCTTTGGAACTTATGATGAAGCTAAGGCTAGAATTGAGCTTCAAATCAAAATCCCTCAGTTCAATAGCAAAGGAAAGAGGAGGATTGCAAAGCTAAAAACAGAAGTTGGTCCTCTAATGATTACTGAAGGGAAAGGAGAAGATGATGAAGAAGAAGAGGAAATTGAGTCAGAAAAAGCAGAGGAGCCTCAACGGAAGAAAGGTAAGGTGATTATCACCAAACCTAAAAAGCAAGCTACTGCAGTCTTCTCTAGGAGAACAAGACAGGGGAAGAAGGAACCTATACTTGTCAAGCCTCCACTCACATTTGAGGCAAGGTTGAAGGAATTAGAAGCAGGTGCTAGCTTCACAAACTTCAAACCATTGAAGTTTGAAACAAGAACAGAACAGGAGAAAATACAGATTGAGGAATTGGTATTGAGTAAAATGGGAAGATGGAAATACTCTCTGGACGAGATTGCCTCTCAGATCCCTAAAGAGCTATTGGAGAGGTTGCAACCAAGATGGGAAACTGCAATCAAGACTATCAAGGATATCTTTGAGCAAACCCTGAAAAATCTCCTGCTGAGTCTCATTGATGCAGAAGTGAAGAAATCACTGAAAGATCGTGAAGGTAATATGATGATTAGATTCCACACTTGTTTGATACTAATCAAAGACATTGAGCATGTTGTAAATGATGCAACAAACATGTGGAAAAATATCTATCATCTACATAAATACAGTGAGGATATTGTTGAAATCAAGGACAATGACAGCAGTGATGATGATGATATTGAAGATATTTTAGGGGATTTGCATTCAATGATGATAAATGTTGAGGAAGAAGACAAGGAAGATGAAATGGAGGAAGAAGAAGCTGAACAAGCTAAGGAGGAAGATGATCTTGTAAAAATTGCAGCCAAAGTCATTGCATCTCTTCCTCACTCTCCACCTAAAGCAGCTACATCAACTGTGGAGATAGCTTCTATTGGTGAGATTATGTGCACAACAACTTCATCAATTGCTCAATCTTCACTTGTCTCCTCTCAGCTCCAAGTACCATCTATGCAAGTGTCTACCACTTCATCAACTGAGCTGCAGCCATCTTCATTGACCGAGTCATCATCAGCTACAATAGTAAGTTCATCAAGCATATCAACTTCTATTGCAGAGTGTACAGTAAATGTACCCACTGGTACTTCAATTTTGACAATTTCATCTGCTCCAATTTTTGCATCTGTTAGTTCTCCCATTCCAACCTGTACATCAATCTTGGGAGGAACATAAATTTTTGATACTATTAGCACTTCTCTCAGTCTTCCTCTAGTTAGTCCTATTCCAGTTTTATTAGCCAGTCCAACCTCATCAACTATTGTTTCAGTTTCAAAGGGAAAAGGTGAAGTCACTGCAGGAAAAGCAAAGAGATACATGTTTTATAGCAAGGCAGTGGATGAGGAAATAGACTTGGATAAGGACATTTTCATCCCTAAGATAGATCTGGATATTGCATCAGTCGATGAAATGAGAATGATCAGTTAGCTATTAGAGCAGAAGGCAATGCAAAAACAACTGAGGCATGAGAGAGACCAGGAATATAGTATTATTGAAAGTGCTAAGAATATTCTAACAGAGGCTATAGGTGTTGAAGTAGATTCTACTCAACACATTTTGATTCAGTTAGAAGAGGCTGTATATAAATTCAATGAGGATACTTCCGGCCAAGAAAAATTGATTGAAAAGGTAGAGAAGAAATTTGACAATAAGGTATTTGAGCACATTGCATTAAAACAGGTAGAATTGTCTACAATTTTGAGTAATTTTGAACATTCTTTTAATAATGTAACTTCACTTTTTGGAAAACTTTGTGATGTTACTGAGTATACTAAGGAAATCAAAGAAAAGTTGAAAAAAATTGATGAGGATATGAAGGTCAGTGCCCAAATGTTGCAGCTTGACCACAGTTCAAGTTCATCCCATCATCTCAGAATAAGATTTTTGTCAGAGAAATAGGTAGAATTGTTGAGAGAGGAAGCAAGGATCAGGTGTACTTTGATTGACATCCAAAATATGATACTTCCTATCATGGACACAATGCAGAAGCATATTGCCCATTCCAAAACATTGATTTATGACAAAAACTTCTCAATTGCAGATCATATGATTGAACTCTCTGCAAAAGTTCAAATAGCACTCTCCACCAGCAAAATTTTGCAAGAAAATTGGGATAAGACATTGGCTCTTATTCTCAAGGTACATTCTGAGTTTATCTCTCATTTTGGAATCTCTGTGTAAATATATATTGTTTAATTTGGCATTATTGTCAAAAAGGGGGAGATAGCACACTCCAAGAGATAATTGTGCAAGAGATATGTGTAATGACTTGTAAATACTATGCATATTGTATGGGGGAGATACATGTAAGAAAGATATGTGTAATAAGACTTGCAAAGATCAATTTTGAGAATTCAGAACTGTATGTCAATTTTTGCACATAAACTTTGAATCATAATTGTTTTTGTCACTAATGCCAAAGGGGGAGATTGTTGGGATAAAGTTATTTGCCATTAGTGACAACACTCATCTCACAGTTTAGATCGAGTGATGGAAACACAGTTCAAACCGAGCGTCAAAGATACAGTCCAAACCGAGAACTGAAGACACAGTTCAAACCGAGCACTTAGTGTTAACTGAGTGAAGAAGCACTTAGTGTTAACCGAGTGAAGATGCACTTAGTGTTAACTGAGTGAAGATGCACTCAGTATTAACCGAGTGAGGAAGGACTCAGTGATAACCAAGCTCAAGAGGTTAACGAAGAAGTTAGTTTCTACCGAGTGACACTATATCTACCGAGTAACCAATGGTTACCGAGTTCCAAGCAACGTTGTATGACTAGTATGAACCGAGCCCCTACCTCTATCGAGTGCATGACAATGCCAAGCAACGTAGTGGATACTGTGTATCAGAAGGTCATCAAGTCTGTCTAAAGAACCCGAGTTTATTTTACTATTTGGCCGACTTAGTTATATTTTTTTTACTTGTGTTTGGCCAACCTTGCATGAATAATTATTGGAATGGTATATATATGTAATGTATTATATCATTCAATAGATATACAAGATATAGAATATTGCACAAAAAAAAGGACATAAGATATGATATGAGAAGTGGAATATATGGAATTATGATAATGCAAATTCATCAGCAGTAAAGAATACTCAGCAAGGTCTACAAGGAGCAGAAATGATTTCATCAATCACAGAAGGTGATCTACAATAAAGAATCCAGTCAAGTTGTAAGTTGATCTGTTGGTTCATCCTAACAGGTGAATCATTCTTGTAAATCCTTTAACAGGGTAGACTTAACCATCTTTATTCAAATTTCCTAACAGAGTGCATACTTGTAAAGTGTGTTTGTAAATCCTCTAACAAGGTGGATCTAGCAATCCTCTATGCTCCTAACAGGGCAGATCACCAGAAGTGATCATTGTAAGCCTTAACCGACCAATTTCATACTGCAGTAACAAAGCTTTGTGGGTATCATCCCCACCTCAGTTTTACTTTCTATTTTGGAAGGTTTCTGGGTCACCAAATCTCTGTGCATATATGGTTTAAATGTTTAATAGTTCTTTTATGCAGCAGGCTAGATGAGTGAATGTTGTATATGGTTATTCTGAATTGACTTAAAAGTTTTATTGTTACTGATTCACCCCTCCCCTCTCATTAACCTATTATATCTTGAATATTTCCAACATTAAGAAGAGTGAAAATTATTACCATGTTACTGGTGGTTTTTCCCAAATTCGGTTTCCATGTAAAATCCTTGTATCAAATTGTGTGAATGTTCTTATGTTGTTTCATGTTTACATTTTTGCAAAGTTGTTTTGACCTAGGACAATAACCTACAAAGTTCAAGCATTGTATGATTTGATGGATGCATGCATGATAAGGTTTTATGGATATGGGTCTACTAAGCATTGGCAATTTTTATTTGTACATTTGGACCTTGGATAATTGATTTACCCCCCTCTCAGTTATTCTAAAGATTTTCAACAAAAATTTAACTGAAAATATAAGGATAATGTATTGAAAGGGGAAACAACATTAGAATTTAATAGAAGGAGCTATCAAATGTCACATCATTAATATTTTCAAATTGCAAATAGAATTATAGTCTCTAGGGGAGCATCACTATTTGTGAGGAAGGATATTTTATGACAAAGTGTTTTTTCCACTAATGTCAAAGGGGGAGATGGTTGATCTCTACACCTATGTTTCCTATTAGTGTCTTAATACTTAGTCATTTACTACAAAAAGTTAAATGGTCTTCACTATGACAGAGTCATCTAGTATAGGTTGAGTACATGAGCACTTATTTCTTTTACATATTGAGCAAGTTAGAGATTTTTGAGGGCCCCAGTTGAGACCAAGTACAATAGAAAGATAGTTTGTTATGAGAAAATAATAAGAAACAAGTATGAAGAAGTTGAGTGCCAGTATGAATGTTAGTTATGAATGAGTGTCAGAATATTCAGATGCTAAGAAAATTATTTTTCGTATTAGTTTGTAATCGCACAAACACCTATGTAAATCATTTTGGCTGAATTCTATACAATATTTAATTATTGTAGAGATAGTTAAGATGGAGATTACACGTCATTGTAGAAGGTAATGATCCCGAGGAATGAAAATCAACTAATCAAAAAATTAGAAAGAAATTGAAAAAGGAGATGAATTATAATCGTTGATTATGATCCAGAACTTTCAAATATTACATATTCAACTAGGGCTCTAACCCTAGGATCAGTGAGAGAGGAATAGAAGAGGAAAAAGTGGGAATGTGTAATGTGCAAGAGGAGCAAGGATTGAACAAAAAAGTGGGATGGGTGACCTCCCGGGAAGTCTCGGTGCTTCACCCTTGTGAGCATCACCTAGATCTAATGAGTGCTAAGTGTTCCATTTATTCTCATGAGAGATGGATTCATGTTGAATCACTACTCATGAAACATGGGTCATCGAGTTTGACTCAAAATCACACAGTTAAATCCTGATATTCACATCACAGTTTGACTAGCTGTGGAAATCATCTCCTACTTATCAATTGATGAGCTTAAGGGGCTTTCTAATGAATGGTTCATAAGGCACAACACTTGGTGAAGGTTTTGCAAATGGGGTTGCAAGCTTTGGGTTTAACTGTGGAGGAAACTCCATAGTTAAGTGCGCTCAGGCTAGAGTAGTACTGGGATGGGTGACCTCCCAGGAAGTCCCGATGCTTCAGCCTTGTGAGCATCACCTAGATCTAATGAGTGCTAAGTGTTGCATTTATTCTCATGAGAGATGGATTCATGTTGAATCACTATTCATGAAACATGGGTCATCGAGTTTGACTCAAAATCACACAGTTAAATCCTGATATTCACATCACAATTTGACTAGCTGTGGAAATCATCTCCTACTTATCAATTGATGAGCTTAAGGGGCTTTCTAATGAATGGTTCATAAGGCACAACACTTGGTGAAGGTTTTGCAAATGGGGTTGCAAGCTTTGGGTTTAATTGTGGAGGAAACTCCGTAGTTAAGCGCGCTCAGGCTGGAGTAGTACTGGGATGGGTGACCTCCCGGGAAGTCCCGATGCTTCACCCTTGTGAGCATCACCTAGATCTAATAAGTGCTAAGTGTTCCATTAATTCTCATGAGAGATGGATTCATGTTGAATCACTACTCATGAAACATGGGTCATCGAGTTTGACTCAAAATCACACAGTTAAATCTTGATATTCACATCACAATTTGACTAGCTGTGGAAATTATCTCCTACTTATCAATTGATGAGCTTAAGGGGCTTTCTAATGAATGGTTCATAAGGCACAACACTTGGTGAAGGTTTTGCAAATGGGGTTGCAAGCTTTGGGTTTAATTATGGAGGAAACTCCGTAGTTAAGTGCGCTCTAGCTGGAGTAGTACTGGGATGGGTGACCTCCCAGGAAGTCCTAGTGCTTCACCCTTGTGAGCATCATCTAGATCTAATGAGTGCTAAGTGTTCCATTTATTCTCATGAGAGATGGATTCATGTTGAATCACTACTCATGAAACATGGGTCATCGAGTTTGACTCAAAATCACACAGTTAAATCTTGATATTCACATCAAAAAAAGGAAGGTTATGTTTGAGAGAAGATAAGACGAGAAATTTCTAAAGCAGTGAAGGACTAAATGGAAATATTAGATTAAGAGGTTAGATCAAGACATTGTACAAAGGAGATCCAAAATTAGTTTATAGAGAAAACTAAGGGTAGGTACTAAGTCATTTTTAACAGATTGAATCAAGCCAAATCTCTTAACCAAGTGATCCTGATAGATTTATGTAAATATCCTTACAAAGTCCTTACTTTATTGTAAGTGTAAAATACTTTAACAAGGTAAGACCTAAAATTCTTGAAGCTTTTAATAGAGAAAACCCCTCAAAGGGTAGCTCATATATTATGATCAAATTTTTAACCCTAATAAGTTAACTTTATGGTTGTAATAGTGCATATCTGTGGGTTATATCCCCACCCAAGTTTTACATTCACATTGAATTATTTATGGGTCACCAAATCATTTGTGTTATGTGTTGATTCTTTTCATGGATGTGATGTTTTCATTTACATTTCAGCACTAAAATTTTGATGTTATATTTAATATATGAGATGAATTGGGTGTGAAAATGGTAATTTGTGTTTGCAAGAAAAAGTTTAATTTGTGTTTAGATTCAAAGATTGGAAAGGGAGATATTACCCAATTCCTCCTCTAGCAATGCATTCCCCTTTGAATGTGCTCATGAAAAAGAGAATTTTCCAGGATAATAACATATTTCACAATATAAATCAGTTACTATAACAAGTTACAATTATCTAACATTTCATTTTTACATTAAATTATAAAGAGTAACTATATTTCCATTTTAGAGGATCATATTGTATAACTAATTTTACTAGTCAATTGACTTCATAGGAAATCTCAACGACTATAAGAACATTTTTAAATTAGGCAAAATTTGGGATGTAACAATTTCTTTGATGTTTCTTTCTTCTCTATATCTGACTACCACATTTCTTTTATAAGTCTTTCTCTCAATCAATATTTCAACTTGTGCAAGTTGCAAAAACCACTACTAATGTCTTTTTTCCTTTGCTTCATCAATGTTTCAAGAATTTTTTGGGAGTTTCTAATTTTCTTGATATTAATGATTCACACATTATCAAACTCATCTTTAGAGGTTAAACTACAAGTGATAGTGTGGGCCATTAGGAAAAACAATGGCATATGTGACCCATCTTGTAGTATAATTGATGTAGGCTTTGAAACACACAATAATCTCATGTTTGCAACACAAAACTATAGTTGAGAAGAAACCCTAACTAAGAAAAAACCATGAATACAACAGGTGTATAAACATTACAAAAATGGTGTCTTTTCAATTATCAAATATAGTTCAAGGGTCTTTCAACTATATGTCATGGTACCATTATACATTAGTGTCTTGCAAACAATAGGTTATCTCCATGACAAAATGTAACCTATTGGCAAGGACCAAAAATGCTTAGACATGTTTCCCTAACTAAAAATTATACCTTATTTCATCTTGTAATGTGACTACAATGGAACATCTCCTCCCATATTTTTATTATTATACAATCAGTTCAAGTGTTTGTAATAATCAATAAAAAATCAAGATTAAGCTCATTTCTTCCAATAAATAGGTGATTGTGACCTTGACCATTTGCACCTATGACTAAAAAATGTTAACATCATAAATCATAAAATATAAAAAGACTTACCTTTTATCTTATAAGAATTTTCCATGCATCCAAGCAAGATTTATTTGGAAATCAATTAACAACAGTCAACAATTATTTTCTTCACATCAACATGGTTAAATCATTACAATGAACTAATTATTTTGTGACCAAGGCGAGCTAGAAAATAAAAAAGTTTCCTAAAAACATTAATAAACATTTAGTGCAGAAATATTTCACATTTCTAGAGATTTTCTAAATTTACATTTAATTTTTTATATTATTTATTAAAAAAATGTAATTTTAATCCTCACATGTATTTGTGTGAACAATTAAATTATTTAAAATCTTAACTTAAATCTTAAGAAAAATAATAGCATCCTTCCTAACTAATCATAATGATAAATTTCAATCATCTTTCATAGTTCCCAATATTAACATTAGAATTATGTCACTATTTATAAAGTTGCTTTATTACAGTGTCTATTAAAGATATTTATATTTATGGATTAGAAAAGACATATGAAGAACCTAAGCTATAATAAATACTAGCACTTGCACCTTTGAAGGGTGCAAAGGTTAAGCTCAAAGTCTTGTATAATTTTGATAATGTTCTTGAATTTTTATTCATACAATGTCCCTGCCTACTGAACTAACCCCATATTTATATCTTTCTCAATATACACACATTGACACTCCTTTTTTCCTCCACATCTCTATCTTATCTTACCCCTCTTTACATTTCTTTGTCTCTCTCTAAGTTTCCCTATAATTTTTTTATATCTTTGCCAATCTTTTCACCTCTCTATCCCTCTTTTTCCCTTCTATTATTTATCTTACAAACTCTCCCCCTGCCTTTGTACTCTCTCCTTATAATTATCTATCCTTCTAATTATTTTTCCTTATATGAAATGGACAACATAACTATTTGAAAGCAATCATTTATAATTGTTTCTATCACATCATCTTTATCTCTCCTTCACCATCTTACTCTATATTTCTATATCTCTCTTTTTTTCTATCCATATGTCTTTACTTTCCTAGTCTACTAAGTCCTTAGTTTCCTTTATATCTTTCTTCTACATATGTACATTCATTTCTCCCTCCCTATCCCTATTCCTTGTTTATCTTATCCCTCTCTTTATCATTCACTTCTCATTATCTATATTATATTTACTCTATTTCTCTTTGATCTTCTCTATGGATCTACCCATATACAATCTATCACCTCATATGTGTTTATCATTGTATCTCTTCTTCTCCCACTGCGCTCTATCCTCTTCCTACTTCTTTCCTCCTACTGCCTTCATCTTTTCCTTTTCCTTCATATGTATTCTCTCTCTCTCTCTGAGTATTTATCCATCCCTTTTTTTTAATCAATATCATTCTTTTCACCTCTCTATCTCTCTTCTCTCTTCTTATTATTCATCTTATTCGCTCTCCATAGCCTCTCTCTCCTTATCCCTCCCTATATCTCCTTACCCTCTAATTATCATTTCTTATTTGAGATGCACACAATACATTAGCTTACTAAAAAGATTTAAAATAATACACACCTAGATATATATTGACTAATATAAGTTAGGCTAACCTTTACAAATGTATTGAATAGATAAAGATACTTTTACTTTGTAACAAGCTTTAAATTCACTGCATGACCACTTCAAGTAAACAAATATATTATTCGTATATACCATATAAGATTTTAAAATTTTCTATTATCACTATTATTATACTCATATCATAATATAATTATATTTCATATAATGTTATATTAGTAATATATGATTCCATATTTTAGATATCTTAACTATATACTGACTCGTTGAAATTAAAGTATATTTTAATTTTTTTAAATCATGCATCCATAATTTGAATAAAGTTATAATTTTTATTATTTTCAAAATAAAATATCTAATATGATTCTCAATTAAAAATATAAAGAATTAAATTCCTAGACTTCATATAAATATTTGTCATTAATAAATCAAATATTTATGTAAAAATTAGTTAGTTGAAATATTGAAATAAGTTTATTTCTTTTAAGAAATATATTTATATTAGATTTAATTAATAATTAATTGACCGTTATTAAAGTAGACTTAAATTTTTTGGAAGATGATATAAAATAATATAATGTAATGTTTTGCTAACATATCTTGATAGTTTTTAGATAATAGCAGTATCCATTTAAAAGTTTAATGCAAAACCCATAATTTTTGATAGCCTAGCCTTATTGTATATTTAGACTACTTCAAAATAGAAATGAAACCTTTAATTTTAACTGTTTCAATTATAGCATATCTAAAAAACCCAAATTTCCTTAGATGTCGCTATTTTGCTCTAAAGAAGATACCTATCTGCTCTTTGAATCTCAAGGGTGCTACCATTCTATTTCTTTTTCACAATCATTAGACTGAAAAATTAGCTCAAAATTGGTGCTCTTCAGATCTTAATTGGTCTAAAATCCTTTGGCCCTTGCATTAGTCTTGGAGGGATTTGGACTATTAGTTTTACTACTCCAACTTTCAATAGGTCTGAAGAGGATCCTTTCACTCCACTCACTACAATGCCTGCTACGTTCTTCACAGTCAGAACTTCATGCATGTAAAACACAAGTTTCTTTAAGTGAAATCCAAATAAGGAAAAACTGAAAGCAAGGACTACTATGTGAAGGAATTATATCATGGCAGTTTACCATATTAAACCAAGAGGATGTTGAGATACTATTCACTGATAGCAATAGGATTCAAAAAAAAATTGAATTATGATTTTTTTTTGAAAATTTCAGCATCTGATCTTCATGATGAATGTAACTTGTAGTCAAAAACAATAAAAAAATTGAAAAAAAAAATTATGTGAATCTGAAAAGAAAAAAGAAAAAATTTAAAAAATAACTATGCGAATGTGAAATAACTTTGTTTTGTTCTTAGTACATGGAGATTAGCCTGTCCCATAGTAATTATAAGCCTATCAGCAAAAGCTATATTATCCGAAACACATCTATTTTTTATTAAAACATAAATATATATACTTGGACCTGTTAAAATTTGAAATTCTAGATAGAGCCACTATCGACTGTCATACAAGTTAATTAACATAGAAGGATGAAAAAACAGATCTTATCTGAGAATTTTCGGCGTGTTAAATATAATAAATGCTGAATATTAGAAAGTACGGAAGAAATATATTGTTTTAATATGTCTGTAACACATCTAACGGTATCCAAACTCTCTGCTTATTACTGAACACTAGGGGAGCCCAAACATATCAAACATTAAATACGAATGTTCATTCAGAATTTTAAAAAGACACCCTAAACTAATCGGTGGATGTCGATTTGTGCTTAGCGTCATGCAAATCTTTCAATAGAGCAAATGGCTTGGTCAGATCCAGGGAACGCTCTGTGTAAAGCCCCATCCATTCCACGCAAATACGCTTCCTGTCCTTTACAGGCAGGCTCTCCACGACCTTCACCACTGCGTTATCAAGCTCTGTTACTTTGTTGGTTGTTCCACTGAAAGCCTTTGCCATGATTGATACGCACTTTCTCACAAATAATACTCGATACTCTCTCGAAACTATTATCTTCCCATTTCCTATTGCCTGCATTAAACAGATCATTGTCGGCAACATATTGCTACTAAAATCAGCTCTTTTGCAATTCTCCGTACAAATTACGGACTCTGTAGTTTCTAGATCTCCACAAAAAGCTTTGAATGCAATTGTCAGCATCTCTCCCTTACAACGCTCAAAATATTCAATAAGCGATCTCATTGTTTTGAAATTGCGAGAAGCGATGGACGATTTGAACTCTTGTAAAAGCACGCGCTCGCACAGCTCCTTATTCTCTCTACTTTCGTTCCCCTCCAACATGCCCGCTATATATTTCTCCGCAGTTTCCCGGTTGGCTGCACATTGAGGAGCTTTAATAATAGAGACCATCTCATTGACGATGCTTTCAACTATGATCAAATACTCTTCCTTATTTCTTTCAAGCCTGGCAGCTAAATCTGGTATTGATTTCAATGACAGAGAAGATAATATATCTCCAATTTGGGTTTCTTGCTGAGGAGTCCAGCGAACCGCTTGCAAATATTGCATGCATTTGTCGATGAGATCATCAATTAATAACTCCGAAGCAACTGAAAGTATAGCCAGACATTCGTCTACATCGGAGAAATACACAGTTTCCACGTACATGAGTTCAATGCATTTTAAATAGTCATCAAAGTTGTGCGAAGTTATAATTAGTACGATCTCCTTTGGTTTATCCGTCGACCAGTGCTCGGACATTTTTGCTTTGAAATACTCGGATTTATTGAGAATGAGAGAATGGAGATGAAGTGGATTTCTTTCGTATTTCCGATCATTTGGGCCAGTCAACCACAATTTGACATCTGCCGAGGTTATGTTCCCAAATCGAACGTGAGCATCTTCCATGGCAAATTTATGGCAGAAATTCCGACGACGCTCTCCTATGTGAATTACGCGGGCCACAGTTTCTTCGATTGTTGCTTTCGAGGTTTATGTGTTCCGAATGCAGAACGAGGAGTTTATATAAGCCGCTGTGACCTAAAAGGATTAGTTCGTTTGAGGTCGGCCTTAGACATGAATTTTTCATTTTATTTTTATTTCATTGTTTTGCCTTTCTTAAAATAAAATAAAAAAATAAAAAAAGGCAAAAGTCTATAATGCAAAAGTAAATTGTGAGTTTCTCATCAGATATCTACCAATTATCTATTAAAAAACTAGTAATAATATTATTAAAATATAAAAAACAAATCATTAGAACTTATGATAGAAAAAGATAATCCAAGATCAATATTTTAGTTAGTAATTAAAATGGTTAGTCACTAAAATTTTGTTTTAAGAAAAATAACTATGACTTCAATTATCTAAGCTTTAAAATTTGAATGCATTACAAATTTTTAAAATGATTTATCTTAGTATAAAGAATTTTGGTAACATATTTTTTATGTTCGTAATATTTCAAATGTACAATTTTTTTAATAAATAAACAATCTTTTCTTGTATTTGGCCAATTTGTATTACTTGTGCAATACTCCAATGAGCTACTTGCAAATATGCATACATATAATGATAGTGTCATCAAGTTTCTTTTTATAAAGAAAGTAGAAAATAGCCATGCATTCTACATCATTGTAGAAATAGACAAAATTGCAATATATGAGTCAATACATGTCAAATTGTTATCAAAGAGAAGACAAGTAGTTATGGGTATTTAAGACAATTTATCTAAGAATCAAAGCTTGAATATATATCGACTTTGAAATTTTTGAAACTTTCAAGAATCACAGAATGGAGATGAACTAGATTTGTAGACTTAGGCTCGTGCTAGTTCAAAGTTGATCTTGTTCCATTGAAAATCAAATATAATTTTTTTATGATGCTCTTCTATGCATATCACATGATCTCTATAATGACAAAACAAGCTTCTTGGATTGCTCTTTTCATGGTATGTGTATTGTTGTTGAATTCATAATAGATGGAGCTATAGCATAGGTAAGCTTGGGGTGGGCTTTGGACATCAATCATCTATGATACTTTGTTTAAACTCTATAATTCTATATCTCTTATGGTTATGTTATTGTTTTGTGCAACTCGGTCCTTATTTTAATACTTGTAATTAACTTCCTATTTAAGTCAGAGAACAAATACTTTCAATTGCCTCTATTTATTAATTTGAACACTCAAAAAACAAAAATGATAAAGTAGACAAGCTCATTGAGGCTAACTATCTATGCCCCTCCTGATCTCCATAAGCATCACTGATGCTATTTCATAGGAAGAAGGATGGAACACTCAAGATGTGTATTAACTTCTGAGTGCTCAATAAGCCCATGGTCAAGAATAAGTATTCACTACCTCTCATGGCATATAGCTTTGATCGGCTAGTTTAGGTGAAATTCTTCACCAAGTTAGATCTTTGGCAACGATACTAATAGATACACATTACTCTTGAAGATGAGGAAAAGATGACTATCACCATAAGGTATGAGAGTTTTGAGTTCATAGTCATGTCATTTATGTTGACTAATGCACCTATGACTTTCAATACTCTTATGAATAATATTTTTAGACATCTCCTAGATCATTGTGTAGTAGTCTAAGGGAAAGTTAGTTGTATGCCAAGAAAGAAAAGTCTTTCTTTGTGCAAGAAGAGGTGAACTTCCTAGGTCATGTCATGGGACATGATAC
Organism: Cupressus sempervirens; assembly: GCA_028749045.1. Classification (NCBI taxonomy): domain Eukaryota; kingdom Viridiplantae; phylum Streptophyta; class Pinopsida; order Cupressales; family Cupressaceae; genus Cupressus; species Cupressus sempervirens. The sequence goes on along the minus strand of CM053792.1, from coordinate 237,709,067 downwards.
AATTAGACTTGAGCTAGAGAAGCTACAAGTGAGACATGATTGGAAGTCATTATAGAATGTACATCAGGTGCACCAATTTCTTTGGCTAACTAATTACTATTGCAAGTTTGTACAAGGCTATTCAAGATTGGTTGCTCCTATCATGGACCTACTCAAGAAAGATAAAGGTTGGCATTGGGGCAACAAGGAGTAGGAGGCATTTGAGCCATGAGGTGCACCAATTTCTTGTTCTAGAAAATTACTATCACAAGTTTGTATAAGGCTACTCAAGGTTGATTGCTCCTATCATGGACTTGCTCAAGAAAGATAAAAGGTTGGCATTGGGGCCACAAGATGTAGGAGGCATTCGAGCTACTCAAGGAGACACTAACCCATGAGAAAGTCTTGGCTCTTCCATGGTATGGAGAACCATTTGAGGTGTAGACTGATGCATCCAAATATGTCATTGGAGGTGTATTGATGCAAAACCACCATTGACTGGCTTACAAGCCATGAAAGATGAATGATAGGGAAAATAATTATCCTATGCACGAGAAGGAGGGGATGATCATAGTTGACGCAGTGCAAGGTAGGAAAATCCCCAAAGGAGATGTCCTAGCCCCTAGCAAATAACCACACAGAGGAAACACAACAACAATGCAACAATAATGCAAGATCTAATACCAAATCACAACTCTTTATTCATAAAATAACTAATTACATGCAATAAGCTTGACTGTAAGGCCTTCTGGGTTAGGGCCAAATACAAACATCAATTACAATATTAGTTTTGCAAAATCCCACAAGATCCAACTTATAATCCCAATCCCAGCTTGTCTAGATCCACAACTGGATAAGAACACCAAGAAGAATCCACACTTGTACCCTTAGGTCCACCAAGCAATCTTCTAGTTCTCAAGCCCCAACTACTAGCCGTTCAAAGTTTACATCTACTCTTCACCCTCTTCTCTAAACTGGATGATAAAAACTAGCTAAAGGCTCTACATAAACCCCTACTTATACGCAACTAAGCCACAAGTCAGCCCAATTCATTGCTAACTAAATTAAATCCATCAAATTAAATACATGTTGAGCCATAAGTTGGCTACAACACAAATTAAATACCTAAAGTCAACTCACAGACAAATTGACAACAACAAGAACCAAGACCAAATTGAGTGTTATCAAAACCAAGTTGAGCACCATTAAATTCCCAAGCATTTCTAAGAAATACAATGTACGCCAAGCTCCTAGAGAATGCTAAGAAATACAGTGTATGTAGAGTTCCCAATGCATACTAAGAAATACAATGTATGTTGATGTTCCAGTGTATGTTGAGATCCTCAGCCAAAACAAAACCCTTCAGTGATCGAGTACAACTATTTGGTGGCTAAGTCCACAACACTTAGCCAAAATGCCTCCAACCATGTAGGATTGGAAACAATTCCAGGATGCTCTTGCATAAGACACCCTAGGTTAGATAAGATGTTCTCAATAGCTAGAAGATCATTTTCTGGGATTCAACACATAAATCTCAAATTGGTTCTTCACATACATATCCTCCAAGTCTTCAACTTGTACTCTTTCCCTTGTTCTTGATATGCATATAGGATGGAGGGGTAGTTCTTTATAGTTTCATATTTGAATGATGAAGAGGCTTTGAAAAGATGAGAGCAACAATAGTAGCAATGACATAGTTGGATTTGGTATTCTTGAAACAAACATGTTTTTCATTCATGTTTCCATCAATGCCAAAGGGGGAGATTATTAGCATTAATTTTGATTGATAGTATGATTGTGTGTTGCATTCATGACTATGTTTGTCATTGATGTTAACATACTAAGAAGATCAGAAAAGTGGAAGATAGAGATTGAGGCCATATGAATGGAGGGTTTTAAAGATGAGGGTATAGACACTTAACCTAATATTCTTCATAGTGTCTAGTTGATATAGTTATGTGTGCATGCAAAAAATTTAAAACTAATAGAAGTTATTTGAGATTTATAGAAGACGATTTATAGAAAAAGTTATTGAGAAGTGGTTTCTGTTGTTTGGATTATATCTCCTAATAGGGATAGAATCTAAATGAGCAAAGTCAAATAGATGAAGAACACAACTTGATGATGATGTCAGTGATTGCATGAACTTAGAGGTTACATGTGTAAGAATTTGTAATTACTATGAGCTAAGAGTATTATGTAAGTATCATAATATGTAATGTAAAGTTTTATCTTAATGAGGTCCTTAATTAATTGTAATTTAGAAAGACTTGAGGCCAACTTAAAAAAATATTTTGAGGACATGGTATAAAGAAAAGCTATATTCCTTGTGATGAAGTATGAAAAAGTGTAAGTTGTGAGTGATATGTGATTTGAGTAAATGTGAATAAGTGATGAAAAGGATCATTGTGATGTGAGTTTATAGATCTGATATTGATATTTTAGAAGTATTTTGGTGTGGTAGTGGCATAATAAGAGGACAAAGCAAGAGTTTGAGTTGATGAGATCAATTGCATTTTTATTATTCTTAAGGGAATAATATAGAGACCAATTAGATAGTGAGTTCAGTGGTCTTAGTCTTGTCGAATTGGCCAACCACCCCAGTGCCGTGTAGAGAACTTGTGAATATAGAGATAAGGCCCATTCTATAGGCGAGTGGATAGCGGTCATGGGATCTCAAATCTACAGAAAATTTGACTCAAAAATAAACCAACCACTCGCAAACCATTATAGGCCTTCACCTTGGACCACGCTAGCCTCCTCCTACCATAGGGGTGGCCTTGCCGCCTACTCAGAAAAGAAGATTCTATATGTCAGATGCCTCGTTGTTTGGATAGTGGGTTCATCTACCTTCTACAACTCCTAACAGGTTTGGCATAGCTCCTAATAGGGTTGGAATCTCCTAACATGGATTTAAAGTATCCTAATAGGGACCAATATGTATTGAATGTATTTCATTGGATCCTAACAAAGTCCATCCTCTTATTGTAAGGAACTTATATATTAGTATATCATTTTTTGGATACCATCCCCACCAAAGGTTTCTCTTTGATGAAGGGTTTCCCTAGTTAACATATTTGGTGTTATTGTGTACGTTTTTGTTCATATCTTCATATAGTTAAAATTGATATTGATCACATGTTTAAGAACTAATAAGGTTCATAAAAGTTGTATTAATATGATAACTAATTCAACCCTTGTGTCTCTTTTTTATCTTGGTGGACTTTAATTTCTAAAATTTCTAACCAAATATTTTGGTCTTTCAATAACATCTTCAAAAAATAGTTTCGCAATAATAGGAGAATAGTTTAACCCTTGTACAACTCTAACTAAACTACAAAATTTATCTTTCCTAAAATTCTATGAGATAAAATTTATCTTGTGTACCTTGAAAATTAGAATACATTACATGTTAAAATTAGTATTACCCATTTTCCATTTATTAATTTTTAATAATTTTTAAGACTCAGTAAATTTTATTCTCTATGTTCTCTACTTTTCCAACTATACCTCTTCCATCACCAAGGTTTTGATCCATAGGTGGAAAATCAATGATCTCAATTCCATTAATAGTAGAAGATTTTTCTATGCACATTGATATATTTCAAAATGAAACTTTTTCTATGACAAAATAAAATAAAATGATGTAGTGATTGACATGAATTTATGAACTTAGACAATTGAATATAATTTCTAGTCCACATGCTCATGTGTTTGTCTTTACAACCATGTTGGACTCCTTGTTTTCATCTTGACATTTATGTGTTAAATTTATATATCACCATTTTCGCCAAACATTTTCCATGTATTTCCAAACCATAAAGAAAAATAACAATAAACTTTAAACAAAGCTCACACTCATTCTAATCTCATAATGAAAACTAAAATTTGAAATATGTTATCACTTTCAAAAATAAGGCCATGGATCTCTAATAAAAAAACTCTATATTGAATTTGGGTCCATGATATACTTCAACATATTGTATATAGTTTCACCAGTACACAAAATAAGATGAATTTTTATATTTTGACAAGCCATAAAACTAGGATGAATAAGAACTAAAGTAATTTAATTTTTACTTCAAACATAGATACTATATTTTTATAGAAACACAATTTTTTTAAAATGAAAATGGATAACAACATAATATAATACTAGCACTTTCACCTTCTAAGGGTTTGAGGGTTAAGTTGATAGTCTTGTATAATTTCGATGATGCTCTTAAATTGCTATTCATAAACTCTTCATGTCTACTTCCCTTCACTATTCTTTATATATTTCTTATTCACATGGATAGACACTCGTTTCTCCCTCCCTATCTCTATCTTATCTTACCCTTATTTACCTTTCTCTTCTATGTATTTGTATCCTATTTCCTCTAATTTTCTTTGATCTACTATCTATTTTCTCAATCTATCTATCTTTCCACTATCCATCTATCATCTCATATATCTTTATCTTTCTCTCACTTTATCTCTCTCCTCTCCTCTTCCTATTTCTTGCCCACCCACACACCTCCTCTTTGTCTCTCCCTTCATAACTATAATTAAATTTTATATTCAATTTTGATCTGTCTATCTAAAAAATAAACTCTCCTTATATTTTGCTATCTGTTTTATCTCTACCAATCTTTTCACCTCTCTACATGAAATAAACAACCTAGCTATTTCAAATCAATAAATTAAAACTAACCCCGTCTCTTCCTCTCCATTTTACTCTATAGTTTTATCTCTCTATTACTTATAGTCATGTGCCTCTATCTAATTTACACACTCTCCCTATCTACCCCCTATTCTTTTCTTTGTATATTTTGTATACACAAATACACTGATTTCTCCCTCCCTATATCTATTTCTTATTAGATTATTTATTGTTAATTTTATTATTTTTGTTAAGTTTAATTATTATTATCTGTTAATCTCATAGAGTAGATTTGAACCCAAGACCTCCTCAATGAGAGGCTCACAATTTATCAATATGTTGTAGGCTCTTGCCTTATCACAAAAATAAAACATTCAAAACTATTTTTTTTGAAAATAATATCAATATATCATTATATATAATTTAAATTAATTGAACATATTTTATTTTTGAAAAAGTAATTAATAATAATAAAAATGTGATAATCTAATTAAAATCTTTCATTAGTTTTATCAATGAAAAAGTGTTCTACAACGAAACATTTAAAAAATAATAATTTAAACTATATTAAAACTATTTGGAAATTTTATATTAAAATATTCAAAAAATTTAATTCCTAAACTTATATTAAATATTATTGTATATTTTTATATTTTAAATATTGAAAATTAAATTAGTTAAATTTATAAATACACATTAGAAACTACATTATGTTAGAAATGCTTTAGAATAACTGAGAGGGGGGGTGAATCAGTTATTCAAGGTCCATATGTCCTATTCAAAATTTTCACTAAGTATAGTGAGCCCATTCAAACATTCATTCATCCAAGCTTTAACTTTTCTAACCAACAAGTTACTATAAATCACCATGCAAACATAACACATAAGAAATCAACACATAACACAGTTATTTACATGGAAACCCAATTTGGGAAAAACCACCAATAACATGCTACTCAATTCTCACTCTTTTGAAGTGATGCCCTGTGAAAGGCTTGCCCTGTTAAAGGCTTATAACACATTGTCAAATGTGACCTTGTTAGAGGATTTAACCACCATGTTAGAAGTGGGCATAGTTAGAGGACCTTAGAACATTCACTTTGAATGCCACCTTGTTAAAGCATTTACAAATGGCTATTAAACCAGCCTAAGTCCATAGAATTTTCATATCTAATACAATTGCTAGAGAGTGTTAGAAAATATTTGACTTGACTACAACATACAACTTATCTTGTAGATCTCAGATCACTTCTTAGCTCATACCCTTGCCTGGCCTTCAATCACTGCAACTCTAACAGCTTGCCCTCCTTTCAATCTTAGTCTCCTTGAGTCTCCTTGCTCAATGTACCGGTGCAATCATCTCTTCATGACCACTCGTACAAGAAGAACCTCTGTGCTCTTCCTTCTCTTGGATGTCTCCTCCTTGACACCCTTTTGACCACTTCACAGTTTGGCACTTTAGTAGCAACAGTATTAGCAACATTTGCTTCTTGGTCTATTACTCCTTAAATAGAAGTCTTGGAGTTCTTTTTCCTACTCAATTCTTCCATCCTTTAATTTCAATTCACATTGATTAGGTAGGATTCATTGCATCCAACCCATATTTTGTTTCCTCTAGAAACTTCTTGAATAATCCTCTTGAATTCACTCAAAAATGGTTTACATAAAATTCTGTGCCACCAACTCATCATTCTTATCTTTCAACTCATTCACAAAATTCAAGACAACCACTTTGTCAGCTCATATTTGGCAAATCTTTGTCATTTAAAATAATGCAGCAGCTTGGCACTATTGAAATACTGGTGCTTGACACATACTGAGTTACTTGACATTAGCTGTGTTTTTCCTGATGCTCAGCACCTGAAGATCACTCAGCACCAACTAAGATTTTCTAATTCTTAGCACCTGATCATCACTCGGCACACACTAGAATTTTCTATTACTCAGCTCCAATTGAGAATTTTCTCAGCTTCAACTAACTTGCTCAGCACCCACTAATGATCTTAGTTTAAGCTTTGCATTCCACCTTGTTACAACTTCCTCCAATGTTTCTAAGTGCGACCAACCTCTGTATCTTTGAGGATCTCATCAATACATCATTTAACCATTGTCTTAACTGATCCTTGCACTTCATTACAACATCATAACTCAACCTTTCCCTTAAGTACTCTTGTTACATCTTGTTGATCAAATCCTCTTCATCAATTAACTAAGTGATAGTACTAGGATCTTATGAGAAAATATCATTCCTACAAATAGCAGGTTTGAAATCAATGACAAAACAATGATTGAAAACAATCTCTTAACAACAATCTTCCTTCTTTGCAACAATCTCCCTCTTTGGTCTTTGACAATGAAATTTTCAATTAGATTTCCAACACATTAAATATTTTTAAAGTAGAAAGTGTAAAAAATTCTAAATCAATTTATATTAATTATTTTATATATTTTTTATATAAAAATAAAATTTAAATTGAACAAATATTTAAATCTTATTAAAAAAAGACCTAAAATTATCAGTGTTAGAAACACCTACTCAAAATAACATCTGCATAAAACACTTTCTCAAACCTAAAATCCACAATGACATACCCAAAAGTTTAAACTCATATTTCTAATCACTCCCTACCCTCACTTAAATCATAGGACTATTATTATCCTATAGCAATATTAGACTTAGGCTTATGGTCCTTTTTATAACATCTGCTATGAACATTACCCAACTTCATCTCTTTCTACACACTTAGCAAAAATCAATAAACAATAAACTTAGTCCACCACAAAATCACTTTATACATGACATTTAAAGAAGAACCTCTCTTAAAACAATTCCTAGGAACCACCCTCCCAAAGCAATTTCCCATTTGATAGGTCTCAACAATTTAAACCCTTAAACCTTACCAATCAGGAACCCACAATCTTCATGGTTTTGTTGAAGCAAACTTTTGCACCACAAAAAAAAACGATTTTGAGTATTTTAAATCACACATAGCTTCTAGCTTGAGAACATTTTCTCCTAAAAATTGTTTACCGACACCTATTTTCTTTTTTATTGCACTCAAAAAAGTTGGATTATCACAATAATCAAGGAACAAGCTTGATGGGAATAAGCCTATTGGCTAAAAAATAAAGCCTTAGGGCCATTTTGGTTGTTGGAATAGGAATAGAAAATTAGGAATATGTTTTTAATTCTTTGTTTGGTGCACCAAATTGGAATAGAGAATAGGAAAACATATTCTCATTTTCCCCTAAAATGAGCAAAAGTCCATTCCAAAAAATAGTTGTTATTGAAATAGGCCATTCCTATTCTCAATAACACTTTCTCAAATTATATTAATTTTTGGAGTTCATTTCAGAAATGCTGATCATGGCTTACCATGGAGTCTACTTAATAATTAATTTCAAACCAAGTGCTAACTCTTTCATATTCAACATAGAGATCATGATCTATGAGCTAAATGAAATCTAGAGCACAGTGGAAATTTTCTAGAAATTTTATGAAAATGGAGCCATCACAAGTAGTAAATTGCATCGACAATTTCATCCTTACCTTGCAATAACTTATAATAGTCATTGAGAGATTGAGTGGAAAAAAATTCTATAGGAAGATGAGGCCCAATTGGCTAGATTGGCCTACCATTGGATTTTTTTGAGATGTTCCAAATAATCGTGCTTGAGCTGTTGGAAGGAGTTGCATATTAATCCTTAGTTGCACATATTGCATGATACCTAGCAAGCCTAAAACAAGCTCCAAGGATATCTCCCTAGTGTCATTATTATGTTAGTGGGAAGTTGAGATCGGTGAAGAAAAACATGAGGCATATCTAGGAATGTGAACTCTTCTAAATAGGTCTTCTCTATGGTGTAGATGATTCCACATAGATTAATAAAGCAAGGTGCTATAGATGATGTAGGTGAGGAAGAAGATTATGGGTATTAAAAACATGCCGACAATGTCTTGGGTCTCTTTGACGAACATGTCACTAATGATGTAGAATAGAGTGCAACCATCTTCTTCATAGATCATGTGGATTAAGTTCTAGAAGTTTGGTTGCAAATAATCAAACTTCCATGAGAGTAAGGGCCATTGAATAAGGTAGAAAATAAATTCAAGTCCTTCATTCATACTCATAGATGAATAAACCTTAAGTTAATGTTTTAAAGCCTTGATCTTTCTGATTTTGAATCTCTGAGATTGAGCCTGCAATCCCCTATTTGTAAATCTAAACTCTTTGGATTGATGAACCATTGACTAAAGTGATCTTGGATGGGCTTGATTGAACCTTCATGGACTAATTTTAAATAATATTAAGTTAGTCTTATTCCAATTCAAATTTTATGCAACCAAACATGGGATAGACATATTCCCAATCAAATTTCAAGTGAACCAAATGGAACTGGCATTAAAATTGTCCATTCTCATTTCCTATTCCCATTCCCATTCCCATTTTCATTTCTAATTTCCAATTCCCATGCTAGCAACCAAATGGGCCCTTAAGAGTGTAAATTTTTTTGAGCATGTTCATGTTTTCGAACCTTAAGTCCAAAAATTAATAAAAAAAAAAACAAGGTGGAAGTGTTACTCTTAAAGAATTATTCAAACACAGTGGAGCTCCGTTTCTACCTTGTACCCTTCCAAGTTCTCTAGAATCTCAGATACTTATTAAGAATGAAAGATTACTAAAATTTAATTCTTAAATTGTATGGTAATGATATGATAACTATTGATGTATTATAGCTTCATTTGGATATATATATATATATATATAAAGATTGTAATTATGTTAACAAAAAAAATGTCCCATGAAGGAACATGTCTATTCTTTACTCGCTTTCTTATATATATGAAAGGTTGCTGCCATTTGGAAAACATATAGCAAAACATTGCAATGCAAATACATTTGTAGCAAACCTCTAAAATCTAACATAGTATCAGAGTAGGTTCAAATCAAAGGAAAAATAAGTTGATCTTATTTGCACCTAGTAATCATCAATATGAAAAAGACTTAGTAGTGATAAAGTAGGAAAATATCTCAATAAAAGGAAACATCAAATGTGAGTTTACACTAAAATAAATTTAGCAAAGCTTTTTTGTAATGTGGAGCCTAATCATACTCAAAGGTTAATTTTTCCCAACTTTATTCAACATAGTTTGCCCTCAAATTTTTTTGTGGTGGTTTAGAGGCAGTGTTCCCATGCTAGCTATTAAGGGGGAATGCCTCTTGTAGGAAGCCAGGACACCACCCTAGGGAGGGTATAGGGGAAGTGTCCCTTGCAAGGTCTTAGGGTCCATAGCCAAAAATGAATTTACTATTGTAAAATGATGTTACGAGGTATTTTATCTGTTGGATGACATATTCTAGCCCTAATTTTGTAAGAGGATAATTTTTTAATGTAATGAACAAGGGTTAGGGATTTTACAATGTATGATGATTTAGTAGCTTCTTGCAGAAGTATTGAGTTGCAAGGAATAATAGATTTTAATAAGGTTGTAATCATTGAATAATAAGAATATTGGACATGTTTGGTGGGCACAACCTAGGGATTGGGTGAACCACATTAATCTTTGTGTGTTGTGTTCTCTTTTGTATTCTTTATTTATTTTTTATATTGATTATATTTTTGTGAAATTTTTATTTGTAAATTTAATCCTAACAAGATTCTATAAATTTAATGGGAAAATTTACAAACCTTGTAAGGAGGATCAAGCCATTACAACTCCCAACTAGACCAATTGTAATTTTTACAGGGTTCTCAAAAAATCTCTCTAGTAGTGCTAATTACATCTAATTAAAAGTTTCAAAATAATTTCTTTTCAAGAGATTTTTTTTTTTTTAATGTTCATCCTTTCAATTAAAAATAAATCATTTAACATAGATACTGTATTCTACTCCAGAATTAAATATAGACTAAATTTTGAATCATATTATTCAACATTTATAGTATTCTAGTACATTTTATAGTACTACAACATGTACACTAGATGGGAAGGTTTTGATTTCTTTTAAGAAAATATAATATGTAGGGGCTTAACTCGTTCTAGCATTCTTCCTACCTATTATATGTTGAGTGAAGATTATGAAACAAAATCTCAAATCAATTTATTTGAGTTTCACAATATTGACAAATCCTTGAAATTTAAGGTTAGAGAGGACAATAACATGTTGTATAACAACACATATAAGACCAACAGAATATTTGTTCATGGGAAATTATCATTACAAGTACCATAAAAGGATAAACTAAAAGGGAAAATGTGGAGGATTAGTAATCACAATGACATGTGTCACCCATTATTTAGTATAATAAATCTAATATTTGAAACAAAATGTATTGTGATTTTTATAGCACAAAACTCTAGTTGAGAAGAAAAACCTAACTAATAAAAAAACATGAATACCATGAGCAATTAAACGTAATAAAAATCATTTCTATTCAATTGTCTAATATAATTTAAGGGCATTTCAACTTTATGCCACGGTATCATTATACATCACTAACTTGAAACCAATAGGTTAGCCCCATGTCCAAGAGGTGAGAAAGTGTTCATCATGTCAATTTTCCTACCCACTTTTCAACAATGAGAGAGTGTTCATCATTTGTATCACGTTGACCACTCACACATGTAATTAACAAAGCTTAATATCACAAATTAGAAAACTTGATAAAAACTCACTTTTTTTCTTATTAGAAATTATCTAACACCATCAAAATTAGTTTGCAACAATGATAAAAACAATTTTTGTATGCTCTTTTATAACTCTTAAAGATAACCTAAGCATTATTTAAATGTTCATAAATTCTATTTTATTATAGATCCTATTAAACATGTTTATAAGTTAGATAAAATAAGATAAGATAAGATAATTTTATTAATATTCAACAAAAGACCACAATGTGGGTCTATGGGATTGGAAACTTACATCAAGAAGAAAGCAGACAAACAGAACACCAAACAATGTCCAAAAAAGAGAAAACATTATTGATTCAAAGCTAAGCTATTAGTATTCAAACCTTCAAAACTCAAAACTAGTTTTAATATATTTACCAAAACCTATATCCTTACACCTGTTAAGAATTCAAATGGTAGATAGAAACACTAATCCAATATGTTAGAGTACAATAATGGTCTTCGTCTCTATTTTTTCACTCAGTAGAAATTACTAAGCATTGAAGATTGAAGAACATTTTATCTGAGAATTTTCAGCCTGTCAAATGTAATAAATACTGAATATGAGTAGTAAAGAGCATGGAAGACATAATTGAAGATTTGGTAAACTTTGCCATCACCAAATTAATTGTATCCACGCAAGGACAGATGTAAGAAAGCAATTAATTCAATTGGAAAACATTGCACGCTTTTTCCAAAGTGAAAATGTATTTAGAATTCACAAACTATCTGCACACGGGGAACATGACTAAACCCTAAAGCCCAAACATCGGCAGATGAAAACATACAGGAAAATACGAAAGATTATCCAACTACTGGGTGGATGTCGATTTCTGATCTTTCAGTAGAGTAAATGTTTCAATAAAGTAAATGGCTTGGTGACCGCGAAATACTCCTCGCAAAGCTCAATCCATTCCAAGCAAATACGCCTCCTGTCCACCAGAGGGAGGCTCTCAATCACCCTAAGCACCGCGTTATCAAGCTCGGGGAATTCCGTTGCCCTGATTGATACGCACTTCCTCACAAATAATACTCGACAATCTCTCGAAAGTACCATCTTCCCATTTCCAACTGCCTTCATTAAACATATTAATATCGGCAACATACTGCGACCAAAATCCGGGCTTTCGCAATACTGAGTAATTACATACTCTGTAATTTCTGTGTCTCCAGAAAAAACGTTGAATGCAGTGTTCAGCATCTCTCCCTTACAGCGCTCGAATAACTCCAAAAGCGATCTCATTGTTTTGAAATCACGAGAAGCGATGGAAGATTTGAACTCCTGCAAAAGTACGCGCTCTAATACCTTCTTATTCTCTCTATTTGCATTCCCCTCCAATGTGTTCATTATATATTTCTCTACAATTTTCCGGTTCGCTGCACATTGAGGAACTTTTATAATAGAGACCAATTCATTGATAATGCTTTCCGCAAAGATCATATAGTCGTCGTTATTTTTTTCAAGCCTGGCAACTAAATCTGGTATTGGTTTCAACCCCAGAGAAGATAACATATCTCCAATTTGGGTTTCTTGCTGGGGTCTCCAACGAACTGCTTGCAAATATTGCATGCATTTGTTGATGAGATCATCATGTAATAACTCGGCAGCAACTGAAAGTATAGCGAGGCAATCGTCAACATCAGAGAAATGCACACTCTCGACATACATGAGTTGAATGCATTTTAAATACTCTTCAAAGTTGCGAGAAGTGGTTAGTACTCTGATCTCTTTTGGTTTATCCGACGACGACTGCTCGGACATTCTTGCTTTGAAATACTCGGATTTATTGAGAATGAGAGAATGGAGATGAAGTGGATTCCTTTCGTATTTCTGATCATTTCGGCCTGTCAACCACAATTTGACATCTGCAGAGGTTATGTCTCCAAATCGGAGCTGACCTTTTGAGGTTTATGTATGTATATCACGCAATCCACAGTTTCTTCGATTGTTCCTTTTGAGGTTTATGTGCTGCGAATGAGGTGCAAGGAATTTATATTAGTTTGTTTGGACGGAGTTGAGTAAAAGAAGAAGTTAATTCGATGTCGGCTTTCGATATTACTCTGTTAAGATGATTTGTTTTTCTTTTCTTTTTAATGGAGGGTTGAAATCTGGGAGGCAATCTATTGAAGCAAGAGTCGTGTGAGCTATCAATGGGATCCCATACAAAATTCCTTATGATATGGAACCTTGCACTCAACAAGAATTGATCCCTAGACCAAGGGATCATTGACTTTTTTGATTTGTTTTTTTATAGTGTTGTTTTTGTTTTGTTTTTAATTTTCTAAAAAATATTTTATTTTAATTATTTTGATTATATTTGAATTATTAGTATATAGTTAAATATAAATATGTTTTTGGTCACGTATACAAATAACACAGTTAAAAATAAAAGTAGAAAAGATAATCGTCATTTTATTATTTAGTTAAATAAAATAAAATAACAAAACTAAAATAACAATTTAAAAACTAAATCATTAGAATTCATATTAAAAGAAGTTGATATAAGACTAATGCTTTACTTTGCAATAAAAATGTTCAGCCATATTATTTCACTAGTTATGTTTCTAATAGGCAATGTTTCTAAGAAATAAATATTATTTTATTTTACATGTATTTAGCTCATGTCAAATTCGGGTTTCTTGGCACCATTCCAACAATCTCCTTGCAAATAATGCATGCATCTCTAGACTGTAAGCATCCTCTAAGAACTCATAAAAGAAAATGACAAGTAGTGGTCATTCCTTGACATTGAAAAAATGCACACAATTGTGCCAATAAATGAGCCCTATGCATGTTAAATTGTCATCAATGTTATGACAAGTTCTTACACATGTTTTAGTTAGTTTACTTAATAATTGACACATGGAAATCTTGAGTTTTAAGAATCATGAAATGACGATGGACTACATAACTTTCATATTTTCATCAATTGGGCCTATCAACCAAAATTTGATATCTATAGAGTTTGGAGCTCTAAACTAAATTTGAGGTTTTTCCATTATAAATCAACAACATAAATTCTAATTATGTTCTTCTATGTAAATTACATAATCCGTTATAATGGAAAAACATATTTCTTGGATTAATCTTTCCTATAGTATGGTATTACAATGAAAGTGTGTTAGATATAACTTGTAGTGATATAAAAAGTTAGTTCAAATTTGAATGTAGACATTAATCCTCTAAGGTATTTTTTCAAATTCTAAAAATATCTATCCCTTGTGACTTATGTGGTTTTAGATCCTATTTTATTCTTTATATATGAAAAAGGTATATTTTGGCTTTGTGTATGCATATTTGTATTTGTATTTGTATTTTTGTATGCATATCTATATGTATGTAAACATATATATGCATAAACACACTTAATACATGCATGCATATTTATGTATCCATGTATGTGTATGCATATACATGTGAGTGTTTATGTATAAATATGTATTGTAGTCATTTAACTTATAAATACTTTGTAAGGTATTTGATTCCATTGTTTCTTAGCAGATACTTTGGTGTGTGATCATTCTTCCATGCTTCATTGAAATTTTCTATGCATCTAATTGATAAATATTTAAGCAGGTGTCCTTTCTTGATATAATTTCTATGAGATTTCTTAATTGTAGGCATGCCCCTTTAACTATTTGATAATTCAATCGTAATTGACATGCATAATCCTTATTTTATCATCATCATCTTTTTAAAAAAATTTATTAATGAAAAAATAGTTTTACATAGATAGAAAAGACCAAGTCATAAATAAATAAATAAATAGAAATAGAAATAGCTATTGAAATTGAAACCAACCAAAAATGGGGGCTGACTTAAATAAAAAAGAGTTGCACAACAACTAATAACAAGGAAAATCTAGAATTAACCAACCCCCCTTTTCAATTTCATAAAAATACCCACTAGAGTGTCCCAACTACGATAAAGCAAACAATGAATAGTATACACCATCAAAATACAACTAATATAGTAAATGTGAGTCCATAAAAGCACCATTAATGGAACCCTCATGGGTTGGGTGGTGAAACAATAAGTATTACAAAAACTAAACTTAAACTAAAAGGGTAACTAATTCCTTATTTTCTTCTTCCTCCGCTTAGGCTTATCTAGTACTACTTGAAGCCAATCATCTACTAAGAACTTGTACAATGAACTCGTGGTTTCCACTCCCACTATAGAAGGTGAATGGTGGAGGTTGCTGAATGCACCACCCTCATAGAAAACCTTGTAAGCTCATTGTTGTGGTTCCACAATGCACACCCCATTTGGATTAGGAAATGGGGACACCCTACTTTTTTCAGATTTGGCCCAATTCTGAGGCCCTAGGTCCATGTCCCGATGTTGAAGGCTGTGTCTTTTAAAAAATTGAAAAAACCCAAAAAAATTAAAAAATCAAAAAAACCTAAAAAACCTAAAAATCAAAAAAATCAAAAAATCAAAAAATTGGAAAAATTGGAAAAGTCAAATTTTTTTAAAAATTAAGTGTGCACCTGACATGGCATGTAGAAGCACATCCCACCCTTTGGTGATGCGCAAGTGTGCACTTGTGCAGATACACAGGGTCACAACTACGCACCACCAAAGGGGAGTAAAGTTATATAAACCCCAGCTCCCTTTCATTTCCCCCAATTTATGCATTTTGTTTCTTCGTAAAGTCAGTTTTGCATCTCGCTAAGCTTCACATCAAGACACTTGTGCCCTCTGCACTTGCCAACAACCACACTTGCTATAGCTTGCAACCCATTGTGCTTCACACACCAACTGAGGTGCACAAAACATCCCTACTACACATCCTAAAGCTGCTACACTACCTGGAAACACAAACCACCACACCTTTGTCAAGCTCTTGTCCCGCAACTATGCACCTAAATTTGGTGCACCCCTACTTTTCCTCATGACTAACAACATGAGCTTGGTGTGCATTTGCGCACCCCCTACAATCAAAACCCCCAATAATCCAAAAAAAGTGCACGTGATAGTGCACCTGATTTAGTGTGCACCCATGTGTCCCACTAAGTGAAAACTTAAACTAAGACATTGGGTGCACACTTCACACCCAACTTGGTGCACAAGTTCGCACCCAAAACTCATTTTTTAAAAAGAACTTAAAAAGAAACCTCCAACATATGCAACAAATACAAGAAAAAAGTGGGTGCATGATGCACACTCGATCTAGTGTGCTCTTGCGCACCCCATATCCAAACCCTTCAGAACTCACATGCAAAACACCAAAAAAAATGAGGTGCGCACCTACACACCTTATGTTTTTAAATTTAATTTTCAAAGGAAAAAGGGATATTGGGTTTTTTTTTATGCATTTAGCTTTTTTGAATTTTGTTTTGAGTAAGACTAATTATTTTTATACTCTTGTCATTTTGAACTAATAGGTGTCTCTCTTTTGTCATGTAGATATAATGGCATCCTCATCTAGCGAGAAGATGACACCTAAGCCTATGGTTTTCAAGTTCCAAGGGGTCCCATCAAAATCAAGATTCCAAGATGACTACGTGGAGATAAAAGACACTAATTTGGGACACACACACTAATACATTAGGGGTCAATTTGCGATGGCAATTTGTGACGGCAGGCAAATGTTATGTTTTTTGGCTTTTTTTTTTCAATTATAGCCTGACGATGTCGCAATTTCAACATTAGGCAATGTAGGTGTCGCAATTGTGACGTCGTCGGGCTATAATAAAAAATAAATTGGAACATGGATTTCGTTCGGCGGCATACAATATATGCCATTTCAAACATTTTCACCCGTCACATTTTCATTGGTACAGAGCTGATGTGGAGGAGCACGCGCATATCTTAGCCTCATCAAGTTGTGGAGTAATTATGGTAGATCTTATCTACTGAGGCATGGGCAAGGGGATTGGTCGAATGCTTTGAGAATTTGGATTTTGATTAGTACCCTCCAGTACCAGCTACGAAACCCTCCAGTACCAGCTACGAAACCAACATACATTTCTTCCTCCAAAATCTTGGACATACATTAACCACATTCTAGGGAAAGCCTAAGTTTTGTACTGTATAGAGCAGCTAGTTGAAGGAAGGGTGATTGGCAGGAAGAAGGGTCTCATTGCCAATGTCTGGTATTTACATATCTCCATTTTTTTTTAATGTTAATTGTTATGCATACAAGAATGTAGGGTTGTAGTTTTTTTAAATTAGTTATATGTTAGTTTGAGATATTGTTAATATTTTCCCCATAAGTTTTCCTATGTTAAGAACTATTCATTCTATAAATTAGCTATAAAAAGAATTCAATTATGTATATAAGAATCTTTTCATCCCATCTTGTGCTTCATTCTCCTTAATATGTGATGGTATTGTCCTTTTCTGTTTTCCCTTTCATGTGTTCTATTTTATTCCTTAGGAACTCCAATCCATGCTGATCCCTCTGTATTTCTTTTCAAGATACTCCTGCGATGGTTATAATTCATATCCACCAATGTATTGATTGCTTCTGATTCATAACCCAATACTCACAATAATCTCGAATCAATGCAATTGTGGGTTTGTTCAAATATGTGACAGGAAATATTGCAATATTTAGAAGAAATTGTTCTTTCACTAAAGAGAAGGCACAAGAAATGAAAGTTACTTTGATACCATGATAATAATATGAAAAAATTGATAATAACAAATTATTAATCTAAAGGCCAATACTTATATTTCTATTGCTGCTTGTTATATATATTTTCTAAGTCAACCCTCACACTAATATATATACTGATAGCCACTTAAAAGTCATACTTTATTAGTAATGACCATTCATACAAATGGTGATGATTCATAATGAAAATTAATTATAATTATGTTTATAACTTTGTATATATGCATGTATGTATGTATGTATATTTATTATTTCCACATATATATTAAATATACAAATATATATACAAACTTATATCCATTCCAAATAATAACCAATATACTTCATATAGAATTCAAGATTAATTCTATATTAATCCATTATTGATTTGACTGAAGCTATAACACTAACAGCAATATCATAGATTCATGAATTCAAATACAATTGGCCACAAACAATACAGGCTTATAGAACATACAGGTATATACCTATGCTCCACGGTATAATGGCCCACCTAGGGCAAGACATGAAAAATAGCAAACTGCATTTTTTCAAACCAAAAAAGATATAATACACTATACATTGAATGCCCTCAAAAGGCTATGAAGCACTGTGGGAGTTCAAGAAAATGGCATGTTTATTCAACAAACCCTGGTTCTGGCAGTGAACAGGCTAGTGGGTTTGGAATTTTATTACACTGTGCCAAACTATTCACAAAGATCTACCAAAACACATAGAGCAATGAATCAAAGCAAACTAACTAAGAATAACAAGAAAATGTGAATTTCAATTCATATTAAGGTAGTTTCTCGAGTGACAAAATTGCAATGTAAATGCTATTGCTTGCTATTAAGGTTTGAGAAAAATCTCAACCAACACATACACCAAGCCTTGGATGACCTTATATATCTCCATATGCCATGTTCCAACTATTGGAACTGACCCATAACCACCTTTGGAGATTTTGTAAAATCTTGCCCAAATGTTGAAGTTAAAATGACAACTTTACAACTTTTTAGCATCTTGACTCCTATCAACCTACCATCACCTCAAATCAAAGCAGAATGCCTTTCTTAGCTACATGAACCATGTCTCCATCCTTTTCAAACAATTACACACTTTTTAGGGTCATTTGGCATGATCTCATTTTGCCAAACTTGGCAATTTCTTGTCACCTATTGGCAACTTTTGCCCAAACACACACAAACTACCTTAACACACCACTTAGACCCTCTTGGAGTCTTTATTCATCAATGACCCAACTAGGATCACAAAGACACACAAACTACCCTGACACACCACTTAGACCCTCTTGGAGTCTTTATTCATCAATGACCAGACTAGGATCATTTACAAGCTATAATATCTTGGGGTTTTGGCCCAAACCCTAGGTCCTCCTACACCACGGTGCTAGGAACATCTCAAACATGTCTACATGAGAAAACTAGCCAATTCAAAATAATGTTGAAAGAAACATAGAACTGAAATGAAAAGGAACAAACTCAAAGCAAATGTTTTTGGTTGATTCAAGATTGCCAAGAACCACTTATGCTCCTACGTCACCTTTATAAACTTCTAAATTTGGCATGAGCTTTAATGGACATCCACTCATCAAAATTCCCATTTGGCACAAGCATAGATTAAGTTTATGAGAATAAAACAATCATGTGTCCCACAAGATGACATATAGTGAAGAAACCTTTCAAATACTTCATACAAACATGTGTCCCACAAGATGACATCTATTGAAGAAACCTTTCAAATACTTCATAGGCTTGCAACTCCCATTCCACATCTAGTAAAGAAACCTTTCAAATATTTCACAGGCTTACAACTCTAATTCCACATGCTCTAATAATGGTCAAAAGGTTGTAGAACTTAGCTTTATTCTTGCTAATGGCATTTGATTGTTAGTTTACCATTAACTTGGTGAGTGAACTTGTTTGAGGACCTTGGAAACCATAGTAGAATGCTCATGAAGTTGAGTCCTTGTATTTGTATATCTGAGCCATTAGTAGCCCTAAGAAACTTTGTCAGTTTGGATTGCAATTTGATCTTTTGGCAAGACTGCCTAATAGTTGATAAAGAGCCCTTACCCATCTTTGCATCATTCCCCTCATCCTTAGTAGGGACGAATCTTCTAAATATTACCACGTAGATTTTTTCAAGACAAAACATATGAAAAGATCAGATAAATTCCATCTAAATTAACCAAAGTAGATATATAAATCCTATTTTAACTATAAGTTTGCACATAATTATAGAAAAAGACTATATTCGTATCTCCTTCCTAAAGCCAATCAACCCTTACCTTCTACTTCCTAAAAATAGTTCTCATTACTTACTTAAGTTCTCAAACAACTTGAGACTCCTCTCTACTCAGATCCTATGAAAAGACAAGATCTTGAATTTTTATAAGTGACAACACACGATCTTGTGCCTACCTCTTCCTAGCATAAATATTACCAATACATGACCATTTCTTGATATGCCATTTAAAAATATTACAATTTCTTACTTCTATCATATGCTCATATGGCAGGCCTTCATCTCAGAACCACAAAGCCATGAAATGAAGCCACATTGGTTCAAACTTAAAAGGAGGATTCTTAGGAAGTACAACTTGAGTAGCATAAAACTTAATAGGCCAATTATCTAAACCCCTCCAATGAAGAACTTCAAAAACCATATAATATACCCAATTTTGTTGTATTACTAATCTTTGACTACTGTTTTCGATCTTCCTATCCTCTAATATCGATATTCCTATTTACTCACTATTTCCATGTCAATATTATTCAGATTCATTTTTTATAATTTATTCATAACATCAATCACTATTTTGCATGTATATTCACCACTATCTTTCTCTTTGATGCCACTATTTTTTCATTGTAGTAGCGCTATTTGGATGCATATCTGCTCATTCTTTCCTTACATTGTTTGATCACTATTTTTTCTCTTATACATATATTATTGCTGCTTTTATATGGCACACGCATTGTTTCTACCCTTGGCCACCTCACTGCTCTTTATTGTTTGATGGCCATCATAATATTCTTACTGCGTTTCTAGGTCTACTTTGTGTAACCAAGAGCATCGTTTCATACAATCGCAAATATTGTATCTTCACCAAAGTGTTGTACCATTATTAACAGAAAATGGTCTTCGACATTAGTGCTTGGACCCCTTAGACAAGACAGTAAATTGATGATCATTATAGGGTGAATATCCTTCAAATAAAAGCTGTGAATGTATCCAAGGATAGTGAATCGCCTTGCAAACACTCTAAATACCTTTTAAAAAAAGGTGAAATTATCTCTCTTTCTGCCCCTCATCATATGAGTCATGCTCTCTAATATTTATCATAGTTTTGATCTTCTTCTTCACTGAAATTAATTGCGATCATGTGGTTTTAATGTCATTAAATCTACTCATATCATTGTTGATATCTCTTCTGTAACCTCTGATGATGATGCTCCTCTAAAAAATGGTAAATGTACATCTTGTCATGTCCTATCATCTCTGAGTTTCTATAATAGTCCATCTCACTGTCTCGTCATCACTATTATGGATTCCATTTGATGACATATTTGTTTTGTTATTTTCAACATTTACCATTGTTCTTGATCTGTGCTCACTGAACATACATATAAAAGTGTATCAACATTTCTTCATCACTGTCCTTTAATGTCATATTTCTTTATCACTATCCTTTAACATTGTTCCTAGATAACAGTGATTGATTTTGATGACTTCTAATTGATCTCTGCTCAAGATATCTCCAATTCCTTCTCACTATTTTTAGTCTTTTGTAGAACTTGTGTTTGTCTTTGAATGAGCACCATTTAATGACTTGGCTCTTGTCCATTAATTTTCTTTTTACTATCTTAATTGCATGATTCTTGACTGCTACTGTCCTTTAATTTGTCGATAACTATACTTATTAAATAAAAGTCTTAGATGATACTCATCAATGGAAAGTTAAAGCAATGTAAAGTTCTTCTTTTCCTACAACACATATAACAACAATGTAAACTTATCTTGAAACTTCTTATTTTCTTGCAACACATATAGCAACAATTTTAAGTGCTAGCAAGGTATATACTTATGAAAAAATATTACATCCTGATTTAAATATATGAAAACAATTTTCATTCCTTTTAAGCTTCATTCATCTCGAGGTGCAATTCACAAACTCAAGAATAGTGGCTTTTGTTCTTCAAGATACCTTTAGGGGAAGAGTGTGTGAATGCCCCCTCGTGTCTGGAGCCTAGTTTAGAGGAGATGTCTATTTACACTGCTAAGGTTTGTTGAATCTAATTCTGAATAACATTGCTTGCTATTGTTGAATCTAATCTAATGTATATTTTAACTAGACTTTTAGCTTATATGTTTTGAAATTGCTGTTAGGCCTTGTAGTTTGTATAATTTGATTGCTGGAGAGCTTCTATAGCTAAGCAAGAAGGCCGTTGCATGAGTTATAGCCGCACGCTCGGGTATGAAAATTGTATATTTTTTATTCTAATGTATATTTTAACTAGAATTTTAGCTTATATGTTTTGAAATTTCTTTTAGTGGCTTAATGTTGTAAGGTCTCTTGAAATAAGACCTTCAGGCGGTTGGTCAAAGTTTTACAAATAATCTTATCCACAAATTTTCCTAGAGCAATTGATTAAATGTTATAAAAGGTGATTGAGTTGAATTTCTTAGGAATAAAGTCAAAGAAAGTATTTTTAAAATATTAAAGTATTTAGCTAGGTCTAAGAAGATTTGTGTACTTTTGACAATTTTGCTTAGTTTGTGAAAGTTGTAGACCAAAGTTTTCATAGCCTGATTTTTGCTTCCTGCAAAGAACGATCATGTCAGATAATATAAGTGAAAAACAAAATAGGGAGACAATCACTAGATTGTGGTCTAACTTGAAAATAAAAGGTGATGGAAAATGTTATTGTCCTTGCAATATTTGTAAGGGCTTAAACCATAGAAGACTGCTAATCAAAATAGTTAAGAGACATTGTAGGGAGAATGGTCACATTGAAGGGGGGCATGACTATCATCCACTGGCAAGTCATTCATTATATCATTTTAACAATTTATATACATATGAAATCACTTGATGATGAGTTGATGATCATGGTTTATTTATGTTAATCAATTTTATATAGGTTGATCTTCCTAGGGAAGTACATGATATGAACCACAACAATCCGAAGAATATGGTTTTCGAAGTGGAGGAACATGGAGGTGAAAATATCCAAGGTGAAGATAATGATCCCATGGAAGATGATGATCATGTGCCAGAAAATACAATTGAAGAGGATGGTGTAAATAGATTGATCCATGACACATTTAGTCCAAGTGTATCTGATCATGATGATGATGATAGCCTCTATGTACCTCTACTTGAGAAGGCATACAAGCCCCTATACAAAGACTCCCAAACAACTCTTCTCTCTGCTACATTGTTGTTGTTGAACTTGAAGGTTATGAATGGTTTATCCAACATAACAATGTCACATATGTTAAGGTATGTCATATATGTCTTTATAGTTAACAAAGGGTGAATAATATACCACTAATATTGTTTATATTAACAACTTATATTTTTTGCTGTAGATTGATAGGCGAGTTTTTGTTACCATCATCAAATATTCTACCTCACTTATATCAAGAATTAACTATTGTTATGAAAGATATTGGAATGGAGTATGAAGCAATACATGTTTGTCCCAATGATCATATTATTTATTATAAAGAACATGAATTTGCAACACAATGCCCTATATGTCATACGAGTAGATATCAAATAGATCGACTAACAAAAAAGGTGCCTCAAAAGGTTCTTCGTTACATCCCCATTATTCCATGGATGCGATAATTATTTAGGTGTAGTAGCTTGGCTCAATTTATGGATTATCATGCATGCAATAGAAGTCAAGATGGCATTATTCAAATCCCTATGGATGGTTCAGCATTTATGCACATAGAGGAAAAGTGACAACACTTCAAAGAAGAACCTCGTAATTTTAGGCTTTCATTGGCAGCGGACGATGTCAATCCATTTGGAGAGATGAGATTTGTTTACTCAGTGTGGCCTATTTTTGTTATCAATAATAACATTCCTCCATGGATGTCAATAAAGAGGGAGCACATTATGTTGGCAATGATTGTTCCAGGTATCTTATCATTTGATAGTTATTAATTTACATGTACTTACAAATCTTGCAGTAAAACGGTCACAATAATTATGTAATGTTACTATTCATTCAAGTAGGTAAATATCAAGTAAAAGATATGAATGTATATATTGAGCCTCTTATCGACAAGTTGGTGGAGTTATGGAATGGTGTCACTATGTATGATGTGTCTAGACCAATAGGACAAAGACAATTTCAATTCCATGCAATACTTGCATGGACAATACATGATGCCCTAGGGCTAACACATTTTTGTGGTATGTTATAGTGAATTCAAGTTGCGCACGATAATTCTAATTATAAAAATCAACATATTTAATAATCCAATTATATCATTATCTTGTAGGTCTTCAAACAAAGGGAAAATTTTAATGTCCAGTTTGTGGTCCAAAGATGAAATCTCGTCATTCAAAAAGTTTAGGAAAGCAAGTGTTTGATGAGTGTAGACACTTCCTCCACAGGAATCATAAGTATTGAAGTACAGAAAAACATCTTTTCAATGGGAAAGAAGAGACTACATCAAAGCCACGAAGAATGACACCTCACCTATGGAAGTTGGAATATAATAGAATTAATCATTGAGGTAATGCCCTTCCACCTAATGGTTTATGTTTTTAATTTATATATTTTTATTGTGATTTTTGTTTACTAATTGTGTAATTGATGATCATGAAGGTCGTCAAGGCAATACCGACAACCTTCCAAAGGGACTAAAAAGCTATCCTAGATAATTTAGTAGGTTGCCCTACTACAAGCACTTACAAATTGTGCATTTGTTTGATACTATGCATATTGGAAAGAATATAACAAAGACATTGTGGAAAATATTGGATGGAAGGTGTGACAAAGAAAAAATTGTCAAAATTTGTAATGACATACATGAATCCAATCATGCATTTGAAAATTTCATTCACTCAAATAGCAACAGAGATCAGATTAATATAAGTGCCCTTCCTTGGTTATTAACGGAGCAGCAAAGTGATGCCATAAAAGAAGTCATACAAAAAATTCAATTTCCCACAGGATTTGCTGTGAACATAAACAATCTCCTATAAAAAAAAGTGAATTTGGGCTAGGGCTCAAAATGCATGATTGACATACTTTTGTCAAGGTAAGTTATGTTCTTTTGTATTTACAATATATTCATAAACTATGTGTACTGTTCGTTATGTTATGTTAGAAAACAATGAAATGATTGGTTTATAATTACTGTAGTACATGCTTCCTCTATCTCTCCCAGAGCACTTCAACAATAACATCAAACAAGTGATATATGATCTTGGAAAATATATGAGGTAAGAAGTAATATCTGTTCAATTTGTTGTATATATTTATTATATTCGTGATTTGTTTTTCTTTCTATGTAATCTATTGTATATTATTTTGTAAAGTCTCATATCTATATATTTTTGTGACTTGAATCTCTTAATGTAGGTGGTTGCCATGTAAAGAAATCCATAAAGAAGGTATAAAATATTGGAAGAGAAGAATTCCTCATTTAGTGTGTGAAATGCAAAAGTGTCTACCTCCAACTTTTTTCAATGCACAGGAACACTACCTCATACACCTAGTTGAGGAGATTGAATTGTGTGGACCTGTACACACTAGGTCAATGTGGATGGTTGAGAGCCATTTGAAATCTTTGAAGGCTTTGGTTTGACAAAGAGCACATCTTGAGGGTTCTATGGTAGAGGGATATATGGTATACCAGACTATGGTGTACATTACTGAATATCTTCCTAAGTTTGCATCAAATATCCATATAGATCGCATTTGGGATCTCGAGCCTTTTAAAAAATTAGAAGGGGAGTACTTCATGGGGAAAGGTACATTGAGGAAAGTGAGAGGTAATAAATTATAAGATGTTATTGTAATAAATTATTTCTTAATCTTCAAAATAAATCGTTTGTAAGTTGTCTATTTTCTTTTTGTACAGGTGCTCGAGAGTGGGATGCACTACATTTGTATATTGTAAACAATCTTGATTGGATGACGGTATGGATTGAACGATGTCAACATTTTGGTTTCACATTAACATGGGAAGGTGTATCTTCATTGGTTAAAGAAGCTAATCATAATGGAGATTCCAATGTTATGCAAAGGGAAATAGATTTAGCATGTGGTTCAAGAGATTTTCAAGTACGTACAAATTTATTAATCACTCGTATGTTTATCAACTCACGATACAATAATTTTGACATGTTTCACATATTATTGCAGGTTAAACACCACAAGGCTATGTTCTGTAATGGTCAAAAATTTTGCATCAAAGTGTTGGATGACACGAAGAAAACTTGTGATTAAGGAATAACTGCAGTCTTTCAAGTGACTAATATTTCATCTAGAAATGACTTACATCCTTAAGAGTCTAAAAATTGATACTATGGAATTTTGGATGATATACTTGAGTGTGACTTTAGTTCCTTCAAATTAGTACTCTTCATTGTCAAATGGTACAAGATACGACTTAATCCAAATGATCTTGATAGAGCTATTATTGAACATCATAATGGATTTACAATCGTTAATACAAGGTTGTTTGAGCCAGTTGGGGATGAGCCTTATGTTCTTCCAAGCCAATGTGAGCACGTATTTTACTCAGAGGTTCCACATAAATCGGGTTGGTCATTTTTTGTTAGACATGAACCGAGAGGAAGGCCAATAAAGTATAATGCGATGGAAGAAGAAGATATTGAAGAAGTAGAAGATGATGTAGATGGTGATCATGATCAACAGTTATTGGATGATGTTCCTGACACAAATTTTCATGAAGAAGAAGAAGAAGATGATGGTGATGATGCTGCTACTGATGATGATGATGAAGATGATGTTGATGTTGATGATGATGTTGATGGTGATGATGATGACGATGATAGCGAGGATGATGATGATGACGACGATGATGATGACAAGGATGATGATGATGATGATGATGATGATGATGATGATGATGATAACGATGGAATTTAGAGGTATGCCATCAATCCTTAATCTATTTAATATTCATTTCTTGATAGAAATATATTTTTCTTATATATATATGGTTACATAGTTTATTCATTATCTATTTAAAACCTACAAGTTTCAACTACAAATAGAATACTGCTAATCTAAATTAACTATTAATCTAAATTAATTAAATAAAACTATTTAAAACACATATTGATGCGTGAATGTATTGAGCCTTATTTTCTTTCAGGTCAAAAGCATTTGTAAGTGTTTAGTTTAGAAAAGGGAATTCATTAAATATCTATAAAAGGGAGTTGTACCTAGAATAAAATTCATAGGGAAAACATAATATAAGTGATTACCCAATTTGTTGGTTAATAATTCTACCTCTGTAGGTGATGCAGAGACCCTAGGTGGACTTGCAATCATTCATAACAAGAGGTACTTCCATAGTGTTCTCACAACACCAACCAAGCATGTTCATAAGATCCCTCTCCTTGATCCAAGCCAACTCCATAACCTATCAGAGTGCACACCAAATCCTTATGCCACCTTAGGTTCTACATCTTTGGAATAATCCCATGAATTTCCCTCAATCCATCTAATGGATTCATCCAAGCAATCTAATCAACAAACTATCAAATGCTCATAATGCCTCAATAGGTGCCAAACTTGACTTCACCTTAACTAGGTGTTTCCTCCACCTCCACACACATCAAAACCTTCAAATAGCATGTCCCCAAGGTGAATAAGCCCTCAACTCATTAGCTGATACAAAAACCCAGTTTTAGCCCTTCACTAGGCCTACTTCCCTAGTAGGCTTATAATGTGAGCCTAATTTAAGTATTATATTGTGTACCTTTTAATGTTTTTAATTTTTATGTGATGCTAATGATGGATGTGATTATGATTATGATGTGATTATGCTCACGATAATTGAATTACATTTGCAGGAAACTAAACCCCTTTCAGAAGCATCCTGCACAGTCTCATGGATCGATAGGTATAAGTCAATACTCCTTATAGATAGTCTATTTAATACACTTATCAATAGTAAGATTGATGTCTTCTAAGATCTCTCTCATTTGTAGGTACCAACGAATAGGTATTTGTCAAAAGTGTCTTCCTCAAGTGAGGGAAATATAGGAATAGAAGAGGAAAGTGAGACATGCAGTTTATCTAGAACAGCGAGATTAACTAGAGGTCAAAGGACTAGAAGGAAATTCAATAAACACATGAAATTTTTCCTTGCTCAAGGGGGGTCATTTTCTTATGATGATGAGATGAAAGGTGACATCGAGGTGCCCTTGAGGTACCAACATCTACAGAAACATTGGGTACCCAAGGAACTTCCTCCAATAAACACGAATTTTTGTGTTAATGAGAGGATATATTGCATAGCACCATCATCACTACATGGTTTGGGCCTATTTTCTATGGACAGCATAAAGGTGTCTTACAACAAAGTTTCTGAATTGATGGAGTATGTTGGACCATGTTACGATTACAAAAGTTGGATGCATATTGTTCAATTAAAAAAAATTATGCGTAGGTATGCCCTCTCAACAAATTATATACAATAGCAAGACAATAATCAAAGTAAAAGTGTGGCTATATACATTGATGGAAGGCCAAAAGCGACAGGGAATATTGCGGGTTTTTTTAAATAGTACACGACCTAGGTCAACTATAAAGCAACCCAATTACATATTTGAGGCACGTGAGGGAAATCGTGTATTCATTTGTGAGATAAAATCAATACGTGTAGGGGAAGAGCTTCTTATTGATTACAATTTGAACTGCATAGATACAAACGAGACTACTATCATGGGGGTGGTACATACTATTAAACCAACTTCTAATCAATGACTCCAACATACCATTTAGTCAATAAATTTTTGGCTAACATTTTTATACTTGATCTTTGACACAGGGGCACAATATGGAGCAACCACCTGGAGGGGATGCTGGCAATGTTCCTGGCTCATCTACACATGAGCAGGTAAAACTCATTGTAATTGTGCAAACTAGATAGAAGCAAAATGTTATTTTTTTAATGTTTCTTTCTTCATTGTTTTGGAGTAATTTTGATAATACTAATACTATTGTTGTCATAGAGGGCCAGTGGTCGGAGGGAGGGAAAGGAACTTGCAGTCCCTGATTAGCAGCCCCCCCCGAGGAGGACCCTTTTTATATTGATTTAGTAGACACCGATGACCCGATCGATTCGACTAAAAAGTTGCTAAAGAAAATTGGCAGATAAATTTTATGTTTGGCAACCATAAAGCCTACTACTCAGGAAATAAGAGATAGGGGATCTAAATTGATGCACACCTCTGAAACCTTAAAAGTAAGTATTAATGAAATTTTTAATTATAACAAGAGTTCAATAATGGTTTTTATGTTATGCTCTTTTATGGCATTAATTAAAATATGGATGCATTGTCTTTACAAAGTTTTTTGCGTGATTTTGAGCCCCGTTCCCATGATGAGGGTGTTGCAGGTGGTTTAGGTAGATTGCATGTTCCATTCCCCACTTTTTTTTCCACTAAATATATATAAGAATGATCATAATCATTGACAATACATGCTCGAACAATCCTTTTTTTTAATGCTCGCACATTCTTGTCCATGCTAGTCCACGCGTTCTATATTTATGCATGCTCTAACAATTTTATTCTTCAGCTTCACATCAATTAAATCCTATTATGACATCGCCTCCATCCAAGACAACCAAAAATCTCTTTTCGATTTCTGAGTAAACAACACGTAGCTTACAGGCATCAACTATTGCACCATCTGCTGGTACACAAATCCCTCTTTTTCTCTCTTATGACAGCAACAAAGAATTTTTTTTTTACAACTTTTTAACATCAATTATCATTTGTTCTTTTGTACTTCGTGACAAAGACTTATGAAACTTATGAAACTTTTTGCAATAGAAGCTGCAACATCATTTCCTAGATGTTCCTAGTATGGGAATAGTGAAGGATCTCATATTGATCGTCAACAATGATGAATGCATTCCATTAAAAGTAGCCAAAGTTCCAGGTACTTTAAAGTTATTATTATTCTATAGTGATATAATAGTAATTTAGTTTTTGATCACTCTTCATAGACTAATTATCCCATGATTGTTTTATAGGGAATGATGTTTTTTGGAGAAAACTTGGTGATGAGTGTTTGCAAATATTTAGGCCCACCCTGCTTACCTGGTGGAACATCATATCCTAACTAAAACCCCAAACCACTATTTTGATTTCATATCATTGCTATAATAGTTTTCCTTTTCATCCATTTCTTGAACTATATTAAAGGTAGCTTCACTTTATTTATGAGTCTAACATGTTTTTTTATACTTAAAAGGTGGAATAACCAAGACAAACCGTTAAAGGATGATCTTATAGAGAGCATGACCCAACTCTTTGGACCTCGTGCATTCAAGAGAAACAAGCTCCTTGAAAAAGCTAGTTTATGTTTGAAGTATATTAGGGACCAATACAGAAAAAATTTATGGGATAACCCCAGGTACGAGTGTCCACCCTATGTTCCTAAGGCTGAGTGGTAGGCTCTAATTTTGGATGGAAAGTATAAAGCTAACAAGAAAAATAATATTACACCAGTGGAGAGTATAGAAAGGTATGTGATACTATTGAGAATCTAATTATGTACTAATTAACCTCTATATTTATACTATCTAACATATTTCAAACTTTTCATAGATTTCCTGACACACCAAAGGCAACAAAGGCAAGACTAGAAAAGTACAGGACACACAAGCTCGACTCTGGTGGTTTTTTGAAACTTCAAGCAAGAGTTGTAAGTATTAGTAAATGAAAAATTGTATCAATTTTTTTATATAACGTGATGGGAAATGCTAGGATAGACTAGCTTATCTATGCTCCTAATCCTCAACTTGGATCTCAGTGTTCCTCCACACCAATATATGATGCAGAGTAACACGCTTTGGAAGCACTGGTGTAAGATAAAACTCCTAGGTTTAGTTTTCCACTTCCACCAAGAGATTTCTCTTATCTCCTAGTATCCTATGCTTCTATAGGATCTCCTAATTGGATTAGATAATTAACTAAATCCTATTCACTCTTTACTACAAGATTCACACCTTGAAAACTCCACCTTGGATGATCCACACCTTAATTTTGGTTCTCTTTCTCACTTTCACTTAGATCGATCTAAGTGCCAAATCCACTAAAACATCAAAAATTTTGAACTTCATTGTGGGGACCTTCTTCAAATTTAATTCATTCATATTCCAACCATTTTAATTATTTGGGAAGATTCTTGGCTCTTAGGTTTATCATATTCAAGATTTCATCCAAAAGAGATCTTAAGAATAGGCCTATTTCTAGTAGCCTTCACCAGTCAGATTTTCCCCTTTTTAGAAATATTTTCCCAAACAACTTAGAAAAATAAAACCTTATTCGGATACCCTTTTGGAATCTTTGAAACTTTCATTAAGATTTTTGGGTCTCAAAGTGACCATACACCTCCTTCCTAATATCAAGGAGAAATAGGGCTAAGAGGCCTAGTTTCCAGGACATCTTGTCTTGGATTGATGAAAAATGCTCAAAACCTATCCTAATGGACTGGTAAAACTTCCCAATTCTTAGGATGGATAAATAACACGAAAAAATACCATGAAAATTCTTGGGTACGTGCTGTACTTCCCATTCTCCACATGAAATGATTTGATTTCTCCTTGTCAAGCCTCTAATCGGATATGTCAAACTCGCCTAGGGCCTGATCATAAAGCTAGCTCCCTTTCTCATGATGCTTCCTAAATTTAGATACAATATGTACAGAGGCCCCAATTGAAGATTCAACCACTTATTTAGTGTTTCCATGGTTGAAACTCATGTGGGAGCCATTTTTACAAAATCTGTCACAGTGTGACCAAAAGAAAGTCCTGAACTAAAACAACTTGAAAACTATGATAAAACTACTCTGAACCCTTAACACATAAAATGAAAAAGTCTTCAAAATGACTATAGAACACATCTCAACCACTTTATCAACACATTTTAGGCTTAAAGTATTACTGTTCCTTCAAAAACCGAAATATCACTTCAAAAATAGAGTTTTCCAGCCACTTCATTAACTCAAAATTTTTACAATATGCAACCAATGCTTGGAGATTCAAGACCTCACTCCATTAGGTGTCTTCTCCACAATTCTATATCCTATTTGGTTGAAAATAACCTCCCACAATCAAAGGAATCCAAGGCTATCCATGTTGCATGGAATATTTGCGATAAGTGCAAAATGTTGTTATGACAACATTCTTACAACACTTGGCAACTTTGATAGATGCCTTAATCCTATATTATAGGCTTCTTATCCTCACATATTTTGAGGATCCAAGATCATTCATTATCATCATATTTATTTAATAACCATTAACCATTCTTAGGCCTAAGACATATTAATGACTCAATCTCCCTTACTCCTAACATTAAGAATTTAAATAACAACTAACAAAGGCTATTTGTGTGACCTTACTATTAGTGATTAATTCACCTAGCCAACATAAAACAAGACCTTCTAAGGTCCTCAACCAAATTACACTAACTTCTTGACTTGGCTAGAGTCAAGTACAAGCCAAAATTGACTAACTAGTAGAGGTTAGCCTAGGTGCTTTTGCACCAAGCACCAACAAAATCCTAGCACCTTGGAACAACTAAGAAATTCAAGTTATCACCCCAATCCTCTATTCTCTACAAGAACATTCAAGGCTTGATTCACCTTCAAACAAGGAACTAATCTGCTGTTACAATGTCTGCTCTTTTAATTCATGGGCCCAACTCATCAGATAAGGCTGCATACTAGTTACTTCTCCCTTGTACCATTCAAGGCCTCATACACCCAACCTTGACACCAAGTGTTTTGGACAACTCCAACCCTCTAACATAAATGGAAACCAAAACAAACATCAACACAACCCAAAATAAATCAGGTCTAAGGCAAACTTGTTGTTACCAGTGATAGGGTAGATTGCAACACTTGACCTTTATTCTACACACCCAACCAAGAGTGAAATTGGATCCTCTAGGACTCCCAAAGACCAAAGATAGTTTATAACAACTCCAACATGACCAAAATAAGGTGTAACAAGGGTTGGAAACCCTGCTAACTATTTACCATTTCCTTTTTATATTTTAACTACCCTCCATTGGTTGATGAAACAATGCAAGTAAAATTTACTATACCATGCAAAAATGTAGGGCTCAGAGTTCAAGAGATGCCTCATAGAAGAGGGTAAGTGAATTGGCTTCCAACAAGGCTATAGAGCCGTGGCTGAATGGCTATGAGCTGAAATCAATGTGGAAGGTTCTAATAATGATGCATCTGAGCCACAGGTAAATAAGCTAAATGAAATTTATTTCAAATTGAATACTTTACCAATTAGTCTATTTGATGTTAAGTTCCAATATAAAGTGAGTATATCTATTTTAAGCAAGAAATGATAACAATGCGTAGGATGTTGGAATGCAGCCTAACAATCCTTCTACACAATCTATGGATGCTGAAGGTTCGCATGATGTGCATCCCAGTGGTGGAGGTATACATTTGCTATTAAATTTTTTATATGTAATTGCAATTAGTTTTTGGATTAACGTAACATTTTGTATAGCAGTTGTAGAGAATCAAGGGGTCAATGTTCATGACCATGTTGATGTTGAGTCCAAACAAAATGATATGGTCAGATCAGGTAAAGAGCACCACAGTTATGTTATTTAAAATAATTAAATACTTGTAACACTTATAATAAATTATTTTTAATTTAACTCTTTTATTTGTTATTGCAGAGGACCCCCCTTTGCAACAGCATAGAAATTTGAGATCATCAAGAACAGAGAACAGAACAACTGATGAGGGGGGAATCGATGATGACACTGATGCTCCTCTTAGAGCTTACATATAGAAAAGAAATAGAAAGAAAAAATAAAATGATTGTCATCTACATACCTTAATTGATAATGACTGAATTTTATGTCTCAATGAATTTACTTATGTGCTAATGAATGTTCATGAATTATGTGTTAATGCAGAATATTGATGAATGTTGCATGTTAATGAATCTAATGTTTTATGAATGTTATCATGTGATATTGATTGAATGTTACATTTTATTAATGGTTGAAAGAATGAATGAATGTTAGATGTTAACGGGGAATGTAGAGTGATGTTAGGGGGAGGGGGGTGGGGCCAAATGAGCTTCCACCTTCACGTGGTTGGCCTTGTTTAGTAGAGAACATTAAACTATTCTCGAAACAAAGTGAAGCTCAATAAGATACAAAATATTTCTATATTTTGTCCTATGTTTAGACCTATAACATTGTGTCTTGCTAAGGCCCCTTTCAAGTGGAAGGACATGAGCATCTTTTACATAGATGCAATTTTGACAGGATCTATTGATGATTGCAAGTAACAATTGGGTATACTGTCAACATGAGCTCAAGAGCAGTTTCCTAGGTTTGTAAGAAGAAGATTACAAGGAAGCACATTGAACAATATGGAAAACAATATGGTATTATAGAATCTGAGGTGATGTTTTTATTTTCTCCAATCCATCTCCAACAATATACTACAATGCTCAATGTTTTGAAGATGGTGAAGAATCCACCGATGTATGAATGATTCAAACACATTAAGTTTTATTTTCATTAACATGTACTGCTTGATTAAATGTTTGCTATTGGATTCACATTGGATGACATTTACATCTTATTCTAGACTAGTTCTGGTAAGACATACACCATGGGGACTGGTTATGCAGAAGATGAGGAGATAGGAATTATTCCTCAAGTTATGGAGGCGATATTCAAAAAAATTAAAACATTGAAAAATCAAGCAGAATTTTAGTTAAGAGATTCATTCATTGAGGTATGCTTCAATGCTCCTTTATTGTACTGTTTGTTCGAGTTTTCTTCCTTATCTTCACCAGTCATGATACTCAATTTATTTATCCTTGTTTATCTCTCCTTTCTATATGTTGTTATTTAAACCTTAGAAAATTACTTTATTACATCAGTTGCATTCCTCTTGGGCTAAAGAGAGACACTTCTTGTCATGTGGCCCTTCTCTACATGGTATAGTATTATTTCTTGAGAAATGTAAATTAGGCTCCTGATGTATTTAGTACACATTATTTAATTGGTGAATTTAAGTAGGAATAATCAATGTTTCCTTTCACTTGCCCTTTTCTTTATGCTAAGAGGCACAATTTAAATCCCAAATCAGCTTGGGCTTTTGTTGTGTATAGGTGAAGTTATGCATGGATAACTTTGAAGGTCAAAATTAATAGGGGTAAAATGAGTAGAACAAATTCAAATAGGATAGCATATTCAAGCCTTAATGGAAACCTAGAATATATCAAAAAGAAAGTAGACCAAAATTGTTGTAGTTGTGCATTAAAACATTGTTTAAAACTTAATTTGTCAAAGAATTTACTTCAGATGATTCTTTCTCTAGCTAATTACTATTTTCCAATTTGGGCATTGATTAGAATGCAGGACCTTGATTAACATTCATCAATTTGCATTCAACAACTAGCCTTTTACCCCATGATTGGCAGTGCATGCTATGACCAGTGCAGCATCCCATTCTACCACCTTATATGTCTTCATGGGTGGCCATGGTTTAATATATTAAACAATGGTGCAACTTTACACATGTGCATGTGCACATGTATATATTTTCTTTTCTATTGACATTTGACAATTGTCATTAAGTTATCAATTATCCGATGTGTTCCATATTTAATTTTGAGTATTTTGTAAAAATCTTGATTATATGCCAAACACAGCTAATGATTGATAGTTCAATGTCTACTATCAAGTGTTTATAATAAATCAATTTGGTTTATATTACTTGATATTGAATTATCAATTTGCAGCTGTGTTCTTTATTTTTAGATCGTATATTTTGTGCAACTATATATTCAACTGGTTTTGAAGATATGCCCAGTTTCCCTAAAATCATCTATTGTCATTGAAATAACTAAGGGGACATCTTTTATTTAATCAGTGTTTAGATGCAACATGTCCATCAAGTAGTTTTGAATTGTTAATTATTTTGATTAAGTACTTTGCTATTTTGTATGGTTATTGTGTTTCTAATATACACATGAATATTTCCAGGGTAAAACATTGGCATTTGTGTTGCCTATTTTGGAGTCATTAACAAGTGGACAATATTCCAAAGGTAGGAATAAGTCCTATGGAAAGCTACCTAGTGTGATTGTTTTGGTTCCAACTCGAGAGCTTGCAAAATAGGTATTATGTCAATATTGACCTATAAACTATCTGATTATGTTAGTATTTTGAAAATATGTTCTTTCTTTGGCAATTTCTCTACATCAACAAATCTAGGAACTTTGTATGATGACTTTTGATATGCAGGTTCATGCGGATTTTGAGTTTTATGGTGGATTTGTTGGCATTAATACATGCCATGTGTATGGAGGTGCTCCGTATGGTCCATAGGAGAATGCACTATGCAGAGGTGTAGATTTTGTTGTTGGAACACTAGGTCATATCAAGGTAAGTGAGTAGCTTTTATTAACTACTTTCCTGATATGCAACAGTTCATTGGTAAAAAAAAGTTTCGATTTCTTTACACAGGATCATATTGAGAGAGGTAGTCTAAACTTGAAATCATTGACATTTCATGTCCTTGATGAGGCTAATGAAATGCTTAACATGGGCTTTGTGGAGGACATGGAAAACATCCTTGGTATGATTTGTAATTTTGTATTGAAATTGTAACTAATAGACTATATGACTTCTTTTGTGAATGACATAAATTACATGTTTGCTAAGTTTTCAATAAGAAGTGCCAATTTCCATGATGTATCTTTAGCACCTCACTTTTAATGGTTACCTTCTCATGTTTACTTGTTCTTATTATCAAATTGAATTCAATTTCAAGTGTTTTTTTTTCTACAGTGTGTCAAATTATGCTATCTCTGCATTTAATTAAGATATCTGAATTCTTACAATCTTGTGA
Organism: Cupressus sempervirens; assembly: GCA_028749045.1. Lineage (NCBI taxonomy): Eukaryota > Viridiplantae > Streptophyta > Pinopsida > Cupressales > Cupressaceae > Cupressus > Cupressus sempervirens. The sequence continues at coordinate 237,671,993 of CM053792.1, read as the reverse complement.
TTTATATAGATTACTCAAATATTTGGTGCTCTGTATTGTATCAGTTTGTGCTTGTTTATCTGGATTCAACTTACAGTGATCCATATTTCAATGAGTAGTGGTTAGTGGTTAACTAAAGTTTATATCTCATGACCCATGTTTAAACTTCATTGAACCATATTGAACATCAAAAATATTCTCAAAATTTGTTTGGAAAAATTGACCTTATATTGTGATATTGCTAACAGGATTCAACTCTTGACCCATGTTTCACAAGTAGTGGTTCATAAGAACAAATTTCTCATTACATTCACTTGTATGTAGTCATATAGTTTGTTGAGGCATTTTTTTGATGTTATTTTGAGTCAGAAAAGCTTCTTCTGGGGCACTTATAGGGCCAACACGAGATTTGTAAAGCCAATATGTGACCAAACTCTTCATAGAAAGAGCCATCATTTATAATCTTTAGCATAAAGTCTTGTTAAAATCTTAAATAGCTTTTGTTTATATTTAACATTTATGATTTAAACAACTTTTTGGAATTTAGATTTGAATTCTATAATTTTATGGAAGTATTGGTATTTAATGGTCTAATGTTATTTTTATTTTTAAAGTATAATGTTGATGTGTGTTTTATGATCGCACCAACAACAAAATAAAATATGAAGGTATCTTATCCTTTCTTGAGCAAAACCCCCTATATAATTAGATTGTGAAAGATCATACATGATTCCAAGGTTCTTTACCAATCATGTCTTGACTTGTGATAAGTTCAATGGTTGATGTGATATGTTGGTGTCATAAAGGGACTTACAATTAAATTGTTCTTCACTTCCACAATATTGATTGAAACTACATCGCTTATTGCAATTTCGCTATGCTTTTTCTTTGAACAATATAACTGAAATGAGCTGAAATTAAAAGGAAAAAGGTTAGAAGGATCTAAATCTATTCCTAAGGACAATGATGTCAATGGATAGTTCTCTAGTAGACAAGCTCCTAATAACTAAGCTCTACTTCACCAAGATCAACTACAGCTATGCCATAACTGGTGGAATCTTCTAATGGTTATATTCAAAGAACTTTCACATATCTATGAACAATATGATAATGAACAATGAACATTTATTGATAGATGTTAAGCATCCATAAAAGGGGTGCAGGCTAACTTTACACGACAATTACAATCGAAAAACTACCAAAAGAATGATTGAGGGAAATTTATCAAACACTATTGCATTCTCCATTTTAATGAAGAAACTTTATGTAACAAATCGATTTTCAATGAGGGAACAATGAAAAAATGCAAGCACTAAAATACATCTAGTAGCACCAAATCTTTATTATCTTGGTAGCTTTTAGCAATAATCTCAAAATTCACCCCTTTACAAATGAGAAGGGAGGCCTTTATATAGGTCTTAGATTACAATGGGCGACTAGGATTGAAATAAAATAAAAAGCATAGATTTTTCCACTCAATCGGGCCAATTAGGGTTAGGGTAAGAAGAGTAATCTATAAGTAATGAGTGGGTCCATGTGGATGAATAGAAATACATATGCGCAACAAGGCAGGGTAGTAAGTGCCTATTGTCCATATCCATATGTTTTTTTGAGAGAAAACAAGATTGCCTCTATTAAAATAATATCCTCACTTAGTTCAAATAATTGAAGTTATATAACCTCAAAAATGCTTGATCCTTTAACATTTACTAAATTTGGATGGTGCATTCACCAAATGGATGTGAAGATGCATTTCTACTTTATTCGTTCATCCATAGGCATCTAGCATGCTTTAGATGATAATCGGGTATACATTTGCTACAGTTGTGAAGACATGTTTAATTTTGTAGAACAAGCTTATTATAATTTGTGTATAACAGAATACACAAAAGAACTAAAATTTTATGTAGAACCTTTTCTTTATATGGTAACACTAATTATACTAAAGTTTCTTAGACTAATTGAAGTTATTCTTATGAAAGTTTGTACTCTAGGTCTATTCAGTCAGTGAGAAAAGTGTGCTTTCCCAAAAAGCTTACATGCTATTCTATATAAGAGATAAGAAAACTAGCATTCAAACAGTAGGTGAGTCTGAATCTCAGTATAATGGCTCTAAACTAAAGAAGAGGGTGTTATTGAACATTGGACATCCAAACGAAAACCACTTACAAGATTCATATGTCCCCCAGGTGACAGAAAACATGCATTCTTTCCAAAGGATAGCAATCTCTTTTAGTGTTGCAGGTGTAAACAAGATACCCCAACAGGTAGAAAATTTGTCAAATGTCAATTTCATTTCAGAAAGTCTAGAAAAGAACACAAGTTCTAGCCAATCATGCAGTAAATCTAGATCATCAGTAGATCATGATGCTAGATTTAGATGGTGCCTCCAAGAACCAATGGTATTCAAACAAATAATTTCTTCTAGTCAAGTCATACCATAAGTAATGGATACACATTGAATGGGTCTAGTAATAATGTTAAGAAGCAGGAATCTAAAATAAAGGGAACTGATTCTGTGGGTAATTTTAATGATATGGTTGTTAGACATTCTCGGAACTGTGATGTGAGCAATGATAATGAGAACTATATTGGTAGAAATTCTGAAGCTTATTCAAAAATTAATGGAAACAGATCATGAGAATGTCAAACATTCTACAAATGGTTTGACAGGTATTATTACTCGGCATCATGCTACTAAACTTCCAAAAAATGATTCAAATAGTAAACTTGTAGTTGGTGAACATCTAGAGAATGGTAGTGTGGTCCACAGTTCTATAGATAATGAGAGTGAGGCTGCTAAGCTCCTATCCTTGGAAGATGGTTCCTTATTTTAGGTGCTTATTTTTTGTATTGATGTTGTAGTGTATATGTTTGTTTTTGAGAAAATTGCTTTTAGTCCTAATGAATCTTTATATGTTCCTTTTGGTAGGGAGGCAAAAATGGTACTTTTCTCTATAAGGGAAGGGAAATGAATGGGTCATGTGTAAAAGCTATGCATCTACATAGGTTGTAGAAATATAGTCAAGAAACTAAATGTATTTCCAGCCAAAAGTACCAAAAACACCATGAGGACAACCACTACCTCATTAGTAGAAACATATTGAAGCTTATGAAGCATCTTCCATGTCCTCGATTTTTACAAGCATTGTCTTTCAGGGGGCATTTTCTTCTAAGAGCAATGCATATTTTGAGGAAGAAATGATCCAATGAAAGGAAGAAATGCATGAAGTTACAGCTTAAGAAGGCTGACATTTTTCTTAAGTAGAAACGCTATGCAAAAATGCCTTCTGGAAAAGAATATCTAGCTGCGAAAAGTTTTGCATGTTTAGTCACTTCTAAGTATCCACAACAATCTCATGGAAAGGTTCTGTCAAACAAAATAAATGGTTGTGTTTCTGTGCAGCAAACCAAGACATCTAAAATTACAGCTGGTGTGGTTCAGAATGGGTGTAACATTGCTAAATTTTGTGATACTCTGATGCCTCTTGTAAATAGGCAACTTTCTAGTGGAAATGGTACTAAGCTAAATAAACAAAGAGAAGTTGCTACCAGACTTGGTTTAAGTAAAGCTAGACAATATTCTGATGTTGAGCAAGACTCTAAAATTAGCATAGAGAAAAAATGGTCTACTCTCTATGTTTCTGTGCAACAAACTGAGACATCAGAAATTATAGCTGGTGTGGTTCGGAATGGGTGTAGCATTGCTAATGTTTGTGGCTGAAGTAGCACGCTAAATATGCTTGCAGCAAGGTCGCTATGATAATGACGGTAGCTGGCATCACCGTCACAGTGGCCCTATCACAATGCTTGCCGTGGACATCGCAATTGTGACATCCACCCAACCATTGTGATAGCCCTTGACATCATCGCCATAGCGGCACCATCACAATTCTTACCATGGACGTCATAATTGTGACGTCCACGAAAAGCATTACAACAGACGTCGGCATCGCCGCCATGGTGACCTCGTCGCCAGATGCCATCGTGACCCTCGTCGCAATTTTTTGTGGACATCACCATTGTGACGTCCAGGGAAAGCGCCATAGTGACCCCATCGCCAAATGCCATCGCAGCCCTGCCATAATGGTTGTGGCAGATGTCACAATTGCGACGGATGCCTCAAGCATTGCGATGGGGTTCATACCATAATAAAATGGTTTCATAGTGATAGATAGGTGTTGTAATTATGACAACATAGGATAGACATCGTAATTTGTGACTAAAAAACAATGATTTCTATTACTGTCGCAGTGGCGACACATTATAGTTGTAATTGTGACACTTAGCTGTTGCAAATCGATGTCAAATGTATTAGTGACAGACTTGGGAGAAATTCTAAGAATTTTGCAACAAGCCTATCGAGAGATCAACTTTAGTATCTACTTTGATCTGATCAGGATTGGTGAGTGTAGCTTCACACCCAATGTTAGTACAATTAGTAGAGTTAATCATGACACTAGCACAACATTTTGTTCCGAAGGAAAGGGTAGTTAAGAGTGTAACTAGAGAAGTTGTATTGGACCTTTGATTGACAAAATTGAAAGGGTCTTTCGTCTCTTGAGGGTGGATTAGTTCATAAGACTCTCTTATGAGGTAGCCAAAAGATGGTATAGGGAGCACCTGGAAGAGGCTACCAACATTATTCAATCATCCTACTTTATTGAGAAGAATCCTCTAGGGAGGATAACGAGAAAGGTGGATATGACAAGGGGATATATGAAGGAGGATATTGGCTACTCTATTATTCTCTTGAGCAGAGTCATGGGACTACCAATAGCTAGACATTTGAATGTTTTTATGATTAACTTTATTGAGATTATCAAGACGGCAAAGATGCCACTTGACTAGGCCACCAATTAAGTGAGAACTTGTGTGAACAGTTTGGGGCAGTCAAGTATAAGAAGAAGTTTTATATGACTTTATACATGGTATATCTACTAGTGGAAAGGCCCACAAACTATGCTAGATTGTAGAAAAGAGGCAGCATGTAGGATCCCAATACCTGGCCTTACATTGTCTACCCTTAATTGGTGAAGAAGAAGCTCTCAACACAGAGCAAGGAATATAGGATCATGAATGATGCATTCATTTTTGCAATCATCCAATTTATTGAGGGAGATTATGTGAAAAGATTATCTTATGATGCAATTGCACAGATAACATCTCTCGGGGCCTACTACATCCATTTTACAATATTCACATATCTACGGGTAGCTAGTACCTCTATCAACCCTAAGAAGCTCCCTAGATATCCAATTGATAAACTGGTGTTATTAGAGATTGCATGACATATTGAGTCTGCATATGATAGGGTAAAAGGATAGCAAAGACCATGTTGGACATGGCCCCTAGTCATAGAATCATATTAGGTGAAGCAGAAGCAAGATATTTTATCTTTCGAGTGGGAGTGGGAACATTATCCCCTTGAGGAGTACAATTCTCTTAGGCCCTATTTTGATAATATTGGCAAAGTGGAGAGTCTAACTGGTAGAGAATTCCACCATGAAGATGCCATTGAAGACCACTAGATGAATGCAAAAATGAGTACAATGTCTGTATTAGGGACCATTGTAGGATGACTTTGTATTTGGTAGAGAAGGCTCTCAAAAAGAATTCTAGAGGAGATACTACAACAAGATTCTGTGGAGCTACTGTACCCCCTATTCAACTTGGACAAGATTGGAGAGAGACCTATAATGAACATTGAGGTTGACAGGGAGGAAGGTGATGATATTAATCATCAAGTGAGGCATGTAATCACAATGACAAAGGATTGGATCAAGAAACCCTTTCAACTTGATCCAAAACCTAATACCATGATATTTCATGTGCAAGCTCACCCAGAGAAAGGTAGAGGAAAGAAAGTTACAATTCCTACCTTTATGGCCCAGTCTCCCATTAGGCTAGAAACAATATACCAACTTGACCAACTAGTTGTATACTATCACCCTTTAGAGAGGAAAGGAAAGGGGAAAAGAAAGAGGACCTCTCCTCAATGGGCCAAAATAGAAGAGGGTCAAGTGCAAGTACCTCTCAAGCAGTAGGAAGAAAATGTACAAGGAGCTACTCAAGTCTAGGTGGATCCACAATTGCCTCCATTTGTGCCTGGCTAGTCCAAAGAGGAGGAAATCCAATAGGTCTCTATCCCTCCTCCACAAGCAGAGCCAACATCCCCTTCTACCTCTATGAAACATAAATGGATTAGGATCCATATGAAGAAGAGGCAAAGGGTGACTAAAAGAATGGTTCCTTGCCCATCTGTCCTTGAAACCATTCCAAAGGGAGAAGAGGAGGAAGAAGAGGAAGATGAAGAGGAACATGTGCCTTTACATGGAAGAACCTGGCTAGCTAGAGCCATGAAACAACAAAGGAGAAGAAGTTCCACAATAACACCGCCATCTGCCCTAGAGAAACCCTTGGAAGTCTCTTCTTTGGAAGATAAAGTACAACAATGGGTGGATGAGCAAAGTGAAGAGGGTGATGACATATTCAAAATGTTAGATTTTGATTTAATGTCCATAGGAACATAATTAGTTGGGGATAAGATCAGGGATACCTTTACAGGTGAACCCCAACAAAAAGACTAGACATAAATGCCACCAGATGCATAGGGTCCCGATCTTAATTCCCCATCTCCATCACAAGTCACGGGGGTAGATAAAGGCTCAGTTACTCCTTCGCCCAAAAGTTTAGAAGAAGAATAGGTTTAGAAGGAACCTTCACAAGAGGAGGAACCATAGAAAATAGTGACTGATGAAGTGCCAAAAGATGGACAAATGGTAGAATATTCTCAATGAAATTCCCAAGACACTGAGGTGCAAACTACAGGGTCTATAGAGATAGAGACCATAGAAGAAGAGCCCTCAAAAAGGGAAACAACTTTGAGGAGGAGTGATAAGGAAAAGAGGTAGCAGAACATACTCCTTCATCCTCAAGAGGGAGGTCTTCAACTAAGCATATCCCAATGTGGCTCAGGAAAGAAATAATGAGGAGCACTAAACCTCAATTCTGTGCTAATGAGGAAGACATTTTTGAGTTAGTTGAGATATTTAACAAGCATGAATCCCTAGTACACGAGGCAAGACCATTGGAATTTTTCAACAAAACCTAGGATCAAGATTTGTTTGCTCAAGTGGCTACCCCTCCTGATGATACAGATGTAGAAAGCTTTGGTCCTCAAGATTATCAAATCAAAGAGGTTATGCTTGGAAATCCCACATGGGATACAACCAAATTAATGGTAACCATGGGGATTAAAGAAGTTTTCAAGAACATGGAATAGGAGGAGATCAAACTTTGAACACTTTGAAGGAAAAACGAGATCCTAAGTGGATATTTATCTAAAGTTATTGGTCCTCTATATCCTGAGCACCCCAAGGAGACATTGAACACCATACTTAGAGAAGGGGTAACTATACATTCAGATCCATTTTTGAAAGCCTATCAATAGTGGTAGGAAAATTTTGAAGAGAAGGGCATTTTTACAATCTAGGGGAACTTGAAGTTACTACATGCTATACAAGAGAATGTGAATAAAATGGTGGCAATTTTGAAGTAGAATTTCACCATATTAGATGAAGTAAGGGCCTGGAGTAAGGGCTTAAAAGTTTTACAACCCATAAAAGGGCAAAGGTATAGAGTTTTGGTTGATGTTTACATAGTGGAGGAATTAGATTTGATTGATGATTGGATAGAGAAGATTGCTGATTGTAATAAAGTAATGGAGAAATTGCACGCGAAGATCCATTGGCTTAAGGACTAAGCTTGAGAGAAATTTTTTGAAGCAGAGAGACATTATAGTGATGCATGCTTAGATATTTTTGAAGATGAAGAACGGGAGAAGTTGTTGCCTATAGATGCAGTAGTGGAGAGTTTTAAGAAGATTTTTAAGGAAGCTACTAATAACAAAGACATCCAGTAGGCTTTAAGAACTAAAGAAGCCTTATTAAAATTGGATACCAAACTCGGGGATTTTGCTGACACTCGAATTGAGGTAGACAATTACAGATAGAAGGTCAAGGATAAATATGAGGCTCTAGATTTACTAGATGCAAAAAAAAAACACTGATATTATAGAGAAATTAAATGGAAAACATCCAGACATAGCTTTGGGATAAAGGCGAACAAAACCCAAAAGCTAAAATTTCAATTTTGACACTCAGTAAAATTTTGAGATTTTGGACCATTTTGAGGTGCGCAGGTCCACAAGTGCACAAGTCCCCAAATCCATAGGTGCACATTTCTAAAATTTTAACTTCGATAGTTAATTGCCAGTTCCAAAAATAGAGCTTTCCATGCATCGAAAACATATTTTAATAGCAATTTAACTCCAACAAACACCCAGTGAAGGATCAACTTTCATTTTGAGCACTTCTAGACACTTCCACTTTGATTGAAGGCTTTCTCTTTCTTTCTCCTCTCATAATTCTTTATTTTTTAACAAGTAAAGGCTCATGTATCTAATTAATGAATAAAAAATGGATGGAGTCCTGCTTAGCACTAGTTAGATTGTTAGTTTGTATATAATTAGTTTGTTTTATTAAATTAAAAATATTTTATTGCATGAAGATATCTCAGTCTCAACACAAATTAAGGAGACAATTTATTATAAATACTCCATTGTAATATGTAATCGGGGCCACCATTATTTTTTAATAAAATTATGCCTTTGGTGCTTGCATTTGGAGTGTAGTAATTCTTGCCTAAATGTGTCATTGTTTTGTGAATTTATGTTCATTGAATCATGATTGAGCCAAAAGTTTATTTCTTTGTTTCTAGTTATGCGATCTTTTTAGTTCTAGTGTTTCCTATGGTTTTGATGAATTCCACTGACATATCTAACTTGAGAAGAAAAAATCTAATTGTGTCTGCATAACTCTCTATCTCACATGAGTGCACTTTCTGTGGCCTTGTGATTTGATGAAGAGTGAAATATCATACGATTACTAAGTTTCTCACTAATGATTGCATCAGTGGAATTGAGGAAGCACTGCTCCTACTTTCATTGGTTACCCACCAATTTCTTTGAAAGCTTAACTCACAGACGTGTTGTTTTCTATAGCTTATATCAATTAAGATTTCAATTTCATGTTATTTTCTTTAAAGTTTTGTTATTTTTTATGCTAATGCCCTTGTTAGAATAGGAATTCATTTTAGTTACACTGTTAGATTGCATTCATAAAAAACATAAAAAATACAAAAACATAGTTCTTATTGCATGTTTTATTTTGAAGCAAACCACAGATTCTTCATCTCATTTGAGATCAAAACAAACCAGCAAAGGCCTCCTCATGAAAATTCACATTTATCTTCAACTAAGAAGATTCTAGTAGGTCGCAAGATTGCCCATAACCTTGGAGTTGATTGACAAAATTAGCTTTTCAAGAGAGGAGTTCATGAGAAATCCTACCATTTAGCATCGTGCATAACGATAACTCAATAGAAGTGGCACTAGAAGGAGGGCCACACTTTTAATTCTCAAAAAAAAGTTGAAAATTTGCCAAAGTTTTAAAATTATGTACTTTTTGCAAAATTCTATGCTTCCCACAAGTTCAAATTTTTTTCTAAGTTTTTGAGAAATTCAGGTGCATAGGTGCACAGGTCCGTGACTACGTAGGTGCACAAGTGTGCAAAACTCTGTGGTGCACAAAATTAAGTGGTGTGAGAAAGTGTACTTTTGTAGAGGTGCACTTTTTCTAGAATTAATATAAACTAGAGGGTTCTGATCCAGAATCCCCATTTTAGTGAGCGTTAAGATCTTCACCAAGTGCACATGAGTTTCTAGAGCTCACCCACTTCCACAAACCACATAGTGATAAAGGAAGGCCTTGAATTCAACCACTTCCATTCAAACTTTTATCATCTTCTTCAAATCCACCTCCACTCCAACCACTTGGTGGACCACCACATATTCCAATAGTTCCACCTCAACAACCACCTTTAGGTCTGCCAAACCCTCTGATGGCATTTTTTTGCAAATGCTATAGACTCACCAATAAACTTGAGAGGTGCACTCAATGACCTCCCCAAAAATCCTGAGAAGTTTTGCCCAAGGTTCATCTATGGTGAGACACATATTGCCAAAGATCACATCAAGGTATTCAAAGAAATTTGCAACCAAAAGTAGGTTGCTAATGAGGATGTGGTTCTTCGTTTATTCCCCTATTGTTTGGAGAAAATTTCCTTTAATTGGTATGTTAATTTTCCACTTGGATGTATTGGAGATTGGGATACTTTTGAAAAATTGTTCCTGGAACAATTCAAAATATTTGTGAGCCCAGTTGTGATACATCAAAAATTCATATCAATCAAAAGGGACCCAGCTAAGATAGTTTCTCGATTCAACCATCACTTTCATATGGCATATTGCAAACTAGAGACACCAACATTATACCAGTTGAAGCCTCTATTTAGATTTATCTGAATGCTATGGACCATCTTACTGCTATTTTTCCAAGAAGACTTCCTACAACAAATATTGACACATTGGATAAAGTCTTCACAAAGGCAATTACCTTCACTAAGCAAGCTAATCCTAATAGAGGAGGATTAATGCTTCCAACTCCAGCTCTAACAACGATACCGACATACCTTGTTGAAGTACCCAAAATGCCTAGTTAATTCATACCTATGAATCTAGTTCCATTACAACAAGCACCCACTCCATAAAATCCCACTCTAATGTATCCAAGGTATGAACCTCTGAAAGTTGCCTTCTTTGAGAAAAAGGTAGCTGGGCCCACTGAAGAAGACAATAGTTTTGTTTCCAAGTTTGGTTAGATGAAAAAGACTATGTCCCAAATGAATAATGAACTGACTCATCTAAGGTTGTCACAAGGACAAAACAACAACTTCCAAAGGAACAACATAGGTCCTTACAATAACAATAATGGCCAAAATTATAACAAGAACTTCAGTAGAAACAACAACAATAATGTAGGAAAAAACAATGGGGGGAACAATTTCAATCCTCCTGATCATAATAATGGCTTCCAAATACAGAACTGATAGTGGAACCCTCAACTGAATAATGGAAGCATTCCTACCGACAACAACAATAACAATATGCAAATGTTAATCAGTATGACAATAGTCAGAATGCATCTATACAATTTAATGCTATGCTACTAGAATCCTACGATTCCACATAGAATGTGTATGTAGAACAACCAGCTAGCAAAGAGTTCTCTTGTCCATTCAATCAAGAACTTGGCCTTCAACATTAAGAGGTCTTTGCTTTTTGTAATCAAAATCAAAATACATATAATCTAAGAAAGAGAAAGGAACCTTTGATAGATAGAATTCCTCAAGCTTTGCAACCAACTCCTCCTGATCCAAGAGCAAGTAACAATCTGACACTAATTAGGCCACTATATGGAGGAAAACAAAATTAGAATCTAGTGAATGTACTAACAATATTGAAAATTTTTGCTTGGTCTATTGAAAAGTATAGTGCCATGGAAGACTTGAAATGAACCAAAGCAAATATGTCTATGTTTGACATGTCACAAAATTGTCCACAATAGAAAGAAGCACTCATGAATACTCTGGATTATACAAAGTTACCCCACAATATGAATATTGCCCCTCAAAAGATAGTTTCTCAACAAGTAAATGCTGTAGAAGTGATGTCCACTATGTTGACAAGGTTGAAGTACCCCTATTTTTGTTCAGTATTAGGATATATGGAAAGAATCTCTATAATTGCTCGATTGATTCAAGAGCCTTATGTAATGTCATGCCACTATCAATAGCACAAAGGTTAGGGGCAAGTCCTCAACCTTCCAATTAGATAGTGAAATAGTTGGACAAAATCAAGGTGAAAGTCATTGACATATTGAAAGACATTCTGATATAATTGGCAATCAATCTCTAAATTCAAGATGTCATTGATATACATGTGGTTGACATTCCAGAGATGTATGGGTTTCTCCTAAGTAGAGAATGGACAAAATGCCTAAGAGGATGGTTTTCTACAGATTTCACTCAGCTATGTTTACCATGGAAGCGATTGAACAATCAAATCAAGATAGATGTAGAACCCAAATTGAAAATGATGGTCATAGAATACAATGCTTCGAATGAGGTGGCATTCCTCCAATTGAATTTGGGCTCATAAAAAGTGATGGCATTTAATATGATTCCCACCAAAACATCAAGCGATTAGGATAAACAACTCAAGATATCACTCCCAAAGGATTAGATCATAACACAATTCATAGATAGCATGGTGACTAATTTGCAAGGCTTGGGAGAAGAAGCCGATCCTACTATCTTACTCCTCCCAAGATTTTTTTGGTTGCACTCTGAATATGAATGCTCATCATGCCAAGAAGCAATTACAAAGGTGTTAACTGCAAGGAAAGAATAACCAAATTCTAGAAAATGGACCCGTGGGAAATCAAAGTCATATAAACTCAACCGAGTTAGCAGAGAAGATTGAAGGAGAAACTGAAGATCTAAATTTATCATATAGAAATACCTCTTTAGATGATGGAGGTATGTCTTCTCCTCCCTTGGGGATGATCAAGATTTAGAGAAGAAGACAGTATGTGAAAGGCCAAGGGTGGACTTCGATTGTCATTCATCTTGAATCCAAAAAAAATGAAATTAAAGAATTGATAAAGGAAATTCAAGACAAACAAGAACAACATACATTTCCTCTATTGACATGTTACAAAGGGGAATCATCAAGTCCATCTAGCAAGAGGTTGCAATGGGTTCCCAAGAAACAATCTTTTAACTACCAGGTGAAAGAGAAGTTAAGAATGAACAAACATAAGGTTAGAAAGCCCAAGGAAGATCCAATTTGGACACTTTGCTTTGATGGTTCCAGATGCAAATTAGGAGCTAGTGTAGGTATAGAACTAGTTAACCCAAAAGGCAAGTCTTTTTATGCAACATATCAATTACAATTTAGATGTACTAATAATGCTATAGAATACAAAGCATTGGTTCGAAGAATCCTCTTTGCACTCAAGAAAGGAGTCACGACTCTCGTAATCGAAGGAGATTCTTAGTTGATTATTCAAAAAGTAAAATTATTTTACTCTTGCAATGAAAAAATGTTACTTTCTTATAGGAAGAGAGTATAGGATTTACTGGATGATTTTAAAGCTTTAAACATAAGGTCCATTCCAAGGAGGAAGAATATGGTGGCAGATGCTCTTGCTATTTCAGCAAGTGCACTACAACTAGTTGAAAGAATGAAGTTGAAAAGATTTTTAGTAGAGTTGGTTGCTGCTCCATCTATTCTAGACAATATTACAAACTTTCAAGTCTTTCAGGATGATCAACACATACTTGAGTTTATCATGTGCAATGGTCACTTTAAAGGTCAAGAAATTGATGACAATCCGGATGACAAATGTGAGGATAATGAACTTGAAGATAAAAATGGGATCCTAAATTTAAAGACTAACACTATTTCCAAGGGGATGGTTGAGTTAGAGTGCATTTTTGATCATGATGAATCAACACTTAATAAAAGAATGATCTAGGAAAAGGGGATTGAGGAGTGTGATGCATACAACTTAGGAACTAAAGATGATCTGAGAAAGGTCCAGATAGGGAAAGCGCGCAATGCACAAGAAAGGGAAGATATGCTCAAATTACTTATCGAGTATAAAGATGTTATTGCTTGGAGCTACGAAGAACTAAAGACATATGACCCTGAAATTATAACCCATGACATCCTGTTGAAACCTAATGCCAAGCCTTTTCAACAAAGACAAAGACCTATTAATCCTATCATCATTGAACCATTGATAATGAAAGAAGTTAAGAAATTATTGGATGCCAAGATCATATTCCCCATTTTCCAGTTTACATGGGTGGCTAATTTGGTTCCTGTACGGAAGAAGATTAGAGAGATTCACCATTGTGTTGATTTTTGTAACTTGAACATGGCATCTCAAAAGGAAAATTATCCTTTACCCTCACTAGAAAAGGTTCTACAAATTGTAAATGGTTCAAAAATGATGTCTTTCTTAGATGGATATTTAGGATATAATCAAGTGATGGTTGATGAAGGAGATCAACTAAAGATGGCTTTTACAACTAAATGGGGAACTTTTGCCTACAAGAGAATGCCTTTTGGGTTGATTAATGCATGGGCTACATTTCAGTGAGCCATGGATGAAGCTTTTAAGGGATTTTTAAATAAGTGTATAGTCATCTACATGGATGATTTAACCATTTTTTCAAAACATTAAAGCACTCAAATTGCTGATTTAAGGTGGGTATTCAATAGATGTCAAAGGTACAACATATCCCTCAATCCCAAGAAATGTTCAGTTGGAGTCACTAAAGGAAAACTCTTGGGTCATATCATTTCTAAAGTCAAGATCTCCATTGACATTGATAGAATCAAAGCTATTCTAAAGTTGTCACCTCCCCATAGTCAAAAAGAACTCAAGTCTTTCTTTGGGAAGATAAATTTTGCGCTGAAATTCATAAGCAGATTTGCACAAATAGTTCATCCCCTTAATGATTTACTCAAAAAGGGGGCGAAGACAGAAATAATGCTTTGCATTAATCAAAGTAGTGAAGAAGTTCTATCATTACATACTAAGTAAGGTGTACACAATTGTACCTGATCCAACAGTAAAGATGCTTTTGATGCAGAATGAACTCGATGAAAAGTGAGGAAAATGGATGGCCATACTTCAAGAATTTGATCTGGAAATTCAACCTATGAGATTGGTCAGAGGTCAAGGATTGTCAAGAATGATAGTTGATAACTAGATTGGTGATGAAAAGAAATTTGAGTTTGAGAAATAAATAGATAATGACGATCAGAAGAAAATGATAGAATCTCAAGTTGACATTGGCCAAGGTGTGGTGATAGACATTTGGTATCAAGATATTATTTATTATCTTCTACAAGACCATGCCCTAGTTAGATGAGTAGTTCACAATGTAGAGGACTCAAAATGAAGTGTGAGTCCTATATGCTACATGATAGAAAATTGTACAAGAGAAATTATGAAGGGATCTATCTAAAATGCTTAGGTCATGAGTAAGAAAAAGAAGTCTTAGAACATTTTCATGATAAATATGGTATAGGACATGGTTCAATAGAAGCAACTTCTCATATGATTTTAAGATCCAATTATTTTTGGCCCAAGATATTCAAAGACACTTTTGAGCATGTAAGTTCTTGCCACACCTGTCAAACCAGTGCCATTAGAGAAAGCCACCTGACAATGCCATTACAATCAGTGTACAAGGTGTCCCCTTCACAAAGTGGGGGCTAGATTTCATTGGTTAGGTCAATCCACCATTGTCAACTAGGCACACATTTATCCTCATAGCTATGGATTACTATACACGATGGATAGAAGTAGAAACATTAAGAAATTGCACTACTAAGGTGGTAGTAGACTTCTTGGAAGAACACATTGTTACCAGATTCAAATGCCATTCACCCTTGTGTACGATAACAGGTCTACTTTTGAATTGGTATTCTTGACCCAATGGGCACTTGAAAATCAGGTCATCATCAAGTTCTCTTCAAATTATTACCTACAAGGAAATGGGGTAGCTGAATCTACAAACAAGAACTTGGTCACAGTAATAAGATGATTGTTGAAGGAGAACCCTAGAGATTGGCATACACAACTCAAATATGTCTTATGTATAGATTGATTAAGAGTCAAAAATGCTTTGGGGGATTCTCCATACTTGCTTGTTTATGGACAAGAACCAATGTTCTTGCTTAACCTCAATATTCCTATTCTGAAGTTAATGAGTGGATACGTCGAAGATGCTGAAAAAGTACAAATCATATTGGTGAATCTCTTAGAGATGGATGAAAAATGGATAGCTACATTGGAGCATATGGCTAAACATCAAGTTGTTGTGAAGAGATGGTTCAACAACAGAGCCATGATAAAATCCTTTAGGATTTCTGACTTGGTTCTACTCTGGGGCAAGGCAAAAGAAAAATCGGGCAGCCATACCAAGTTTCAACACTTGTGGACTAGTCCATATCAGATCGCATAAATCCTTGGAGAAAACCCTTTTAAGCTCAATTCCTTACAGGGGGAATTTTTCCCCTTGCCAGTAAATGGGAAATTTCTAAAACATTATTTTGAGGCCTCAAAGAATGCCAACAAAAAATAAAAAATTATTTAGGTTTTACTTCTACACTTAGTTAGATTTTGTTTCTGCAGTTAGTTAGCTTTTATTTTTTGCAAGTGTGTTTGTTTTCAGTTGTGTGTTTTCTTTCAATCATGTCTTTGTTTCCAAAGTTGTGTCAGTCCCAGGGGGTAAGGTACACTTGAGATTTTATCTTGAGATATTTCACTAAATACTCTTTGCTTCTGATTTTGGGAAGAGGTATTTCTTTGTTAAAACATTTGGATGATTGTGTGTCTTATACCAACTAAGCAAAAAACATTTCTTGTGGAAATAGGGAGACTTTTAGTCTTGAATTCAGGGTTCTAAACCAATGAGCTCTCAACAATTTGCAAACTTAAGAATCAATCATCTTAGGTGTTGTCCAATTAAGGTTGAAGACAACAAGGGACAATTCAAAACTCCAATTGGTTCAAATAGGAGGGGTCTTCTTGATGGATTGCTAAGATAATTGTTTGGCGCGAGAGTTTCTAAAATTTCTAAAAGAGGAATGCAAGGGATGTTCATGAAGGATTAAATCCAAGAAGTGACATTGATGTCCTAGCTACATAGTCTAAGCGTAGTCAGGATATAGAAAAAAAGAAAATAAAGAAAAGAAAAATAAAAGAAAAGGATGGTGTTAAGACTAAATGATTCTAAGGATCTAAAATGGCAAAAAGATATGATTTCAAAATGAAGTATCTTGCACTAAAATGTTGCTTCATCATGTAGTGACATTACAAGCTACACAGAGTGATTCTTCAAAATTTGCCAAAAAATTAAAAGAAAGTGATAGCTCACTAAGAGCCCTCGAACTGATTCTCTCATCTATTCAAGCAAATGATCAGTAAACAACCTTCATGAAGATTCTAAATGGATGAACTAGGGAGGGTAGAAGATTGTTTCCGTGTTGTCAAAAAACTTTGATAGACTGCATCCTGGGATGTCAAAGGGAATGAATACACTAATCACACATTGAGCTTGAAGGATGTGGGTCCTGAAGTTTTGACTATGAAATCATTTGAAATATGCTTGAGGCATTGGGAATTTGGTTGGTGTTTGACACACATTGAAAGAATATTTGCTGATGAAGAAATGTCTTTATCATTTCTTTCTTTTTTTGGGGCTATTTATTGTGGTTCCACAACACATGCCCCATTTTGATTAGGAAATGTGGAACCCTTACTTTTTTTGGATTTAGGTCAATTCTGAGGCCCCAAGTCCACATCCCAATGTAGAAGGCTATGTCTTTTGAAAAATAAAAAAAATCCAAAAAATTAAATTAATTGAAAAAACCTAAAAAATAAAAAAAAATAAAAAAATAAAAAAATTGGAAAAGTCAATTTTTAAAAAAATTAAGTGTGCACTTAACATGGCACGTAGGAGCACATCCCACCCTTTGGTGATGTGTAAGTGTGCACCTACATAGGGTCATAACTGCGCACCATCAAAGGGGGTTAAAGTTATATAAACCCCAACCTCCTTTCATTTCCCTCACTTTATGCATTTTATTTCTTTGCAAAGCTAGTTTCATGTCTCACTGAACTTCGCACTCAAGACACTTGTGCCTTTCGCACTCGTCGACAACTGCAGTCACCATAGCTTGCAACTTGTTGCACTTCACACACCAATTAAGGTGTGTAAAACATCCCTACTGCACACCCTCAAACTGCTATATTCCTCAAAAACATAGACCACCACACCTTCGTCAAGCTCTTGTCTTGCAACTACACACCTAAATTTGGTGCACTCCTCCTTTTCCTCATGACTACCAACATGAGCATGGTGCAAACCTATGCACCCCCTACAATTAAAACCCCCAAAAATGCAAAAAATAAAAGGCGTGTGGTAGTGCACCTGATCTAGTGCGTGCCTGCACACCCCATTAAGAAAAAACTTAAACTCAGACATTGGGTGTGTGCTTCGCACCCAACTTGGTATGCAAGTTCACACCCAAAACTTATTTTAAAAAAAGAACATAAACAAAAACCTCCAACGTATGCAATGAATGCAAGCAAAAAGGGGGTGCATGATATGCACCCGATTTGGTGTGCTCCTGCACACCCCATATCCAAACCCTCTAGAACTCACATGCAAAACACCAAAAAATATCAAGTACGTAGGTGCACACCTTATTTTTTAAATTTGATTTTCAAAGGAAAAAGGGATATTGGGGTTTTTTTTACACATTTAGCTTTTTGGAATTTTGTTTTGAGTAAGATTAATTATTTTCATAATCTTGTCATTTTGAACTAATGGGCATCTCTCTTTTGTCATGTAGACATAGTGGCATCATCATCTGGTGAGAAGATGGCACCGAAGCCCATGGTTTTCAAGTTCCAAGGGGTCCCATCAAAGTCAAGATTTTGAGATGACTATGCAAAGATAAAAGACACTGATTTGGGACACACAAACTTGGGATAATTTCTAAGAATTTGCAAGAAGCCTACAGAGAGATCATCTTTGGTATTTTCTTTGATTTGATTAGGGTTGGTGAGTGCAGCTTTGCACCTAATGTTAGTACAATCAGTGGAGTTAATCATGACACTGTCATAGTACTTTGTTCTAGAGGAAAGGGTAGTTAAGAGTGTAATTGGAGAAGTTATACTAGACCTCCAACTTGACAACATTGAAAAGGTCTTTCATCTCCTAAGGGTAGATTAGTTCATAAGACTCTCTTATGAGGAAGTTAAAAGGTGGTATAGGGAGCACCTAAAAGAGGCAACCGACATTATTCAATCATCCTACCTTATTGAGAAGACTCCTCTAGGGAGGATAATAGGAAAGGTGGATATGACAAGGGAATATATGAAGGAGGATATTGGCTACTCTATCATTCTTTTGAGAAGAGTCATGGGTCTACCAGCAACTAGACATTTGAATGTTTTTATGATTAACTTTATTGAGACTATCAAGATGGTAAAGATGCCACCTAACTAGCCCACCACTTTAAGTGAGAACTTGTGTGAACAATTGGGGGTGGTCAAGGATAAGAAGAAGTTTTATATGACTTCATACATGGTATATTTGCTAGCGGAAAGGGCCACAAACTACCCTAGATTGTACAAAAGAGGCAACATGCAAGATCCCAATGCTTGGCCTTACATCGTCTACCCTCAATTGGTGAGGAAGAAAATCTCAGTATAGAGCAAGGAATACATGATCGTGAATGATGCATTCATTTTCACAATCATCCAATTTATTGAGGGAGATTATGCAAAAAGATTATTTGATGATGTAATTGCACAAATAACATATCTCAAGGCCTACTACATCCATTTTAAAACATTCACATATCTATGGGTAGCTGGTGCCTCTGTCAACCCTAAGAAGCTCCCTCGATATCCAAGTGATGAATTGGTGTTGTTGGAGATTGCATGATAGATTGAGTTTACATATGACAGGGTAAGAAGACAACGAAGACCATGTTGGACATGACCCTTGGTCATAGGACCATATCAGGTGAAGAAGAAGCAAGATATTCTGTGTTTCGAATGGGAGTGGGAACATTATCCCCTTGAGGAGTATAATTCTCCTAGGCCCTATTTTGATAATATTGGCAAAGTGGAGAGTCTAGCTGGTAGAGAATTCCAACATGAAGAGGCCATTGAAGACCACTGGATGAATGCAAAAAAGATTGTAATGTCCATATTAGGAACTATTGTAGGATGACTTTGTATTTGGTAGAGAAGCCTCTCAAAATAAGCATTCTAGAGGAGATACTGCAACAAGCTTCTGGGGAGCTACTAGACCCCTTATTCAACTCAGACAAGATTAGAGAGAGACCTATAATGAACGTTGAGGTTGATAGGGAGGAGGGTGATGATATTAATCATTGAGTGAGGTATGTAATTAGAATGACAAAGTATTGGATTGAAAGAAACCCTTTCAACTTGATCCAATACTTGATACCATGATATTTCACGTACAAGCCCACCTACAGAAAGGTAGAGGAAAGCAAGTTACAATTCCTACCTTTGCGGCCCTGTCTCCCATCAGGCTAGAAATAGTATACTAGCTTGACCACCTGGTTGGATACTATCACCCTCTAGAGAGGAAAGGAAAGGGGAAAAGAAAGAGGACCTCTCCTTAGCGGGCGGAAATAGAAGAGGGAACTATACTCAGAGAAGGGGGAACTATACTTTTAGCTTTAGAAGAAATCATTGAATTGTGCCTGCATAACTCTCTATCTTGCATGAGTGCACTTTCCATGGCCTTGTGATTTGATGAAGAGTGAAATACCATACGATTACTAAGTTTCTCACTGACAATTGCATCAATGGAATTGAGGAAGTGCTACTCCTACTTTCATTTGTTACTCATCGATTTCTTTGAAAGCTTAACTTGCAGATATGTTTTTTTCTATAGCTTATGTCTATTAGGATTTCAATTTCATGTTATTTTCCTTAAAGTTTTGTTATTTTCTTTAGTAACCCCCTTGTTAGAATAGGAATTCAATCTAGTTGCATTATTAGATTGCATTCATAAAAAACATAAAAGATACAAAAACATAGTTCTTTTTGCATGTTTTATTTTGAAGCAAAGTGTAGATTCTTCATCTCATCTGAGATCAAAACAACCAGCAAAGGCCTCCTCATGAACATTTACATTTATCTTCAACTAAGAAGATTCCAGTAGGTTGCAAGATCACCCAAAACCTTGGAGTTGATTTGCAAAATTACCTTTTCAAGAGAGGAGTTCGCAAGAATTCCTACCATTTAGCATCGTGCATAACAACAGCTCAACACTCATGAAAAATATGTTCCAGGATTTCCTTCCTTTCCTTCAGCCTTTTGAGGTTTTCATTAGTGACCCTCAAATCTTCATTTTAAACACTAGTTGGAGGCCATGGGGTATTCCTCTCAAGGTCATGATCACCTTTTTTAGTAGGATGATGGGGGAGTTGAGATTCTCCCCCTTTTCACCCCCCAGAATATCAAGGGTATTATTCTTATGAGTATCTAAGACATGAAATGGAAGGGGTCTCAATTGACTACTATTCTAATCCTTATCCTTTTTAAAATTTTATTCTTCCTCTTTTCTAACATATTTCCTCTGGGAGCTCTTATTCTTCTATTTTTTTTTGTTGTGGTTTGCACTCACTATTGTCAGTGGATCTGAAGCTAGGGGTTCTCAAGTTTAGGTCCAAGGAAAAAATTGACCCTCTTCTTATTATTTCTTAGGGATTGCCTCCTTCCACCTTCAATTTCAGCATCCAAGTCCACAACCTATAAATCCTTCTCAATTTTTATTTTCTTCAAGAGGGAGGGTTTTGGAGATTTTTTTTCAAAAATAAACAACACCTTAGTAGATATTTGAGGGGTACAAGTAGAAAGAGTTGGATTAGAGAGAAATACATGAAAATTTATAGGCTAGATAGGGAAAAAGTTATTACGAAAAAAATATAATTTATACATAAAGGCCTAGTGTAGGATAGTGTAGGGTTTCCATTTTTAAATATTCTCCCTAACCCTTAAGATATTGCCTTCCATAGATTGAAAAAGAAAAAATTAGAAGGATTTGAGGTCATGATTCTACAAATGATTTAATATGGAGAAATTGTAATAGTAGAAAATTTGAAATCTAACTTTAAGTGTGATATATCACATAATACCATAGTACACCTCCTTCCAAGGGTCTAAAAACTTCCTTCTAAAAAAACCACCACGATCACAATCAAGCGATTCTCCATGTCAAATTTTTTTATTGAGATTCATTTTATTAGCTACATGGGTTTTCTTCCTCCATTTTGTGCCCCCCAGGGAGAAATCACCAACTTTGGCTATGACATTTTTTTAAATCTCAAAGGAGATCTCATTTACTACCACCCTCCTATTAGTCCAAGAGTTCACAAACTATATAGACATTGCTTCATCATATCCTTCAATGCACTACATAAATGGCACCAAACCACCCTCTCTTAGAAATGTCCATGCCACATCTTTGTAGGTTTCAATAGTGCAATAAATTGTAGAAATAGTTATGAACCAATTGATAACTGAATTTAAACAAAAAATACAAACTAAAAGGAAAAAATAAAGGGAGAATGTCCCTAATGGATCCTACACATTTTTAAATAGATTTCCATTCTCATGGATAAATTCCTTATTGAAACTCTAAAAATTAAATTCATGGTATTATCAACCAAGGTACTCCCCTTATTGGTATTCCTTAATCTAGTAGTAGGCCTAGGAAAAGTGATCTTCTCCATCTTCTTGGTGATAGCATATGAATCCCCAACTAAATCCATATCTTTGAGATTTATTTTTCATCTAACTTGATACTAAGTAAAGGTGAAGTAAAAGGACCATTAGATGGGGCCTACATTACATCTACCTAATCAATTAATTTTGCCAAGCTTTTATATAGTTATTCATAGTCATAGCACTCACAACTAGATTTGCCTTAATTTTCTCTTTGAATTTATTTAGGGTGTCTTCAATTCTATTATTATGCTTCTCATGGTTTCCCTTCATATGAATAATATCTTTGGTAATTTTTGGGTACTAACCATGGTTTTATCCAACTTCTAACTACTAGGGGAGGATCTATCTTTTAATCCATTGATTTTATCCGAAATCAATCCAAGGAGAAGATGTTGGCTCTTTGTCATTTTATTTAAGTCTATGCCAATGTCTAGATTTAATAACATAGAGTACCCCTTCTCAATTGGGGTGTCCTTCTCGAGATCTCAATGTGGATATCCACATGGATTCTTATGTGGAAATTATTCTCAGTAACCTAAACATAATGGTTAGGATAAATGGGAAAAAAATTAAAAGTATACTTGACTTGTTTCATCCAAGAGGATTTAGTATTATCCTCCATTAAGAAGGAGCTAGAGGAAACCCTCTTATCGTTTGATTTACCAAGAAATAAAACTCTAACTTTTCCTTTTCCTTTCTTATGAGACATGGGATTTAGGAAATTGAGAATTCTACATTATATATGTAAATCATTTAACCCCTCATTATAAGAAAATTTCAATTTATTTTAGAAGATAAAGTATCTAGGATTAATTTACTTTTTATTTCAAATGAAGATAATTTTTTTATTCAGCTCAATATTAAAAAAATCTATTTTGCATAGAATTTTAGAATCCATGTATCTAAAATGACCCTAAACTCAAATTTGAGCCCACTATTGCTGGTATAGAACTAATGGATTAGTATAGAGTGGGTCAAGCCCACCTCATAGTTAGGAATTATCCCATATTCAATAATTTGTGCTCAATTTTGAATTAGATAGAAGTCAATATTTCTAATGGGATCCCGGAATCCAATTTATCCTCCTTTAGCCCCAACCTATCCAAGTAAGTCATAAGAGAACCTCCATTTTTTTTGCATCCACTATCATGTTATAAACTCAAGGAGTTATCAAGCATTAGATTTAAATCAAACTAGTAATTGCACATTCAAGCACTCAAGAAGTTTTATGTACTTGAGAATTCAAGTTATTTATTCTCCTTTATTGTAATCTTAAAAAAAATTCATACAAGAATGATCTTTATAGTTTCCTATAAATTTTTTGTCGATTCATGGTAGATTGCATCAACATTTATGATACAACTTCAACAAAAAATGCATTATCAAGGTATAGAATACATTGTTTCTCATATATGACATCTACCTCGATTAATTTTGTTTTCCTTTCAAAAAAAATATTTTTATTTAATAGTTAATTAAAAACTGAGTGTTTAGCTTAGGTAAACTCATTTCCATAACCCTTATTCTCATTTTTTTCTAGATATTACTAGTGGCATAACTATGCAGATAGCTATAGGAATGTTTCATACAATGTTAAATTGGCTGAATTTTTATCATATTCTACATGGTATAAAGTGATTTTGATATAACTATAATCCTTTGAGGTGCTCCATAGCTTCCTTTTCAGAATAATTTGGTATTATAGGTTGATTTTTCTTTCATCCTTCTAAATCTACTATCAAAATTAGGTTTAAAGTCTTTTATCGACCTACATTCACATTATTTTTCTTTTTCCTTCCATCCTTTCTCACTATGGTCATCTTTCATAATATAGAAGGGTGATTACATCCTCTCAACACTTTAGATTATTTTATTCTATTAAATCACCTTTCTTCCACTATAAGATAAGATAGGCTTAACATTCCTAAATTTTGTATGTTAGAATAGGTCATCCTATACACAAGATCTAGTTTATAGGCAGCTAGAAAGAAGGTCAATATGTGAATAGTATTCTAATGAGGTGAGTCTAAAGATGTAAAGGCTCTCCTTAAATATGAAAGAGTGGGCCTAAGGAAAAGGACAAGGTTCAAACAAAATTTTGAACTTAGAGGAATTAGAGTTACAATATATCTCAATAATATCTCACTAAATTAGTAATGAGATTACCTAGCTAAAATTGCGTATTGAGTAAATTGGTAGAACACATTTACTCCATTACCCCACCCCCTTAAATAAAACTAAGGGAGTACAAAAATAGAGTAGAAAAAATTTATGAAAACAAAAAATCCATGTTACATACCCATTTAAAATGGTAATGTAGTCTCTGAGAACTAGATAAAAAGAATAAATCCCAATGAAGCAAACTCTTCTCCAAAATAAGGATAAAATAATGCACCATAAAGTAAGGAGATGCATAGACTTGAATACTTGAACATGCTTGAAGAAGAAAACCTTCTTACTTGCTAGTGGAGATGAGATAACTTGAGAATGAGATATGAAAATAAATCCCCCAAGCCTCCTTCTATGCTTTTATTTGAGTGGGAAAATAGTTCAGACTGATAGGTGAGGTAACTAAATTAATTGGTAAACTTGAGAACTTTTGGGCTCTAAACCTTGCAATCACCAAGACTAGGTTGACCCAAGTTAAAAGAGATTACAACCTTATGTTATAAAAAATATACTATGGAATTGATTATCTTTATGCAATAATGATTATAGCCATACATTATAAAAAAATATAGAAAGATTATTAACTGTAACATCCACCTCATGTTAAAAGAGAAGGAAACACTAAAAAACCTGTCCACTTAATTAGAAGTACATATTGGTTCAATATAGGCAGATGAAATGAAAATTGACTAAGAAATATCATATATATTACAATAATCTACAATCTATTGAACCTGTATAAAGATGTTGATCTATTTCTGCAATCTAATGAACTTGTATAATAATAGCGATTTATTTAAAACCCAAGTTGTGTAAGCACATAGTATAATAGCAATAAAAATAACAATAATAATTAATAATAATAATAAAATTCTCTTTCATAGTTCCCAAAGCTAAATCTAAGAATTATAAGAATTATTTAAATGTTGTGAAACCCTACTTTCTTATAGTGCATGTAATGAAGTACTGCTCTGATACCACTAATGAAGGTCCGCTCTGAAACCACTTGATGAAGGGCCACACCACCCTTACCAACTTATAACCAAAAATTCCACTAGCTCTTCTTCAACTTTATCCAAGATCCTAGCATAAACTACCTCACATTCGGCACTTTGTCTACACACTCACAACTCTACTACAATCCTGCTGTAAATTGCCTCACATTCGACGCTCTGTCCACAGACTCAGGAAAACTCACTCTTCACTTCCTCTTCCTCTTTCAAACCTTGAAACTTTCCAAGCTTTCCAAGCTTCCACTACTCAAGTTTCTCCTTCTCGAGCTTCTACTCCTTGAGCTTCTCCTTGAGCTTCTACTCCTCAAGCTTCTCCAAGCTTCTACTCCTCAAGCTTGATTAGAAATGCTCATATGCCTTGCTTAAATAGGCACTTACCAGCCAATACATGACTTATCCACAACCTTCTAGAATTCCTCCACAACCTTCTACAACTTCCATAACCTTCTACAATATCCACAACTTTCTACAATATTCATAACTTTCTAGAATTCTACCCACACACCTCGATAAATGGAATGACAACCATTTATTTTTTATTTTTTCTATTATGCCACCTATGCACCTCGAAAATAGAAATCCTCTTTTTCTTTCTTTTCTCCTTTTCCCCTTTTTAATTTTTTTTAAAATTATTTCTCCTCTAATTTTCGTCACTTTCTCTCTCCTCCATTTTTTTTTCAACTTTTTTTTCCAATAATTTTTCCATGCAAGATGCTTCTGCATCAACATGTTAGAGACATCAATAAGCTAATGAGAAATCTAAATATAACATATAAAAACCATATCAATATGAAATCTAAATATAACATACAAAAACAACATCTATATGTATCTTTTTAATTATTATTAATTAATCTTGAGTAGATTTAAACCCAAGTCCTCTCAGATAAGAAGCTCAAAATTTACCCTTGTATTATAGGCTCTTGCCTTTGAAGGATGTGTACATGTATTTATTGAAGTTATTTTGCTGCATTTTTATCTTAAATATTATACGAGTTGGATTGTGATAATTTTGCATGAAAGATGTGTAAATATGCTAAATGTGTTTTGAGCATGTCTTTAAAGAACACCCAATATTATATGAAACAAGGAAACAATCTCCAATTATTGGTTTGGTATTTGTAAAGTTTTAAATAACATTATGTATCATACTTTGACTAGTTGAACTATGAATTTCCCTACTGTAGCTATATTGTACATAGGGAAGACTTTCACCCCATGTATGAGGATGTTTTGAGTAATACATACACAATGTTTGAATGATCATGCAATTGACAACCTCAGTTTGACCATCTCTCTGAGGATGGAATGCATAGTTTTGTCTCCATCATTTCCCATAATGAAGACTAGAATCTACTTAGAAGCCAACTATCCCTGTTTGAAATAATACTGCTTGGTAGCCCAAAATGAATCCAAGCATGCTCAAAGAAGAGCTTTGCAGTGTCTTATGTAGAAATTGCCTTTCTACAGGCTACCAAGATTGCCATTTTTGAAAATCTATCTACAACAACATATACACAATCATGCCCATGTTTAGTGGTAGGAAGGCCACACATAAAATCCACAAAAATTAAATGTCAAGGCTTCTCTAGAATGACAAGTGGTAGATATAAACCATACTTACAATTTTCAAGATTTTTAATGGCACATGTTGTACATGTGTGAACATATGCAATCACATCATTTTTCATTTTTGGCCAATAAAAATATCTTTGAAGTATAGTAGTAATTTTACCTATTCCAAAATGTCCTATAACCTTGATGTAGTGAGCTTCCCATATTAATTTCTTGCATTCTGCCTCAAGTACACATATTTGGCCAATGTGGCAAAGAATTCCCTCTTGAAAATAAAAATTATTCCCATGTTTACCTTTTACAATCTAACTATGTACTCTAAAACTTCATTATCATGTTCATAAAAGTGAGTCTAATTTTCAATTTCATGTCCACATGATTCTAACACCATACTTACTCCTACAATTAGGGGCCTGCTCAAGCAATCTACTACCTTATTGGTGCTTCCCTTCTTATGGAAAATTTTGAGATGAAATTGTTGAAGATAGGCTAACCATCTTTGATGTCTATCATTCTATAATTTTCCTTGTATTGGTGAAAATTGAGGGGGTTTGTGATTTGTATAGATAATAGTTTCCTTTCCTATATTGTAATGCTTCCATTGTTTGCAAACTTGAACAGTGACATATACTTCCTTATCATGGGTGGGATAACTACATACTGTATCAGAGAATGTTTTACTATGGTAGGCAAACAAATGTCCATGTTGCATGAGGACTACTCCTAGTGCATATTTTGTCACACCAATTTGTATTTTAAAAGACTATTGTAAATGAGGAAGAGATAAAATTGGTACAGAACACAACCTCTATTTTAACTCCTCAAATTCTTGTTGATGAACACCTATACATTTGAATTTTTCTTGCATTCCTCCTCATAGTGACTGATTTAGAGGCCAAGAAAAATGTGAAAACCCAAGCACAAATCTGTGACATTTAAA
This sequence comes from Cupressus sempervirens, assembly GCA_028749045.1. NCBI lineage: Eukaryota > Viridiplantae > Streptophyta > Pinopsida > Cupressales > Cupressaceae > Cupressus > Cupressus sempervirens. The sequence continues at coordinate 237,643,989 of CM053792.1, read as the reverse complement.
GTAATAGACATTCATAAAGGATACAACAAAGTAGATTGGAGGTTCTTATTTAAAGTAATGGAATCATTAGGTTTTTCTTCTCAATGGATTAACCTTATATTCAAAAGCATATCTACCCAAAATATTTCTATTCTCCTCGATAGAGCTCCTAAAGGCCTTTTTTTTGAGATTTCACAAGGGATAAGACAAGGGGACCCCATCTCTCATTTTATCTTCATCATAATGGCTAAAACCTTTGGGAGGGAAATATGTAAATATAAATTTGAATGGATAATTCAAGGGGTCAAAGTAATGAAAGATGTGG